>AP025046.1:32529512-32806586 GCA_036186865.1 Eustoma russellianum | reverse complement strand
ACACAATCTAATGCCATCTTTTACACCCTCTAACATATGTTTTTTTCTCCAAGCATTTCATACATCTACCTGGTGACTGTTTGATCATATATTCATAGGCATAAGGTAGCTTTCTATTTATTTCTAGACAATGATAAATACATACCAAAACAGCCCCTTAACTGGTTAACCACCAAGCTCTTTAGTCATTTTAACATTATTTTTATCATTCTAATGGCTTGGTGGCGGTGAGACCAACAAATCCTTTAGGTCCCTTCCAAACCGTGGTTTAGAAGCCTTACGGTGGTGGTTATTTTAGTTTAAACACTAAACCACCTTTCTATGTCCATTTACATGCATCACACCTCTTCATGTAACCTGCGACGAAAATCTTAGCATGGCACTTATAGGAGATGAGTTTAGTATAAACGTGATTAGAGCCTTCAACATCCAAAAATCTCTTATTCTTGGTCAATTCATGTTTCAAGAAGAATAAAAAGGAGACTTGCTTTTGTTGTACAAAGTTGAAATCTTTGAGCACTTGGTCTCCTTTAGAGCTTTTGAGAATCTTCTCCCCCTACTTGTTAAAGCATACGGTTTTCCAACGAAGGAAGGTGAGTGAAATCCTTTCTAAATAATGTATAGGAAGCTTAAAAAGTTATGGAGTCCCTACCTTGATAGGGTTAATAGGGTGTGTCTTAACCTCCTAGAGTCCCCTCCCTTCCTGAGCTTGATAATATCCTAAAGGAGGTGAAGGAGGCCACGGTTTTGGGGGGTTAATGGGTAACACAACTTAAATTTGATTCAAAGCTTCAAAGAATGAAAGATTTAATCTAATGAATTTTGTACATAGCTTAATAGATTGAGGGTTAATCTTGGAGGGACTTCGATGAATTTACTCTTGGTGATGAAGTAAGAGAGTATTGGGAGGGTGATTAAGTGATATGGAGTTGTCTTGAGATTATTGGATCTTCAAAGGGGTATGGCCGGATTTAAGGAATGGGGGGAAGACACAATAATTACTCTTTTGCATGCATGGAAGATGGTAGTAAATAAGATGGGCTAATTAAGGGTGTGGGTGACTTTTTAGGGTGGTTTTAAGGAGGTGTAAGCTTTTGTCTCAAGATGCTTTATGCTTGGATTCCTCTAGAATTTTCAAAGTATCTTGAAGGGTGGTGGAGGGAGGTTGGCCGACCCCTTTGGAGGGTATTTTGGTCACTCCCCTTCCCCCTAGATGCTCTTGGGTAATTTTATTTTTATAATATTTAGAAAGAGTTATTTAAGCATATTGATTATCGTAATATCGTGATTTATAATTCTTATCAAAATTTGCTACTAAAATTCCAGTCTATTGCCACTCACATCTAATTTTCAAATAAAGAAGATCACCGTTATAATTGCTGGCTACATAAAAATTAATTATTACAATATTATTTTACTGCTTCTAAAATTCTAGGAATTTATAATATTTGCTTCGCATAATTAGAAATTGTTTTACGGTCAGGTTGGGTTCAACAACTGCTTTTCATCCCTCCTCAAAGTGAGAAACAACCATTTATGGGGCGATGATTGTTATACTTTTCTTGTTTGCGAATGCGTGCTCGGTAGCATGACTCAGCCCAGGAGCAGGCTGCAACAATCCTCCCCCTTATAATATGTTTCGTCTTCGAAACTTGTAAGTTTAGTTGTAATCCACTGCTTCGCGTTACTCTGCTGATTCCACCCCTATCACATGTCCCACACGTATTATATTGTATTGAATTACGGTTTTGACATGCTTTTCTAGAACCGTAACTTACGGGCTCTCATTTGGAAACTTCGTGATTTGACTATCGGGGTCGTTACCTAGTTGTTTGGGAAACAATTGCCTTACATATTCTAGCTTTTGCGCTTCTGCTATGCTATTCTAATTGTCTTCTTTGTCTGGCATATTACTTTCCTTGTGGGATTCTTTCCCAAAGGTTCTTATGTTGCTGAGCTAATTCGTTCTGTAGTGCTACCATTCATACTTGGTTAATAGGTAAATTAGAACAATGGTACCTTATATTGCAATTGCGTAATTAGGCGTACCTATTTCTGTATTCGATGATCTAAAAATCTCTAGATCAGGCACCGTCAAATATAGATTGTTGTCCCTTGATTGCCCTTTTATTAGTCCTCTATGAATATGGGCCCCACCTCCTATTTCGACCATCCGCCTGTGTAATAGCTCGTTTTGCTTTGTAGCAGTCGTCTAGTAACTCTTCAAAAGTTCTTGAATATGCCCTGACCAACAAAATCTTAATCCAGAGGTCAAGCCCTCGCATAAATATGATCTCCTTAAGCTTTTCATCAAGGGACATATCGACCCAAGGAAATAAAGCGGCAAATATATTCTGAGACTGTGACGCCTAGCTCCTGCTTTAGTGTGTCAAATTCCTCAATCCTCTGCATGATCAAGGCTAGGGAAATGAAAAATCCACAGAACTCTTCTAGTAATGTTTTCCAAGTTATTGGCCGAGGCAGTGGCTGGATATAAGTCCTCCACCACTATCTGGCCTTGTCAATCAGAAAAGGCCAAACAATATGTGTCTTTATCTCATCTGGCACATGTAGCAACAAGAAGTTTTTCTCAACTTCATTTAGCCATCCTTCCGCCTCTTCTGAATTAGGTTCCCTGCAAAAGATTGGAATACGCACTCATACTAGCTGTCGGTAGTTGAACGCGCTGCTTCCTGGTCTATTTTAAACAGTGAGGTTGATGTGGTTACCGAATATAAGATTTTAATTCTAAGTGCTCTATTTACTAGTAACTCAGTGTTAATTATGCCTGTTTACCCAGTTGGAAGTTAAAAGGATAATGGTCCCCTAAATCCGTGCTACGTTCCCTAGGCTAAGTCATCTCTCATGCTAAAATCAAAACTTAGGTCTAAGATCATGACTTAGCGTTCTAAGATCAGCACTTGCTTTCTACGTTCTGCTAGGAATCTAGAGCCTGGGCTCTGATACTACCTGTAGCGCTCCGCACCCGGGCTATGCCTTGGTACGGTGCACCCGCCGTACTTCGCTAAGGAGAGTACAAGGCGTCGATGCGAGTCCAATTCAAGTCCATGAAAATGGCATGGATTACTGATCGAAACATCAAACTGGGGCGATAATCATGCAGAATTAAAACATTCAACATTCCATGTCCATATCATCATATATAGTAAAAATCATGAAAACACAGTCCCAAAATGTTCCAAATCGTTCTTAATACAAAAACAGAATATGAAGTCCTAGGCTTCCGCGTCTCTCAGGGGTAGGGCGCCTGCGGCTCGTGCTCAACATACTCTATCTCAGGTTCCTCTAGCTCTGAAAAGTGATAAATAAGAAGTGAGTGACAAATCACCCTGCGAGTAACCTTCTATTCTACTGAAACACATCAGAATGATAAATAAGAAGTTTTACCAAGTACATTAATAAGACATAGTTACTTACCTGTGGAATCAATCACTTGTCGGTTTCCTTGACATCTTAACTTACTGTTATTTTTCCTGTATGTAACTGTCTTACTTTTTATAGAGATCATTTTGCCTTTTGTTTTCAAGGCAAATGATGTAATGCAGATGAGATGCAGTGCGAAACAAGACTAAGTGATGCAAGACGAAACCGAGCGGAACAGAACGAAACAAAACGGAGCAGAACGGAACAAAACAGAATAGAAACATTAAGCCATGGCATTTAATTTCTCCGCATGAACCAATCATCCATTAGGAGTGATTCCGTCTAGAACAGAATTGTGCCATGTCTACCTCCTATCCTTCTGAGGATGTTACGTACGGGTCCAGAAAAATACCTCGATATCGGTCCAGAACATAATAACACTTCATATGAGTCCAAAACAGAACAATACCCCGACTACCATAATAGGATGTTACGATCGGGCCCAGAACAGAATAATACCTCATATGGGTCCAGAACATAACATATACCCTGATATCGTGTCCAAAACATATACCGAAATCACACGATTGTTTAATGCGGGATTTTAAATCCGTTTTCCTTTTCTTTTCAAAATAGAAGTTTTCTTTTAAGAATGGTGACATGCACATGCACATGATATAGTATGTGATGAGATTCCCATGATCAAACGTCCTTAATATAATTCTTACAACAGGTATGATTCAATACCTATTTATTTCGCGAAGCTGAAAATTTCAGCCTCGTATCGTAACACTTAACTCCTTATCTTAGTTCCTAACCAGTTTTAATTTGCTAAAATCCCCTTATAACTGGTTCATTTAAGTCTTTTATTATTTGATCATGAATAATACGCGTCATTGGATTACTAGGGGTCAAACTCGGACTGTTTTCCCTATAGTACCGAAACAGCCTTTGTTTGAGTTATATGACATTGTGGCACCTTAATTCAGCTTCTACGACTCTCAATCATTCTTAACAGCCACTAAACATATTAATGTCCTACGAAATTCTTGCGTAAACTAATTCATTTAAGTCTCATATTATCTAGGCATATATTAAACGAGTTGCTAGGCGGACTCGTGGCCCGAACTAGACTACTTTGCACAAGGATGCCCAAACAATCCCTATTTCGGCTTATTGTGCTTTCAAGGCATCCAAATTCATCTTTTACGATTACCATTTATCTTTAACAGCCCCTAACATTCTAATATCCGATTTGTAGACAGCCTTGAGCCTTTCTTTCACCGTTCTACCCATGCATACTTTTGGTCATGCCGCACCAATTTCATATGGTGAACTAACAAATTTAACAATTTTGTTTCAATAGTTCCAAGTTTTTCCTTGAGCCATCTATCCACTACTAATGGTTATACCTTCAAGCACATCTTCCTTAGCCTCAATAAGCATAATCAAGTGTTAGAAATGACTCAAATAGGACACATATGATAAAATATACAAAACAGCCCACATAAGGGTTCTTTTTAGCTTAAGAATTTATTTGTGACTCCTACCTTATCAAATATGTACTCAACTCCAAACAGCCCCTTAAACCTCCATTTTAAGTGAAACTTTAACATCAACATGACATTTAAACCGCCCTAAGGCATGAAGATTAAGGTCATCCATCTTCCTAATTTCTCCCATTAAGGCCGAGGGGTCTGGAGGGGGTTTACACCATCTAATGCCTTCTTTTACACCCTCTTAACATGTGTTTTTTTCTCTAAGTATTTCATGCATCTACCTAGTGACTATTTGATCATATATTCATAGGCATAAGGTAGCTTTCTAATTATTTCTAGAAATTGATAAAAACATACCAAAACAGCCCCTTAACTGGTTAACCACCAAGCTCTTTAGTCATTTTAACACTATTTTTATCAGTCTAATGGCTTGGTGGTGGTGAGACCAACCAATCCTTTAGGTCCCTTCCAAACCGTGGTTTAAAAGCCTTATGGTGGTGGTTATTTTAGTTTAAACACTAAACCATCTTTCTAGGTACATTTACATGCATCACACCTCTTCATGTAACCTAGGACGAAAATCTCAGCATGGCACTTATAGGAGATGGGTTTAGTAAAAACGTGATTAGAACATTCAATATGCAAAAATCTCTTATTCTTGGTTCATTCGTGTTTCAAGAAGAATAAAAGGAGACTTGCCTTTGTTGTAAAAAGTTGAAATCTTTGAGCACTTGGTCTCCTTTAGAGCTTTTGAGAATCTTGTCCCCCTACTTGTTAAAGCATACGGTTTTCCAAAGAAGGAAGGTGAGTGAAACCCTTTCTAAATAATGTATAGGAAGCTTAAAAAGTTATGGAGTCCTTACCTTGATGAGGTTGGTATGGTGTGTCTTAACCTCCTAGAGTCCCCTTCCTTCCTGAGTTTAATAATACCCTGAGGGAGGTGAAGGAGGCCACGGTTTTGGGGGGTTTATGGGAACACAAGTTAAATTTGATACAAATCTTCAAAGAATGAAAGATTTAATCTTAGGAATTTTGTACATACCTTAATAGATTGAGGGCTAATCTTGAAAGGACTTAGATGAATTTATTCTTTGTGATCTTCCTATGTGCAGAATCTTGGAGCTTGAGGTGGAGATGTAGGATAATTGATGAAGATAGTATTGGGATGGTGATTAAGTGATATGGAGTTGTCTTGAGATTTTAGGATCTTCAAAAGGGGATGGCCGGTTTTAATGAATGGGGGGAAGGACACAATAATTACTCTTTTGCATGCATGGAAGAGGGTAGTAAATAAGATGGGCTAATTAAGGGTGTGAGTGACTTTTTAGGGTAGTTTTAAGTAGGTGTAAGCTTTTGCCTCAAGATGGTTTAGGCTTGGATTCCTCTAGAATTTTCAAAATATCTTGAAGGGTGGTGGAGGGAGGGTGGCCGGCCCCTTTGGAGGGTATTTTGGTCACTCCCCTTCCCCCAACATGCTCTTGGGTAATTCTATTTTTATAATATTTAGAAAGAGTTATTTAAGTAAATTGATTATTATAATATTCGTGATTTATAATTCTTATCAAAATTTGCTACTAAAATTCTAGTCTATTGCCATGACACATCTAATTGTCAAGTAAAGAAGATCATCGTTATAATTGGCTTACAGTATAATTTCACTGCCTCTAAAATTCTAGGAATTTATAATATTCGCTTCACACAATTAGAAATTGTTTTATGGTCAAAGTGGATTCAACAACTGCCTTTCATTCCTCCTCAAAGTGATAAACGACCATTTATGGTGCAATGATTGTTATACATTTCTTGTTTGCGAATTCGTGCTCGGTAGCATGACTCAGCCCGGGAGCGGGATGCAACATAAGGCATGCAAATAATGAAGGATAAAATGGAAAATGTTTGAAAAATAAAATAAAAGCAAAAGAGGGGCCGGGTGAGGTGGTGCAATTGGGTAGTGGTAAATTACTATTCCATCTATTCTAATATGTGATATTTTCTTTTTTTCTTTATTTAATTATTGAATAAACCTTGTGGCATTTTTTTATATGTGTTATTACTTAATCTTACTCCCATTAGGTAATTTAAGAGTTTTATTTTCATCTAAGGTGATGCATACACATTATACTAGGCTGTGGTGTTATGACGGGAATCATTCTAGGCACGTACGGGGTTGGGGTGTTACAATTCTTATACCATTGGAAATCACTAAGTTTTCTAAATCTCGAATTTGCTAATGATTCAGCATGTTTATCTTTAATATGAGATGGATCACCTATGAAATGTAAAGATATACATAGTATAAGTGTGACAACAGAATCAGATACTGTTCCATCATCAAGTATTATAGGATTATTATCTTCATCTAATTTTATTGCATTTAATATTTCTTGTCTCTGTATAGGAGTTAGATAATGATCGCACCAATCTTTTAGTTGGCCAGAGAAACCAAAAATAAGATATTCAGCAATCGTTTTATCATTAGGTGTTAACTGAGTGCGATAAGCATTTGCTCACATTATCATTTGTTATAATTTATTTAGTATTTAGTATTCTGACATCCCATCTATATTCCAAGAATAAATTAATTGCGCATTAAAATGGTATTGGAAAATCGGTTTTATTTTCAAATCTGTAGACATTTATACTGGTAAAATAGATTTATCCCATTTTATTTTTTCTAGATTATTTTCTCTAGTGTCATTCTTTGACATTGTTCATATGTTTTACTTAAGTTACTATCAGAAGATTCATTTTCTTCAAAATTATTACTTTTAGAAGAAATGACTTCTTTTTCTTTATTTCTAGTTCTATTAGCTACAGATGTATTATTGACATGTGAATTAGCTACTACTTCATTAGTTATTGAATTGCTATGTTCTAAGCCTTTTCTATGTGACTTAATTGTTATTTTATAATTTTATTGAATTCTTCCTTATTAGACTTAGATTGCATACTAAATGATGATATTTGGAAAGGCTTAAACAATAGTTGTTTAAATTTTTGTAAAGATGATTCTTTACTTATCATATTAATTGGTTTTGTATTGTAATATTTTTCTAATTTATCTTATTGTCTCTATTGCATTTAGATGGGTATTTGTGTAATTATTTTGTTAGATAATATGTTTTGTATTTATTAAAGAATCTTCTGTCATATTTTTATAAAGAATATCATCTATTGGATTACCTGCTATGTAGCGTAGCGCCCCGCACCCGGACCTCGTCCGAATACAGTGCACCCGTCGTACATCACTAAGGAGAGTACAAAGCGTCATGCATAACATGCGAAAATCAATAACATAAGCCATGGACTCCCATGCTAACATTTAACATGGTAGTAAAATTTAGGCAGAATTAAAACTTTTCAAAATAAACATGCATTACGAAAATACTAAGTTCCCAAAAGTAGCAGTCCCACAAAATGACATAACCGAAATCCAAAGAGTTCAAACATTGATCATAATACAAACATCTTGGCCACATAAAAGTCCTTAAGCTTTTCCTTCATCAAATTTCCCCGCCTACGGATATGGCACTCTCGGCTCATCCTCGATCCACTCAATCTTAGCATTATCTGGCTCTGGGGGAAAATAAGAGTATGAGTGATAAAAATCACCCAGCAAGAATACAATAAACTACCATGAAATACATAAAGAATTATAACATGAATGTAATACCCCAAGAATCCTCAAATAATAATTCATACCTGATCCTTGATCCTGAACTTACTTGACGATATGGCCTAAGCATAATTTTAAATAATGCTATACCAATAATAGTTTAATAATCATCAATTGTAACATGCAAAATGTCAACATGCTAATGAGTTATGCACAATGCAAATGCATGATGTCATGTCGTGTCAAAACATCATTTTGGTCCCATAAAATAACATGTCAGAAAAACACAGTGTCAGATCAATTAACCCCAGATCTGAGCGGGTCCAGAACATATCAACAGACCAATTAACCTCGGGCCTAGGACGGGTCTAGAACATGTATCAGATCAATTAACCCCGGATCTGAACGGGTCCAGAACATGTATCAGATCAATTAATCCCAGATCTGAACATGTCCTGAACATGTATCAGATCAATTAACCCCGGATCTGAACGGGTCCATAACATATCATGTCAACAGACCAATTAACCCCGGGTCTGGAGTTAGGTTAGTCGCATGCTTGGCCGGCAAGGGAATCATAAGCTTTCTTTAAAACATGGGACCATAAAAACTTTCATGCATAACGAAAAACATAGTTGCTTGGAAAGACTTGCTTGCATACGGAATATTCATAAAAATCAACTTCATGTGGCATATCATCATGCATGATACATGAAGTGATATGCAATGCAAGTCATGACGTGAATAATCATAAACATTTCTTATAACATGTCAACAAGCATGGTTTCAGAAACTAAGAATTTCCAGATTTTACCTCATGTTCATGGGGCGGCTAAATTAACCAAACATGCCCAGTTTCATAATCTTTTGTCTACATGTGTTTAGCGCGGGTCTTATTTACATGACATAAAATTTTCGTAACTCCCTAAGACGAATAAAGCCCTTAAGTCATCAAACTATTATCAAGTGTAATTGCTGAATTCTACGGTATAATAACCAACAGCTTTTGAGGCCTTAAAGCCTTAATTATTTGGACCACAGCCTGAAAAATATAATAAACTCCCTAAGGATTAACACTTATGAGCCCAAACCGTGTATATAGGTCCAAATCCTTCAAATTGGACCTTTTTAACTTAATCCCCTTTTCAGCCCAATTTGCAGTTTTATTACATCAACTTTATGTTCATACTTTCCCACCAAAACATTAATACCAACTTGATTAATTTGCATGTCTAGCTCCTCTATGTCTTAGGTGATTACCATAAAATTTTCAGATCAATCCAATAACCTTAAAGGGCTCATTTAAATATTTTTCCGAAATAGGTCACATGCTGTTACTGGACTGACCATTTTTACTAAAAATTCTATTATGGAAAAACCATAATCCTTTTTACCAAAATTCTAACTCACAGACGTTATAAACATGCCGAAATAGTATCCCACCAAAATTTAGCCCATTTTCATATTTTTACGGTCCATTCTTGGGTCAAAAAACTCGTTACTCATTTATGCCCTGTTCCAGTGATTTCACCTGGAACAGTTTTACCAAATAATTCCTTAAACATAATCCATAAGTTATTTTACTGAAATTCCAAATTTCATATTTACTACGCACCTAAGGTTGTCACCATACCAAAAACCAGCTTTATTGAACATCTACAAGGTCCATTTTTCAGCCATTCAAAACGTTATATAATTCTACCAAGTTTCAGAATTTTCAGCCTGAGTAGTTCCACCAAATATTTTATTAAAAATAATCCGTAGATTATTTTATTGAAATTCTAATCTCATATTTGATACACACGTAAAGATAACTTTGTACCAAAAATCAGCTTATTTAAAGGTCTACAAGATCCGCTTTTAAGCCATTCAAAATGTTGTTCAATTCTGCCCAGTTCCAGTGGTTTGATATTTTGCCAATCTTTCAAGTCAAATGTCCACTATTTGTCTTGTTGTTATGAAATAGTTAATTGGTCACCATATACACCCCTTTGTAACATGAATATCCGGATTCTATGCTTTTTATTAAGTCACTTTTGTGTCTTGTACACAATAATCATCATATTTGCCCATTTGGCATATTATTAAGTCCATTCTTGGTACAACCAAGTTATACATTATTCTTCCACCTTCTTGGTCGTGTGCATGTGTCAACATATTCATGTCACATTGGAAATTTTGAGTACAACACACTCATGTAATAAATCACTTAACAAACAACTCCCACACATCTTAGAGTTCACAAGATTTCTTGGTTTTCATGTTTACTATCATAGTCACCCTTATGGCCAAAAGTTTTGGGAGGTCATACACACATTTCTCAACATTTATTTAGACATGCAACACCTTCACATGCTAGTTCATTTTAAATCCTACAAGTAAACTTGTAAAATTGCCACTAGCACTTGCATGTCACTTTGATGATTCTTAAGTTTCATCCAAGAGTCATTCTTGCCTAGGGTCACTTAGTTGAACCTTAATCCATCCTAAAACAGCCTTATAACACATTGCATGTAAGAAAAGATTCCATCTTTGAATGAATTAATCACATGCAAAGCATTGTTCTTAAGAAATCACTAAGATACAATCTTGAGCTTAGTATATTCAACTAAAGATCACATCTTAGGAATTTCTAACCATTCAAGCCACTAATTCTTCAAATAAATCATGAGAATTTAGTGTATACTTGCATCGTCAAGCTAAAGCACTTTTCTTAGCTTGGTTATGGGATGAGTTGAGTTGAAATCTTCCTCCTCCTTCACCCTTGATCACACGGTTTTTCGAGAGAGGGAGAGAAGAATGTTAGTCATCATCTTTAAGTAAAAATAGAGCTAATTTAGAGGTTAGATCTTCTTACCAAAGGGAGACTTTGAATGGAGCTTCAACTATCCAAAGATTGCACCACCTAAGAGATTGAAATCTTAGCACCTAATGGCCAATGGGGGTCACGGTTGGGTGGATAAACAAGAGAACCCATGAGCTTCATTCCTTGAGAGTAAGAATCCAGTAGAGGAACTTGAAGTATAACTTACCTAGGTGTCTTCTTGAGCTTGAGAATGTAAGTTGGGTTGAGCCTCCTAGCCTCAAGAAGAAGGGCCAAAAATTATGCGAGGGAGATGGAAATTGTCTAAGTGTTATGCTCTTGCTTGAATGTGTCTTCAGAGGGATTTCAAGATGATAAGAAGATAGATGTTTCTAGGAGGGTTTAAATTAAAACATGTTGGGAGAATAGGGAGGGGAAGCCGGCTGTGCATGGGGGGAAGGGAAAAAGAAAACCTAGGCTAGGGTAGCTTCAAGATTTTTCTTATTTTATTCCTTCTTTTTGCATTCTTGTCTTGCATGCTTGTTTATTTTAATTAATTATTCGCATTATTAAGGATAATTAGAAAAATAAAGATAATTCTAGAATCCCTTGGGGTCTTGGCCGAAAGTTGGGGAGTCTTGGGGTAAAATTGTCATTTCCCCTCTATTATCTCCCATACTTATATAATTTATGATATTATTTATTTTGTTTCATTTAATTATGATTTTAATCTTGCTTTGTGAGGATCATGTATGTTTTCATTCTTATAAGACGTATTTATTCTATGGTTGATCAAGGCCTCTTGGCCGAATTCTTGGGGCTATTGGGAGGGCATTTTTGTCCTTTCACACCTTTTATAGTACACAATTGCATAATTACCCTATAACTTATAATATTTAATTTCTTATGTTGCTCTTTGGTTTTCTTTTTTAAGGCTTACTCAGGTTAGTCTTTTTGTAAAAAGAGAAATACTCTAAGGTTCATTAATGTCTCGTGGCTGAAGTTACAAGGGCTTGGAGGTCATTATTGTCTTTTCACTCATTGATTTATTCCCATAAACATGATATTGCTCCTAACATATAACTTATAGTGTAGGTTGTGAGTCTCGCTTTGAGGGAAACTACTTAGGCTAATCTTCTTATAAAATGGAAATTATTTCAAGATCCTCCAAGGCCCAATGACCGAATTTACTAAGTCTTGGAGGGCTAAATGGTTATTTCATGCGCTCCACGACATCCTGTTTGTATAATTATGTCACCCCCATCTCAAATGAATTTTAGATACAGACTCACTAAGGTAACCAAATAAATTGCAACTTGGAGAACTTATTTATTACGTCGCATCATACGGGTTCTAGTATAGAACGATTTTCGTAGGGTACAACATCCTCCCCCCTTATCAAAAGTTTCGTCCTTGAAACTTAAGAGTACTAGTCAAAGGAACGTGGTATGACTCCTTTCATGCTTCTTCGATTCCCAAGTCCACCCTACTAAAGTGGAGATTGACATTTCCTTCCATACTGTTTGTAAGTGTAGCGCCCCAATCCGGACAGCGGAATCCAAACCGGTACACCCGTCGTAGCTTACTGAGAAGACTACGAGACGTCTCATCTCTCGATCACACATCAGCAATGACGTAAGAGAAATAAGTGCGGAAACATGTATCTAATAAATCTCCACCATCAAGTCAATACATCAAGTGATAATAACATCTCTAAGGGTAGTCACAGTAATAATGAACAAATCCTCAAATGTAGGAAAGAACTGAAATAAATAACAATTGTCTCATCTAGCTCCCAACATGTCTCTATGTATCCCATTCAGCTCACTCGCCATCATCCTTAATAAAGATCATATCGTACTCGGGTTCTCCTGTAACACAAAGGCAGTACCCTTAGCGAAAAACGCTAGCAAAGTAACCCGCTTATAAGACATACGGGATCAACACATGGCAAGACATGAGTAATATATAATTCAAGGGAATTGTGGGGCACATGTCTTGTAAGCTTTCAAATATATAAGCGAGTAACATAATAAAGCAAGTACTGCATTTTACACGCAAATAACACTTCATTGGCAATCAAATACCACTCACATTCATACCACATTGACTCTCGTGATGCATGTCAAAATATGTACTACACTACACATTCACATATGCATGAACACTTTCTCTTTTAAAACAGTGCAATGCATGTCATAATGTCCGGTCACATCACATAACTTTATACCCTGTAACGCGCCCCGGCTTATATTTCCATCCCGGTTTACGTTACAGCCAACTTTATACCCTGTAATGCACCTCGGCTTATATTTCCATCCCGATTAGCATTACAGACAACTTTATACCCTGTAACGCGCCCTGACTTATATTTCCATCCCAGTTTACGTTACAGTCTTTTGTGTCCTGCAATGCACCCCGGCTTAAATTTTCATCCCGGTTAATATTGCAGGTCACCTTCGCAAATCTGTGCCGAAGCACCTCT
This sequence comes from Eustoma russellianum, assembly GCA_036186865.1. Classification (NCBI taxonomy): domain Eukaryota; kingdom Viridiplantae; phylum Streptophyta; class Magnoliopsida; order Gentianales; family Gentianaceae; genus Eustoma; species Eustoma russellianum. Next base: position 32,792,799 of record AP025046.1, on the reverse strand, counting down.
CTTTTCAAATCAATATGCAAATGCAAGTGCCATGATGCAAGACTCCTCGTTTCATTCTCATTTCTCATTCTCGTATGCAATTCACATAAGTGGTTCATGTACACATGCGCAACTATAAGCGCACACAAGTTTTCACTAACTTACACATCATAACTTAGGCTTCAACCATCTCGTCAACACCTAGTCTTGACTCTAAGGTTCACAGCCTAAAGCAAGTATCCCTTTCCATCCTTCATTGAACTCTCAAACACCTCGTACGTTCATCTCCTAACCCTCCTAAGTCATTCTCATTGAAATCCAATTTGAAAACCCCTTTCGAAGTCTCCAAATTGATTCACCATCCTAAATAATGTTCCCGAGACTTAGACTACCTTTAATCCGGTCTTAAGAAGTCTCTAAGGTCACCCAAAGACTCCCCGAACTTCCCTCTTCCTTCCTCTATTTCCCCACAAAACTGATGGACATCATCCCCTTACTTCGATCGATCGATGTCCATCAGAGGACATCGATCTCTCAGCCTCTTACTACTTCGATCAATCGATGTCTAATCAGAGGACATCGATCTCTCATCCTCTTACACATCGATCGATCGATGTCCAACAGGGGACATCGGTCTCTCAACCTTCCCTTACTTCGATCGATCGATGTCCGTCAGGGGACATCGATCTCTCAGCTCACCTATACATCGATCGATCGATGTCCTTCAGAGGACATCGATCTCTGACATCGATCGATCGATGTCAGCGTTTCCTGTGAACTTTGTTCTACAAATTGATGCAGAAGGTGCAATCCTCAACCAACGTTTTCCCAATCTCCAACCCATCAATCCAAGCCTAACCACCCTATCAATCCATGCATAATTCATCAACGCAAAACCCTCTCAAATCACGTCTCACGTTCAAGCCTACACGCTCGTTGTTCCTCCCCACGAACACGAAAGATCCCACCTTTTCCTATTCCCAACCCTATCCAACAATGAAGGAACATCAAAAGGGTTTACGGGGTAGGGATTTGCAGGATTCCACATAATCAACAACAACGGCAATGCCTTCTCATATACAGCGGCCAAAACTCGCAACCAAAACACATAAATCATAAACAAAGAATCACAAAATGAAACTACTGCATGGTGATCCAATTTGATATCAAAATAGGCCATTTTTCTTTCACAAAACGTAGGAACTTATAAGAAAGTTACTTGCCTTTGATTACTTGAAGGAGAAACGAAGAACGGACGAAGATTGGGTGGATTCCTGAAGAGATTCTTCCTTAGGGTTGTAAGGCTCTCAAAATCGCCTAAGGGGGATGAGGCTGCATCGACTTCTCTGTGAATGGAGAGGAAACTAACGTTGTCAGTCTAATAGGGAATTAGGGTAAGATTTGATGTTTCCAACTTATATCTATTATCTTATTTATCTTAAAAGATAAACCTTTATTATTTAATTCTAAAATTAAATACCATTTAATTCTAATATTCAATCCTTCATTAATTTCTAATTAATCCTCTTACTTAATGCCTCTTTTATTCCCGTTGACTATCATTAAACTCCATTTAATTCCTTCTTCGCCTTTTAATTATCCTACGGAGGGTGCGGGGCATAACATTCCACCCCTTTATAAAAAGTTTTGTCCTCGAAACTGGCGTACCTTATTGGAAAAGATGTAGATATAGCTCCTTCATTTGCTCTTCAAGCTCCCACGTGGGTTCCCGCTCCGTATGGTTACTCCACTGAACTTTGACATACGGAATGACGTGTCGGCGTAGAACTTGATCTTTTCTATCCACAATCTTTATTGGCTGCTCTTCGTAGGTTACGTCTTCTTTCACATCTAAGGGTTGGGCTTCAAGGACATGGCTCGGGTCCGATACGTATTTCCGTAGTTGAGATACATGAAATACGTTATGGACTTGTGACAAACTCGGAGGTAAGGCTAGTCGGTATGCTCTTTCTCCAACTTTGCCTAGTACTTCGTAAGGGCCTATATATCTAGGGCTTAACTTGCCCTTCACTCTGAATCTTGCAACTCCCTTAGTAGGTGAAACTCTTAAATAAACCTTCTCACCCTCCTCAAACTCCAAGGGTCGCCTCTTTGTGTCAGCCCAACTCTTATTGCGGTCTTGTGCCACCTTGAGTTTCTCTCTTATCATCTTGACCTTTTCCACTGTTTTCTCAACCAACTCGGGTGCAGTGATCATCCTTTCTCCGACTTCGTCCCAACAAACCGGGGACCTGCACTTGCGTCCATACAATGCTTCAAATGGTGCCATGCCAATTGCACCGTGATAGCTATTATTGTACGAAAACTCCATCAACTTCAGCATGCTATTCCAGTTTCCTTTGAAGTCCAAGGTGCATGCTCTCAACATTTCTTCCAATGTTTGAATGGTTCTCTCAGATTGCCCATCTGTTTGTGGGTAGTAAGCAGTACTCATCCTTAACTCCGTACCCATACCTTTCTGGAATGCCCTCCAAAACTTAGAGGTAAACTTGGGATCGCGGTCTGATACAATACTGATAGGGACTCCGTGCAAACTCACAATGTTATCCACGTAGGTGTTGGATAGTTTCTCATAAGAGGTACCGTGTGGCATGGCGATGAAATGGGCTGTCTTCGTCAAGCGGTCTACAATCACCCAGATCATCTCATTTCCATTTCTGGTCTTAGGTAGTCCCATCACAAAGTCCATAGTTACGTATTCCCGTTTCCACTCCGGAATTTCTAGGGGCATCATCAAACCACCAGCTCGTTGATGTTCAGCTTTAACCTGTTGACATACCAAGCATCTCTCCACATACTCTGCTATGCTTTTGTTCATCCACATCCACCAATAATTCTTTTTGAGGTCCTTATACATCTTTGTGCTGCCGGGATGGATGGATAACCTAGAGTTATGAGCTTCTCGTAACAACTCCTTTCGAAGCTCATCATGATTAAGTACACACAACCTATTCTGAAACCATAAACTTCCATCTTCTCGCAATTGGAAATCCTTTACTGGTCCCGTAGCTAATTTGTCACGGATTTCTCTTAGCGCTGCGTCTCCATACTGCGCCTCTTTGATCCTGTCCACCAAGTTTGGGCTGATGGATAATGCCGTAAGAACATTCGCCACTGAGTCTACCAATTCAAGGTCAAACTCCTCAATCTCTCTTTCCAATGCAGACTATCTTGCGTGGCTAGACTTTCTGCTCAATGCGTCCGCCACTCTGTTGGCCTTACCCGGATGGTAATTGATGGTTAGGTCATAATCCTTTAGTAACTCCAACCATCTTCTCTGTCTCATGTTTAACTCCTTCTGCGAGAATAAGTACTTCAAGCTCTTGTGATCAGTAAATACGGCGCACTTTTCTCCGTACAAATAGTGTCTCCAGATCTTAAGAGCATATACCACAGCTGCGAGCTCCAAGTCATGCGTCGGGTAATTCTGCTCATATGGTTTCAATTGTCTTGACGCGTACGAAATAACTCGTTCATTTTGCATCAAGACACACCCTATAAACAGAAAGTTAATTCAGGACTAGCATGAGTATATACAATGCATTAATTGTAATGATGTACATACCTAGTCCTTTCTTGGACGCGTCACTATAGAATACGAAACCGTCGGTGCCGGAGGGTTGTGCCAACACTGGGGCTGTGGTCAATCTCTTCTTGAGCTCGGTAAAGCTCTGCTCGCATTCAGCAGTCCATTCGAACTTAGTCTTCTTCTGCGTAAGTCGACTCAATGGAACTACTATCGTTGAGAATCCCTCAACGAACTTCCTGTAGTACCCTGCTAAGCCTAGAAAGCTTCTCACTTCAGTCACGTTGGTAGGCCTCGGCCATTCCGTGATGGCTTCTATCTTTTTAGGGTCCACAGAGATCCCATCTTCCAAAATCACGTGACCGAGAAAGGCTACACTTCTTAGCCAAAATTCACACTTGCTGAATTTGGCATAAAGCTGTTGTTGCCTCAGAATTTGTAACACCACTCTTAAGTGTTCAGCATATGCTTGCTCATCGGGAGAGTATACCAGGATGTCATCAATGAACACCACCATAAATTGGTCCAACTGTTCTCGGAATACGGTGTTCATCAAGTCCATAAAGGCCGCTGGGGCATTAGTTAATCCAAAAGGCATCACTAAAAATTCATAATGCCCGTATCTAGTCCGAAAAGCGGTCTTAGGGACGTCTCCCGCTTTCACAAGCAACTGATGGTACCCTTGACGAAGGTCGATCTTTGAAAACCATCGAGCTCCTTTTAGTTGGTCGAATAAGTCCTCTATCCTTGGCAGAGGGTATTTATTCTTAATGGTAATCTTGTTCAACTCTCGGTAATCGATGCATAGCCTCATGCTGCCATTTTTCTTCTTTACGAATAAAACTGGAGCTCCCCAAGGAAATACGCTAGGGCGAATTAACTTTTTGTCCAACAACTCCTGAAGTTTCCCCTTTAGCTCCTTAAATTCTGCTGGAGCCATTCTGTAGGGTGCCTTAGATATAGGTTCAGCTCCGGGTATCAAATTGATCTCAAACTCCACTTCCCTCGATGGCGGCACTCCTGGTAAATCGTCCGGAAATACGTCCTTGAACTCATTGATCACCGGAATTCGATCCATAGAGGGAACCTCTTGCTTAGCATCTACGGCATACACCATATATCCCTCTGCTCCTTTTTGCAAAGCCTTAAAGGCCTTAATCGCCGTCAAGTATATCTTCTTTGGAGCTTTGGTTATGTTGACGTTTCCTTGGACCTTTATGTCATTCATCTCGGAGTCCTTAACGGTCACTTGTTTGAGTTTGCAGTCAATATTGGCATGATTCTTGGTCAGCCAATCCATGCCCAATATTACATCAAAATCCTTCATCGGAATCGGGACTAGGGTCACTGAAAATAATTTTCCATCCAACTCCAACTCACAATCTTTGTACTGGTGGTGAGATACCGGCACTTCTTTGCCGGCTGCTTGCACTCTAAAGGGGTTATCAAGCCATTCAGGTAAGCAGTCGAGTCTTTTGGCGAATCGTTTAGAAATGAAGGAGTGACTAGCTCCACTATCAAATAACACGTTGGCGGGTACTTTGTTAACTAAGATCACACCTAATTCACAAGAGGGTAACACATAAAGGTTTTCACATGACACATATACAGTCATCAACTTAAAGGACTAAAATTCAGCTTAAGCAACTATTATTTAACTTAGGTCATACCTGTCACCACATTAGCGTCCTCCTGACTTCAGCGTCTGTCATGGCGTGGACTCTGGCATTGGGCCTACCTTTCTGCTGTTGGGCTGGCCCTGCTCCGGCTTGAGGTTCAGTATTCCATTCAGGACAGTCCCTGATCCTATGGCCTGACTTTCCACATCTGAAGCACGCACCTGTTATTTTCCAACATTCGCCCACGTGTCTTTTATGGCTGTGTGGGCATTCTGTAGGTGCTTGATGATTAGGTTGGTTTGGCTGCGGTGCCTTTTGAACTGGCCCCGCTTGTCCTTTTCTGGGGATCTTGACCCAACGTCCTGGTCTACTTCCACTTTGCTCCACCCTTGGCCTCTTGCTCGATTCTTCCCGAGCCTCTCTTGGTGGTGACCTACGCATGTCACTCTCCACCCGGTAACATGCGTCCAGCATTTCTTCAAATGTTTTCAGACTTGACCCCGCTATAGCCGCCCGTATGCGGGGGTTCAGACCCTGTTCAAACTTCAGCATTTTCATCTGATTATTTTCCAATACCAAGGGTGTGAATTTTCCCAAGGCATGGAACCTATCCGCATAATCAGAGACAGACATCCTTCCTTGCTCAAACTTGTCAAACTGCCTCATCTTCTCCAGAATTGCAGTCTCAGGCACGTAGTAATCTTTGTAGGCCTGCACAAATTGTCTCCACTGAATAGGAGGGGTCATCTTAGGCAGGATGCCGCTCAACCAGGCATTAGCTCTGTCAATCAGTAGGGGTGTGGCTACATCCACCTTCAAATCTTCAGGCACTTGCACAAGCCTGAAACATTTTTCTACCTCATCGAGCCAAAACCCAGCCACCTCTGGGTCAGTGGTCCCTTCGAAATTAGGGGCATGCATCTTCCGCATCTCCCCAATCTAATACCTGATGCCTTGTTGGGGAGGTGGTGGAGGAGGTTGTTGTGGTTGCTGCTGCTGCTGATCAACCCCTTGCGATATTACCGTGATAGCATCAATCAATGCTTGTGGGACTAGGACCGGTGGTGGTGGAGGGTTATTGTCCCCATAATGTGGTGGAGGGTTATTGTCCGAAATAAATGCTTGGGGTCCATAATGTGGTGCAAGGCGGAATTCATAAACTAAAATAAATAACATTTGTTGGTTACATTTTATCGCACTCGCACTCACACCCACCCCAATCAAACTTACACCTAAGATTGCATGCTTAGACTTAAAGATCAACGTAAGGTGAAAATCATATCTTAAGACTCTACATGTCATAACCTAGGTCTCCGAGGTAGATCTGAAGCCTAGGCTCTGATACCACCTGTAGCGCCCCGACCTGGACAGCGGAATCCGAACCGGTACACACGTCGTAGCTTACTGAGAAGACTACGAGACGTCTCATCTCTTGATCACACATCAGCAATGACGTAAGAGAAATAAGTGCGGAAACATGTATCTAATAAATCTCCACCATCAAGTCAATACATCAAGTGATAATAACATCTCTAAGGGTAGTCACAGTAATAACGAACAAATTCTCAAGTGTAGGAAAGAACTGAAATAAATAACAACTGTCTCATCTAGCTCCCAACATGTCTCTATGTATCCCATTCAGCCCACTCGCCGTCATCCTCAATAAAGATCATATCGTACTCGGGTTCTCCTGTAACACAAAGGCAGTACCCTTAGCGAAAAACACTAGCAAGTAACCCGCTTATAAGACATACGGGATCAACACATGGCAAGACATGAGTAATATATAATTCAAGAGAATTGTGGGGCACATGTCTTGTAAGCTTTCAAATATATAAGCGAGTAACATAATAAAGCAAGTACTGCAATTTACGCACAAATAACACTTCATTGGCAATAAAATACCACTCACATTCATACCACATTGACTCTCGTGATGCGTGTCAAAATATGCAATACACTACACATTCACATATGCATTAACACTTTCTCTTTTAAAACAGTACAATGCATGTCATAATGTCCGGTCACATCACATAACTTTATACCCTGTAACGCACCCCGGCTTATATTTCCATCCCGGTTTACGTTACAGCGAACTTTATACCCTGTAATGCACCTCGGCTTATATTTCCATCCCGATTAGCATTACAGACAACTTTATACCCTGTAACGCGCCCCGACTTATATTTCCATCCCGGTTTACGTTACAGTCTTTTGTGCCCTGCAATGCACCCCGGCTTAAATTTCCATCCCGGTTAACATTGCAGGCCACATTCGCAAATCTGTGCCGAAGCACCTCTCTTTTCAAATCAATATGCAAATGCAAGTGTCATGATGCAAGACTCCTCGTTTCATTCTCATTTCTCATTCTCGTATGCAATTCACATAAGTGGTTCATGTACACATGCGCAAGTATAAGCACACACAAGTTTTCACTAACGTACACATCATAACTTAGGCTTCAACCATCTCATCAACACCTAGTCTTGACTCTAAGGTTCAGAACCTAAAGCAAGTATCCCTAACCATCCTTCATTGAACTCTCAAACACCTCGTACCTTCATCTCCTAACCCTCCTAAGTCATTCTCATTGAAATCCGATTCGAAAACCCCTTTCGAACTCTCCAAATTGATTCACCATCCTAAATCATGTTCCCGAGACTTAGACTACCTTTAATCCGGTCTTAAGAAGTCTCTAAGGTCACCCAAAGACTCCCCGAACTTCCCTCTTCCTTCCTCTATTTCCCCACAAAACTGATGGACATCATCCCCTTACTTCGATCGATCGATGTCCATCAGAGGACATCGATCTCTCAGCCTCTTACTACTTCGATCGATCGATGTCTAATCAGAGGACATCGATCTCTCAGCCTCTTACACATCGATCGATCGATGTCTAACAGGTGACATCGATCTCTCAACCTTCCCTTACTTCGATCGATCGATGTCCGTCAGGGGAATCGATCTCTCAGCTCACCTATACATCGATCGATCGATGTCCTTCAGAGGACATCGATCTCTGACATCGATCGATCGATGTCAGCGTTTCCTGTGAACTTTGTTCTGCGAATTGCTGCAGAAGATGCAATCCTCAACCAACGTTTTCCCAATCTCCAACCCATCAATCCAAGCCTAACCACCCTATCAATCCATGCATAATTCATCAACGCAAAACCCTCTCGAAACACGTCTCACGTTCAAGCCTACACGCTTGTTGTTCCTCCCCACGAACCCGAAAGATCCCACCTTTTCCCATTCCCAACCCTATCCAACAATGAAGGCACATCAAAAGGGTTTACGGGGTAGGGATTTGCAGGATTCCACATAATCAACAACAACGGCAATGCCTTCTCATATACAGCGGCCAAAACTCGCAACCAAAACACATAAATCATAAACAAAGAATCACAAAATGAAACTACTGCATTGTGATCCAATTTGATATCAAAATAGGCCATTTTTCTTTCACAAAACGTAGGAACTTATAAGAAAGTTACTTGCCTTTGATTACTTGAAGGAGAAACGAAGAACGGACGAAGATTGGGTGGATTCCTGAAGAGATTCTTCCTTAGGGTTGTAAGGCTCTCAAAATCGCCTAAGGGGGATGAGGCTGCATCGACTTCTCTGTGAATGGAGAGGAAACTGACGTTGTCAGTTTAATAGGGAATTAGGGTAAGATTTGATATTTCTAAATTATATCTATTATCTTATTTATCTTAAAAGATAAACCTTTATTATTTAATTCTAAAATTAAATACCATTTAATTCTAACATTCAATCCTTCATTAATTTCTAATTAATCCTCTTACTTAATGCCTCTTTTATTCCCGTTGACTATCATTAAACTCCGTTTAATTCCTTCTTCGCCTTTTAATTATCCTACGGAGGGTGCGGGACATAACAGTAAGGTTACCGAAATGGTGGAGTTCGTCAGACGATCGTATTATCACTCACTAGTAACCTGTCCTTTCTTTGTCCTTGACACGTTAGTCACGAAATCTATAGTGACACGATTCCGTTTTCTCTTGGAGTTTGAATAGGTTGCAACAAACTTGCGGGTCTTTGATGTCCCGTCCTTATCCTTTGGTAGTTAAGGCATAACAAAATATCTATCTAGTCCCCTTGTAACTACTTTGTTCAGCCTTTCCTAGTGTTTACGTTAGGACTTATCCTTTATTCTCTAAGGGTATTATCCTCCTCATGTCTTAAGCACCTCCAATCTCGATACTATGTACCGATGATGATATTTCTTCCAGGGTCGACAATGATGTACCCAACATGATCATGTAATATTGAGATTTCCTTCTCTTTGTTAAATATGCAGAACATGATAGAGATCCTTAATTCTAGACTATAGATCATGTGCTCACCTTTTGTAACCATCTTTGTGTAAACACGTGATAGCTATACTTTGTATATATTTGTATCGATCAGTATTCGAAATTGCTCTCCTAGAGTACATGTTCAATGATTCATACCTTAGTTTGAGAATGTACTTCCGTAGAACAGTGAACCCTAAATCTTTCATCAAGTCCTACCCAACTCATCCGTTTCGTCGATATACTATCATTGTAGTAATCCAATCCAGAATCGTAATCTTTTCCTTAAATCTTATGACATTTCGATGTTTTCTTGTTCTTCACAAAATCTATGTTTTCTGTTTCAAAACATAAAGGTATCCTTATTTGCTTTGTTCACATATGTTATTTGGATTATCAAGCTATGCGAAATTCCGTCACATCATATCGTTATTGCTAGAGTGTGTTAGATTCTCTCAGCTTGTAATTTCTCGTCCAACTATAAAGGGGTTATATCTCACGGAATTTCCCTTTTTCCTCTGTAATTTGTATTAGTTAGAGAAGGAATTTAGACCAGTTTATTTAAATATCCCTGAGATACTTGATTTGGAAGATCTATTAACGTAGCAAGACATTTGTCAATCCTAATTGTTCCGGAAGGTCTATGACGCGTCCTATACATAGTTCATGTACATCCTCAATCTTGATTCTTCAGTGGGAAGTATTCAATTTCCAACTCCTCTTTGCCATTGCTTGTGTTTTCCGAAGCAGGTCAGACAAATCATTGATCCTAGATAACCGGTATTTATCCTTTTATTGGAGCCTTGTTGGGTTCCGACCATCAGGGTGCTAATCTGACTTCTAAGAACAAACTTGGTAACGTATTCTGACCTTCATGCTTCAGTTGTGCTACTCTAGTTATCTTCTTTGTCTGTGTATTAATGGCTCTGTAAAAATGTTTCCTGAGGTTCTTTATCACGTTGCTCTAATTCGATCTTTAGTATGATCATTTATACTTGGATAATGAACAACGTAGGTACTTCTTAGTTAAATGGGCAGTTAGGCATACCTGTTACGGTTTGAGGCTTCAGGCATTGCTGAATAAGGCACTCTTTCATCCAGGTTAGCATTCTTGGTTGTTTCTTTGTTATCCTTATGTGGACGCGGTTGCCACCTCCTGCTTCGTTCCTTATTACGCTCCTTAAGTCCTTTATTTTGTCCTTCCATTAGTTTAATATCATTTTCCGCTCTGCAGCAGTCCTCCAGTAATCCCTCAAAAGTGCTAGAATATGCATTGGCTAGCGAATCTTGATCCGAAGGTGTAGACCTCCCATGAATCTGATTACCTTGTGCTTTTTGTCCTCCATGATCAAGGGAACATAGCGGTCCAATGTAGTGAACCGACGAGCGTACTCTGAGATAATGATACCTGGTTCTTGCCTTAATGTGTCAAATTCCTCAACCCTCTTGATGATTAGGTCTAGAGAGAGGAAACATTCACAAAACTCCTCTAGAAATCTTGCCCAAGTCACTGGTCGGGACAGTGGCTGGATACAAGTCCTCCACCACTGACTGGCCTTACCAATCAGAAACGGCCAGACAATTAGTGTCTTTACCTTCTCGGGTATCTGTATCAGTAAAAAGTTACTTTCGACTTCATCTAGCCATTTTTCGGCCTCCTCTGGGCTAGATTCTCCGCCAAACTCTTGGATATGTGCTCTTACTTGCCGTCGGTAATAAAACCTAGTGCTACCCGGGGGTGAAAGTGATAATGTTTGCTCATTAGTCCGTGATGCCATATGCATTACGGAGCATCAGGATTTTATTCAATGCTAAAATAGCTAGATTGGCGATAAAATTTAATTTATAATCCAATTCAATGGTTATTCATAAAATACGAATTAAATTCTATGACATGTACAACTTTCATCGACTTGGGCTTTGTTATTAAGTCATGTCCCTAACTTCCCGTCTAAGTCGTCCTAATCTAAGGTCGACTCTCGCCTAAGATCATGACTTAGGTCGAAGATCAAACTTAGATTGCTAAGATCATAACTTAATTCTACGTTCTGTCCAAAATCTAGAGCCTAGGCTCTGATACCACCTGTAGCGCCCCACACCCGGACCTCGTCCGAATATGGTGCACCCGCCGTACCTTACTAAGGAGAGTACAAAGCGTCATGCATAACATGCGAAAATCAATAACATAAGCTATGGACTCCCATGCTAAGATTTAACATGGTAGTAAAATTTAGGCAGAATTAAAACTTTTCAGAATAAACATGCATTACGAAAATACTAAGTTCCCAAAAGTAGAAGTCCCACAAAATGACATAACCGAAATCCAAAGAGTTCAAACATTGTTCATAATACAAACATCTTGGCCGCACAAAAGTCCTTAAGCTTTGCCTTCATCAAATTTCCCCGCCTACGGATTTGGCACTTTCGGCTCATCCTCGATCCACTCAATCTTAGCATTATCTAGCTCGGGGGAAAAAAAGTATTAGTGATAAAAATCACCCAGCAAGAATACAATAAACTACCATGAAATACATAAAGAATTATAACATGAATGTAATGCCCCAAGAATCCTCAATTAATAATTCTTACCTGATCCTTGATCATGAACTTACTTGACGATATAGCCTAAGCATAATTTTAAATAATGCTACACCAATAATAGTTTATTAATCATCAATTGTAACATGCAAAATGCCAACATGCTCATGAGTTATGCACAATGCAAATGCATGCTGTCATGTCGTGTCAAAACATCATTTTGGTCCAATAAAATAACATGTCAGAAAAACAGAGTGTCAGATCAATTAACCCCAGATCTGAGCGTGTCCAGAACATATCAACAGACCAATTAACCCCAGGCCTGGGATGGGTCCAGAGCATGTATCAGATCAGTTAACCCCGGATCTGAACGGGTCCAGAACATGTATCAGATCAATTAACCCCGGATCTGAACGGGTCAAGAACATACCATGTCAACAGAACAATTAACCCAGGATCTGGAGTCGGGTTAGTCGCATGCTTGGCCGGCAAGGGAATCATGAAGCTTTCTTTAAAATATGGGACCATAAAAACTTTCATGCATAACGAAAAACATGGTTGCTTGGAAAGACTTGCTTGCATACGGAATATTCATAAAAATCAGATTCATATGGCATATGATCATGCATGATACATGAAGTGATATGCAATGCAAGTCATGGCGTGAATATCATAAACATTTCTTATAACATGTCAACAAGCATGGTTTCGGAAACTAAGAATTTCTAGATTTTACCTCATGTTCATGGGGCAGCTAAATTAACCGAACAGGCCCAATTTCATAATCTTTTGTCCTACATGTGTTTAACGGGGCCTTATTTACATGACGTAAAATTTTTGTAACTCCCTAAGACGAATAAAGCCCTTAAGTCATCTAACTATTATCAAGTGTACTTGCTGAATTCTGCGGTATAATAACCAACATTTCCTTAGATTTTGAGGCCTTAAAGCCTTAATTATTTGGATCACAGCCTGGAAAATATAATAAAATCCCTAAGGATTAACACTCATGAGCCCAAACCGTGTATATAGGTCCAAATCCTTCAAATTGGGCCTTTTTAACTTAATCCCCTGCTCAGCCCAATTTCCAGTTTTAGTACATCAACTTTATGTTCATACTTTCCCACCAAAACATTAATGCCAACTTGATTAATTTGCATGGTCTTACTCCTCTATGTCTTAGGTTATTACCATAAAATTTCCAGATCAATCCAATAAACTTAAAGGGCTCATTTAAATATTTTTCCGAAATAGGTCACATGCTGTTACTGGACTGACCACTTTTACTAAAAATTCTATTGTGGCAAAACCATAATCTGTTTTACCAAAATTCCAACTCACAGACGTTATAAACATACCGAAATAGTATCCCACCGAAATTTAGCCTATTTTCATATTTCTATGGTCCATTCTTAGGTCAAGAAACTCGTTACTCATTTCTGCCCTGTTCCAATGATTTCAGCTGGAACAGTTTTACCAAATAATTCCTTAAAAATAATCCATAAGTTATTTTAACAAAATTCTAACTTTCTTATTTAATACACACCTAAGGTTGTCACCATATCAAAAACCAGAATTATTGAACATCTACAAGGTCCATTTTTAAGCCATTCAAAACGTTATACAATTCTGCCAAGTTCCAGAATTTTTAGCTGAGCAGTTCCACCAAATATTTTATTAAAAATAATCCGTAGCTTATTTTATCAAAATTCTAACTCTCATATTTGCTACACACGTAAGGATAACTTTGTACCAAAAATCAGATTATTTGAAGGTCTACAAGATCCACTTTTAATCCATTCAAAACGTTGTTCAATTCTGCCCAGTTCGAGTGGTTTGATGTTTTGACATTCTTTCAAGTCAAATGTCCACTATTTGTCTTGTTCTTATGAAATAGCTTATTGGTCACCACATACACCCCTTTGTAATATGAATATCCAGATTCCATGCTTTTATTAAGTCACTTTTGAATCAATCCAAAACAGTGAGAGTCTTGTACACAACAATCATCATATTTGCCCGTTTTGCACATTATTAAGTCCATTCTTGGTACAGCCAAGTTATACATTATTCTTCCTCCTTCTTGGTCGTGTGCATGTGTCAACATATTCATGTCACATTGAAAATTTTGAGTACAACACACTCATGTAATAAATCACTTAACAAACAACTCCCACACATCCTAGAGTTCACAAGATTTCTTGGTTTTCATGTTTACTATCATAGTCACCCTTATGGCCGAAAGTTTTGGTAGGTCATACACACATTTTTCAACATTTATTTAGACATGCAACACCTTCACATGCTAGTTCATTTTAAATCCTACCAAGTAAACTTGTAAAATTGCCACTAGCACTTGCATGTCACTTTGATGATTCTTAAGTTTCATCCAAGAGTCATTCTTGCCTAGGGTCACTTAGTTGAACCTTAATCCATCATAAAACAGCCTTATAACACATTTCATGTAAGAAAAGATTCCATCTTTGAATGAATTAATCACATGCAAAGCATTGTTCTTAAGAAATCACTAAGATACAATCTTGAGCTTAGTATATTCAACTAAAGATCACATCTTAGGAATTTCTAACCATTCAAGCCGCTAATTCTTCAAATAAATCATGAGAATTTAGTGTATACTTGCATCTTCAAGCTAAAGCTCTTTTCTTAGCTTTGTTATGGGATGAGTTGAGTTGAAATCTTCCTCCTCCTTCACCCTTGAGCACACGGTTTTTCGAGAGAGGGAGAAAGAATGTTAGTCATCATGTTTAAGTAAAAATAGAGCTAATTTAGAGTTTAGATCTTCTTACCAATGGGGGACTTTGAATGGAGCTTCAACTATCCAAAGATTGCACCACCTAAGAGATTGAAATCTTAGCACCTAATGGCCAATGGGTGTCACGATTGGGTAGAGAAACAAGAGAACCCATGAGCTTCATTCCTTGAGAATAAGAATCCACTAGAGGAACTTGAAGTATAACTTACCTAGGTGTCTTCTTGAGCTTGAGAATGTAAGTTGGGTTGAGCCTCCTAGCCTCAAGAAGAAGAGCCGAAAATTATATGAGGGAGATGAAAATTGTCTAAGTGTTATGCTCTTGCTTGGATGTGTCTTGAGAGGGATTTCAAGATGATAGGAAGATAGATGTTTCTAGGAGGGTTTAAATTAAAACATGTTGGGGGAATGGGGAGGGGAAGCCGGCTGTGTAGGGGGGAAAGGGAAAAAGAAAACCTAGGCTAGGGTAGCTTCAAGCTTTTTCTTATTTTATTCCTTCTTTTTGCATGCTTGTTTATTTTAATTAATTATTTGCATTATTAAGGATAATTAGAAAAATCAAGAGAATTCTAGAACCCCTTGGGGTCTTGGCCGAAAGTTGGGGAGTCTTGGGGTAGTTTTATCTTTCCCCTCTATCATCTCCCATACTTATATAATTTATGATATTATTTATTTTATTTTATTTAATTATGATTTTAATCTTGCTTTGTGAGGATCATGTATGTTTGCATTCTTATAAGGCGGATTTATTCCAAGGTTGATCAAGGCCTCTTGGCCGAATTCTTGGGGCTATTGGGAGGGCATTTTTGTCCTTTCACACCTTTTATAGTACACAATTGAATAATTAACCTATAACTTATAATATCTAATTTCTTATGTGGCTCTTAGGTTTTCTTTTATAAGGCTTACTTAGGTTAGCCTTTTTGTAAAAAGAGAAATACTGTATGGTTCATTAATGTCTCGTGGCCGAAGTTACAAGGGCTTGGAGGTCATTATTGTCTTTTCACTCATTGATTTATTCCCATAAACATGATATTGCTCCTAACATCTAACTTATAGTGTAAGTTGTGAGTCTCTCTTTGAGGGAAACTACTTGGGCTAATCTTCTTATAAAATGGAAATTATTCCAAGATCCTCCAATGCCCAATGACCGAATTTGCTAAGTCTTGGAGGGCTAAATGGTCATTTCACGCGCTCCACGACATCATGTTTGTATAATTATATCACCCCCATCTCAAAGGAATTTTAGATACAGACTCACTAAGGTAACCAAATAAATTGCAACTTGGAGAACTTATTTATTACGTCACATCATACGGGTTCTAGTATAGTACGATTTTCGCGGGGTACAACATGCTACTTCCATTTTTACCCCTACTAAATGTGAATGATTTGACACTATCTTTTTTGATGAAGTGATAGTTATCCACTCTTTTGGTTATTCAATTATTGGATTTACTACTTTGAAAGGAAATGGTATATTATTCTGTGACGCATATATTTATTTTATGAATATCAATAAACTCATAATATTTTTATTATTTTTTTTTTCTAATATGACAATAATGTTTAAAAAACCATTCCTGTTTATTTGTAATTTCTTTGTTATAAAAATCATTGTGTAGGAGATTTTTATTTACTACAAGTTCTTTTTCTATGACATTTAAATCATTTGATATATTTTCTGCTATTGCAGATTGAATTGGACTATTTGGGGCACTATACTCTGATCTAGAATAAACCGGTCTAGGAATTTCCATAGAATAATCGACTTTTCTAAATGAAGAGTTAGTATGTTCAATATGAGATGTTGAGAATCCCTGTTTTTGATAAGGAACATTTATCACAGATGGTATCGTTTACCGCTTAAGTCTTACTACTTCTCGTCGGCGGGAAAGGAAAACCGATTTTTCTTTCTCCCTCTAAGCATAACACAACTGGAATTTCTCATTTCTGTACTAAGGTAGTATATCATCGTCCTCCATTAAGTAAGTTTGGTGATATAACAATCGACAATCGTAAAACTAGAAGAAAATGATGCTCAGAAATCGAAGTTGGGACGGACTTGAAAGAATCAAAATTGACTATCCTCTGGCCACCATCACCAAACTCAAGTCACAAATCGAATCCCAGCTCCAAGTTCTGATCCACTCCCAAACCCTCTCCACCAATCGAAACCTTTTGTTAGCCAAAATCCTAGATGATATCTCTCGCTTCTCGGACATGTCTGATCCTCTTACCCCTTCCCTTAATCTTGATGACGGTTCGGTTGTTTATCTCACTTACGAAGGTTAAAGGACTGTTCGTGGAGGCCCCCCGGCATCCTGCTTGCTACTTTGTCAAGTAGATGACCGTGGACAATTTTACTGCTAAACAAATGCGGATTACCTTCAGGAGAACCCTCATTGTGAGCTCGTGTCGTTTGATCGTGACGCTGCTAAGTCCTTCCAGCATTATGTGAATGAAAACCTATCTTTTGCTTTGAAGCGTGGGGGTTTTATGTGTTGGTAAAGAATTCAAGTTAGACAAGATTGACTTATGTATAGATTGCTTGTGAAATAAAGCAAAGGCCGACTTACAGAGCTCAGTTTAGGTCGGATCGACCTGCAGGTCAAGACAGTCTAGGTAACGTAATTGAGTTTGCGTTCTGAACAGTCAGCCGACCTGCCAAACTCAGTACAATAGCACTTCAGAACAGTAGTTCTTATTGAGAAAAAGTGTTTGAATGATTTACAAATGCATGATTTAAATAGTACAAGTTTACGAAATGCATGACAAAATTATTATTTGACACGTTTATGTGATATACATGCTTCATATGTTTATATATATTGTTGCCATATTAACAAACCATGAAGCGTTAAAGCTTACATCATTTGGCAAACATTTTTTGTCTTTGAACTATGTTCAGGTATCACAATTAATGAACTAAACTAGTTCATTAAGTAAAGTACTTAAGTTAATGAACTAACTAGTTCATTAAATGGAGGCATATTTGGACAAAGCTTTATGACAACAAAATTGGAAATGGAAAGTGTCCTCCCTATTATTCTTCACACGCCATATTTTTTTAGAAGAGAATTTTATTATGAAAAGCCCTCACTTTTGGTGGAGGAAAACCATATTACAAGTGTCAGAATATGCGAATAAGTGAATTAGCAAGCTAAGGATGATATATCTCCAGTCGTATATGATATGCCGCATTAAAACCTTGCCAAGTAAAACCACCCTTGTGGATAAAACCTTGGCAAAGGAAAAAGCGTACATATTTATACGACTGTCATTGATATCAAGCGTGTAAAATATTGAATACAATGATTTGTTATGTAATGTCGTTCAAGTGGGAAGCGCCTCCATTACATGGAAAAGCTCGCTACATGAGAATGTACACGTCATCATGATTTGTACCGTTTGATGAAGATAACGACAGTGCCATATAAGCTTCAAATTGCCTTTGTCCGTACATACAGCATCCTCGTGGAAACAAGCAGTCATCCAGATAATTGTGTCCGTCCATGCAGCATGCAAACAAAAGCATGCGTGAAACATGTATAGATTGTATAAGAAAATTAAACCAACCTAGTGAATGTAACACATACCCGGTCTGCCTGTACTATGCAAAGTACAGGCAGGGGAGTGAATGGTGAGCCAATCCATGTGGAAGACTTTGTTAGGGTGACATCCGCTGTATACAATGATAATCCTCAAGCCCTCGCAAAGTGTAATCCATGCGGAAGAGAAAAAAATGTGTGCATAAGAAGTGAGAAGACCAATGACGAAGAGATGAAAGATTACAGACAACATACCAAGTCTGCCTGCACCCACATGAGCACAGGCAGAGAATAAGAAAATGCACCAATCCATTCGGAAGAGTTAGTGATCACCGCATACGCAAGGACGCTGACGTGAGGTCCAGAGTGACTGCAGCACGAACCATTGGGGGCAGACTGAAGTTTGTAAAGTAGGAAGCGAGCGGTGACATCATTGCATGATGAGCAAGGTAATGTGCTGGCATATTGGCCTCCCGATATATATGATTAATGTCCAAGTTATGTTGAAAAATCAACATATGTAGGAGTCTGAGATGAAAGTTGCCGAAGATTGGCTGTCTTTGACGTAAACGCTGCATCATTTGCGCACAGTTTGTCTCTATGATAAGCGTCTGATATAAAGGAAGAAAATGTAGCAATCCAAATAGAGCTGCCTGAATTTCAGCCAGCAGTGACGTACACGGAGGTAGGCGGAATGCTACGAAACGCACACAAGCGCCATTAGAGTCACGCAGGATGACTCCTCCTGCAACATATTGGCGTCAAACAGTGGCGTCAACATTAAGTTTAAATCGTCCTGACGGAGGAGTGTGCCATCTGATCACTTGGAGACGCGGAGATCGAACCTTTGGGATCCATGATATCAGAGGGGGAGGCCCTACGGCTAGTTTGGAACCATGAAGTGTTTGAACGCACATATCTATATCAAAATGGATTGTAGCCCGGAGTGTCGATAGAGAAAAGGATGTCTGGTCCCCATACACTAAACTAGCATAGCAACGCCATATGTTATGTACTAAGATGCCAGGGACCACTAGTTTAAGAACCCCAGATATTGAAGCAGAGGAGGAGCGATACCACCAAGACAACAAATATTAGCGTAAAGGTAGAGAAGTGAGGGAAACGCCTTGCAACTCCGCCGCAAAGAACGTCCATAATAGCCGAATTGATGAACAATACAAGAAAACATGATCAACCGTAGCCGAGTGTTGCTTGCAAAAGGGGCATTGCGTAGGACGTGCCGCAGAATAAATGCCAATATAATCTTCAAATGGTAGGGCATCATGGAATAATCTCCACAACAATAACTTTATGGATGGCGAATGTTGCTGAAACCAAATGAACTTAGCCGAGAGCAATGTTGGTCCAGATGGGCGACAGACATCATAAGCAGATTTTAGAGTGAATTCCCCCGAAGACGAGGGTTGCCATGCGAGATGCGTATCCGCACCTGCTGTGTGCGAAAGACATACATTATGAATGCGACAAATGAGCTTCCAAACTGGCGAATCCAGTAGGCGTGGTTGAAAATCTCCCCTCCGTCCATATTTTGCATGCATATAACGACTCCATAAAGTATCTTGTTTATGATATAACCACCATATTCTGCAGTAATATGCCTGCTGTAATGCATTGAGATCCCTTAGCCCCAAGCCGCCTTCTTCAACTGGCAGAGTAATTTTGGACCATGCAACCCAGTGATGTCGATTCCCCTAATAAAAAGTGGCCATTTTTCTGTGAAGCATTTTAATGACAGACTTTGGCAAACCTCCTGCAGCCATGACATGAAGGGGAAGCGCAGAAAGTACGAAGCGCAATAATACTAAACGACCCGCGGATGAGAGAAGACGGGAATGCTAACCATGCAAACAGTCATCAAAAAGCTGTATCAGAGTAGTGCAAAACCGAGCGCGATTAATACCCCTGTGAAGATAGGAACCCAAGTATCGAAATGGTAATGCCGAAAGTAGCATCCCAAGTATTTCCTGCAAGTTTCGAACTCATCGTGCAGAGAGGCGAGCCGATGGAATGAGACTACTGTTCTAAAAATTTACCTTTTGACCAGAAGCAGTTTCATATTCCGTTAAGAACTTTTTAAAATGGCGTATATTACGCTGTGTGCCTTGTAGGAAAATAAGGAGATCATCTGCATAAGCTAAGTGTGATATGGCGAATGGAATACGGCCAAGCCTAAATGGTTGTATGTGGCCCGCAGCCACTAACGATGATAATCCTCTGCTGAAACCCTCTGATGCCAGAATGAAAAGCAATGGGGATAAAGGATCCCCCTGCTTGACACCTCTCTGTGGGTGAAATGTTGGTGAAGGCTCACCATTGATCAAAATTGATAATGTAGTGGCACGTAGATGATTTAGGATGATCCGAGTGAAAAATCCTGAAAAACCAAATTGTAACAAAAGATGTTCCAGATAATCCCAACTGACCCGATCAAAAGCTTTCATCATGTCCAATTTCAGGCAGACATGTGAAGTACCACAATCCAACATATGGACCATTTCTCTTGCCAATAAAACTTGGGTTGAAATATCAGAACCAGGCAGGAAACCTGTTTGTTCTGGAGAAATTAGCTTTGGAAGAAGCAGCCACAAGCGTGTAGCTATAATGCGGGTACATACTTTACTCAGAAAGTTTGTCAGACAGATAGGTCGAAAATCACTGAAAGTCTACGGAGATGACATCTTGGGTATCAAAATAATTAATGCGCTAGCCATAACCGGCGGCTGTGGAATACCAAGGAAAAATTCCTGCACAGCCTTAACCACATCCGAATGTATGACCGACCAACATGAACGATAAAACATACCATGGAACCCATCCGGGCCAGCTGCACTGTGAGGGTCTAAATGCCACACTGCCTCCTTAACTTCGACATCAGTAGGAAGTCTCGTCAACATAATATTGTCCTCTTCTGTTAGCAGCCGAGGGATGTGCGAAAGTATAGCAGAATGATTTTGCGTTGATGACGGCATAAATAACTCAGTATAAAAAGAGACCGCTGCTGCCATAATGTCACTCGGTTCGGTTAATAGATGGCCCTCTGCATTGCGAATGTTTTGTATGCCAGGTGTGTCCGCTTCCCTTTAACAATAGAATGGAAGAACTTTGTATTTGCATCTCCTTTGCTAAGCCATTTAAATCAAGCTTTTTGCTTCCGGAAGAGTAATTCAGATGTGGGCGCTCGTAAATACTCGGCCTTTGATCTATGGTATTCGGCCCTGGTTTCTTCAGTTGGGTGGGCATCCAGGGCTACCTCTGCATGATTTAGTTGAGTCTCCGCATGTTTCAGATTATTGAAAATATTGCCAAAGATGTCTTTATTCCACCGTTGAATATCCTTTTTGAATGAGAACAATTTTTTATAGAAACCATACATACCGCCAGTCGTAGGATATGATAACCATGCCTTCTGCATATAAGTGTGAAAATCTGAATGGTGTAGCCAGGCGTCCAGAAAATGGAATGAGCGTTTGATATTTGCCACACTCTGATAGCAATGGCATATGATCAGAGGCAACCCTTGGCAGATGTAATAACTGCAGCTCCGCAAAACCATCCTGAAAAGCAGTATTGATAAAAAGCCAATCTAATCTGTGTCTTAGACGGCCAAGACCTCTCCCATCTGCCCAAGTAAATCTAGAGCCTTGGTGTGGAGGCGCCATGAGGGAGCACATTTCGATACAGTCATTAAAGTCTTGTAATGCTGCTAAAGGTGGAGCGGATCGACCGCTATGATCCTCTATTGTTCGAAAAGTATTAAAATCACCACCAACCATCCAGGGCAAATGACACGAAACAGCAAAGTCACACAATGACTGCCAAAGTGGGCGTCGCTGTATGAGCGTATGTTTGGCATATACCACCGAAAGTACAAACGTCCATTGTAGAGAAATGGACTGGAGAGTAAAATGCACCACCTAATCCTGATCCTGAGTAGCAAGTAAACGAAACTCAGCATCATGCCAGAAAAACCAAATACGATGCGATTGTGAAGCATAGGAATGTGTAAAACCAAGCTGCAACATAAATCTACGTATGCTTAAAGGAGTATGTTTGGGCTCTAGTAAAGCAAGCAATTGTAAACGATGCTCCAAAATCATTTGTTTTAATCTAGGTAACGAGGAACGCATGCCTCGGATGTTCCAAACGAGGATATTCATTGAGAGAGAGAGGTACTTCCCTGGACGATGTGAGAAGCGCTACGTGTTAAGATCGTGGAAGGTGGAAGAGGTGGCAAATCTTTACGAGCCCTGCGCTTGCGTCTTGGCACTACTGGGATGAACTCAGTCTCAGTCTCGTTTTCTGTCAAACGCGATATCAAAACCTCCTCATCAGGCGAGGGTGGTATACGCTGCATTCGACGTGCAACGTCCTCTGGGACATTAGGGATATCGTCAACCGAACCCTCTATGGGCAGATCCGTGTCGGACGAATGACCTGTTTCTACGGGGGTTGGCTCCATGGGTAAGCGTTGATCCGCATCATCACAAAATTCCTCTTCAGGGTGGGCAGCGGCAGCGCGAGGGAGGGATGTATCCGATAGGTGGATATCTTCATCAGCTGTTTGTATGGTTTGCTCAGCATGCTCCACTGTTACAGTCAGAGTCGGCTGAGTAGGCGCTGCTGTCTTCTTCTTGACTGGAGTCCAGCGCTGGCGTGTGAAGTTCGTCTGTAGCAGAGGAGGCGGAGGCAGAGGAGGCGGTGGAGGAGGAGGGTTATCTTTTGGAGGGCAGGCACCTGGAGCATGACCCAACCGCCGGCATGTTGTGCAAAACAAAAGGAGGTCTTCATAAACTATCGACTGCAATATCATCCTACCTTTAGCCTGTAAATAAATTTTCTGTGGCAAATCTTGAGAGACGTCAACCTCAACACAGACACGGGCAACTGACGGACGGAGGCCTTCCGCCGTTGCAACATCTAGCTTCAATGGAATGCCAATCGGCCTGACCACTTCGAATAAAGCTGCTCGATGGTGCAAATGTATCGGGAGAGATGGTAAAGCGATCCATACCAGAACTATGGGGACATCCGCCGCCGGATCAAAATCTACTGTCCATTTGGTGATACGCATGTGACAACCCGATATAAGCCATGAACGACGATAAAAGCATCGCAAATAATCAGCCTCATTGCAAAAATTCAAAATTATATGCGACTGATCAATCAGTGTAAGTCGCAAATCCTGATGGAATCCAATTTTCTCAAAAACTTCATGTATGATTTTCAAAGGTGTTCGACCATACCAAAAAGTTCCCACCAACGAGTAATTGAATGGTTTTGCAAGTGCATCAATCTCAGCATCTGGAAAAGAAATCGGTGGAATTCCTTTATAACGGGACACAGACTTTGGCGCGATCAAAATGTCCTTAACAGTAGCGGCACTGTTGACCACCGCAGCAAAGGATGGTGTGGCGGCCATGATATCGGTAGTGTGGGAAGAAGAAGAAAAAAACCGGAACTTTGATGGGAATTAAGTGAAGCAGTGAGGTAGTGAGCCAGAAAAAGCGATCGGACCGGAAGAAAAGAACGGCAACGTTGCCGTCGATGTCAGCGGCTTGCGCCGCCGAGGAGCATCATCGCCAGTCTTCGCACGCCATATATATATATATTTTTTTTAAAACGAAAATTTATTATGATAAAACCTCACTTATGGCGGAGGAAAACCATATTACAAAGTGTCCGAATATGCAAACCTATGAATTAAAAAACTAAGGATGATATATCTCCAGCCGTATACGATATGCCGCATTAAAACCTTGCCAAGAAAAACCACCTTTGTGGATAAAATCTTGGTGAAGGAAAAAGCGTACATATTTATACAACTGTCATGGATATCAATTATGAACATATTAAATACAATGATCTGGCATGTATTGTCGCCCGAGTGAGAAGCACCTCCAGTGCGTGACCAAGCTCTCGACAGGAGAATGTACGCGCCATCATGAGTTGCATTTGGAGAAGAGTATGAAGGCCCCATAAAAGCTTCCAATTGCCTTTGTCAGTACATGCAGCATTGTCGCGGAAACAAGCCACCAACGAATCCAGCCATGCAGCATACAAACCACAGCATGCATGAAGCACATATTTGTAATATAATGAAAAGGCACCAACCCAATGAGTGTAATACATACCCGGTCTGCCTGTACCCTGTGAGGCACAGGCAGGGGAGCGGAAGATGAGCCAATCCATACAGAAATTCAGGAGAGCGGTGACCATCGAAAGTTGAAGACACCGAAACGCCCATGCAGCAACATTACCGAAAAGTACATCAATCATGCATAGCAAATACATACTAAGAAAATGTAACGACAAGATGATAAGCTCACCAAAGCTGCCTGCACTGGCAAGAGTACAGGCAGCGACAGCAGATGTGTGCCAATCCATGTGGAAGACATTGTTATAGTGGCGCTCGCCATATCCTCCAATAGTCCTCAAACCCTCGCAACGTGGAAGCCATGCGGAGGGAAAAATAATGTGTGTATATATAATGAGAAGAGCAATGATGAGTAGATGAAAAAATACAGGAAACGTACCATGTCTGCCTACACTCACATGAGCACAGGAAGAGGATAAGAAAGTGCGCCAATCCATTCGGAAGACTTGATGATCAGCCTATGCGCAGACTTGCTGAGGTGAGATCAAATAATAAAGAGGCACGGACCAAAGATGGCAGATTGTGACTGGCGAAGGATGTTGTCTCCGGATGGAGCATAGCGTGCTGAGCTAAGTAGTGAGCTGTCATATTAGATTCTCGATACACATGTGTGATTGACAGCTCATGCGCCTGAAGTAACGAGTGTAATAGGCACAAATGATAATTGCAAAAAATTGGCTGTATAGTTCGCAATCTTGACACCAAATGCTCACATTCGGATTCTATCATAATTGAGCGGTGTAATGGAAGAAAATATAAGAGACCAAATAAAGTTGCCTGGATTTCAGCCAACAATGGTGTGCAGCGCGGCGGACAGAAAGATATGGCTCGCACACACTCTCCATGATGATTACGCAATTGTGCTCCGCCTGCAGCATGCCGAGCACCCACGGCAGCATCCACATTCAGTTTGAATCTACCAGAGGGTGGGCATTTCCACCTAACAATCTTGAGGCAATCGAACCGAATGCGTGGGATCCAGGAGAGAGAAATATTTGAACCGGCTGTAAGCTTGGTTCCCTGTATCTTGTGAATCCACATATTAATGTCAAAATGTATAGCATTCCGTAGCCTAGTAGTCGAGAAGGATGTGGAATCCCCATATATGAGCTGTGCATAGAGTTTCCAGAAGTTTAAGACAGTGATAGCTGGAATAACAATTTTCAAAACTCCAGCGAGTGAAGATTCTGATGAACGATACCACCATGAGAGTAAATATTGCTGAAGCGTCGACAGTGTCGGCAGCAAAACCGTCAGTTCGGATGAAAAAAAAGCCCAGATTGGAGAAATGCAATCGCAATTCATAAAGACGTGAGCGACTGAGGCAGAAGCTTGCCTACAGAAAGGACACTACGTAGGACGTATCACTGTATAGCGGCCAATGTAGTCCTCAAAAGGCAGTGCAGAGTTGAAGATTCGCCATAACAATAGTTTCATGGATGGAGAGTGATGCTTAAACCAAATAAGCTTGGATGATAATTGCGTTGAACCAGAGGGACGGCAAATAGTGTAAGCTGATTTAAGCGTGAACTCACCAGTAGATGATGGAGTCCACGATAGGAATTGCCCTGTACCCGTCGTATGTGAGATACATGTAGTATGAATACGACAGATTAATTTCCATATCGGCGAGTCTGGAAGTCGTGGTACAAAATCTCCCCTCCTGACATACTTCATATGCATATAGGAGCTCCATAACGTGTCGTTTTTATGATATGTCCACCAGATTCTGCAATGATATGCCTGTTGCAGTGAAATAAGGTTGCGAAGACCCAGCCCACCTTCATCAATCGGTCGTGTAATTCTGGACCAGGATACCCAGTGGTGGCGGTTGCCCCAGAAGAAAAAAGCCATTTTTCCGTGGATGAGACGGATTACTGATTTGGGCAAACCCCCCGCAGCTAGAATGTGTAATGGGAGAGCATCCATCACAGACTGCAGCAGTACCAATCGACCAGCATGGCCAAGAAGGCGTGCGTGCCACCCATGCAAACGTGTCTCCATGTGTTGTAGCAAAGAGGTGCAGTACCTTGCCCTATTGATACCTTTGTGTAGATATGATCCGAGATATCGAAAGGGAAGAGAAGATAGACGCATACCAAGGATTTCCGTAAAGATTCGTTGCTGATGCGAGGCAACATGGGACGAAGGAAGGATAGTACTTTTGTGATTAACTTTTTGGCCTGATGCTGTTTCGTACTGAGTTAAGAATAATTTAAAATATCGTAGAATTGAATATGTCTTGCTGCGGAAAGGGACTTCAGACCCCTGCTGAAACCTTCAGATGACAGTATAAATAACAGTGGAGATAAGTGATCACCCTGCTTTACCCCACGAAACGGGCGAAACCGGGGGGATGGCTGGCCATTAATTAGCACTGACAACCTTGTGACACTTAGGTGATTAATAACCACACGTATGAAGAAATCCGAAAAACCAAATTGCCGCAATAAAAGCTCCAAGTATTCCCAACTGACTCTGTCAAACGCTTTCATCATATCCAATTTCAAACATAGTTGAGAGCCCCCTTTATCCATCATGTGTATCATCTCCTGCGCTAACAATATTTGTGTCGAGATATCGTGCCCTGGTAAAAATCATGTTTGCTCCGGGGATATTAGTCGTGGCAGTAGCGTACCCAAGCGTGTTGCAAGTATCCGAGTACATACATTACTTAGAAAATTCGTCAGACAAATGGGGCGAAAGTCGCTAAATGTTTGTGGATATTGTATCTTTGGAATCAACATGATCAATGCACCAGCCATGACTGCCGGCTGTGGAACCCCCAGAAAAAATTCCTGAACTGCTTTTAAGACATCCGTATGTATGATTGACCCGCAGGAACGGAAAAAAGTAACGTGAAAACCATCCGGCCCTGCTGCACTGTGAGGATCTAAGCTCCACACAGCTGTCTTCACCTCTGTCTCAGTTGGAAGCTGTATGAGCATAATTTTATATATATATATATATATATATATATATATATATATATATATATTCATAATTTTATTAAAAAGGCACAATACACGTATATTCCGACATACTACCGACACATTACATACATCACAAATGTATGTCAACGTCACACCACTATATGCACCTCATATTTATGAGTAAATTCATGTCTTATATCATATATAATGTTGTCGTACTAACGATCCATGAAGCTTTAAAGCTTACATCAAATGGAAAGCACTTTTTGTGTTTGAACTATTTTCAGGTGCCATCATTAATGAACTAAACTAGTTCATTAAAGGAAATACTTAGTTAAATAAACTAAGTAGTTTACTAAAGGAAGCTATATTTAGAAAAGGCACAAAGGCAACAAATTAAAGAATGGAAAGTCTTCTTTTCCCTCATGCTACATGATTTTAACATATATATATATATATATATATATATATATATATATATACATATATATATTCAGATTTTTTATAAAAAGGAATATACAAATATATTCCAACATACTACCGACACGTTATATTTTTTACGAACGTACGTTAACGTCAACCGCTATATTTAACTCATATTTATGAGTATATTCAGGTATTATATCATATGATATAAGTCATGGTGATGACAAATTTATTACGACACGTTAAAAGGTTCTAAACCAAATATTATCGTATCGGGTGCGTACTTGCCATATATTGATGGCCAGCCCCTACACTTCAAAAATAGCCACAAATTTCGTGGCTCACATGGTATATACACCCATAAAATCATTCCATGTTGGCACACACAAATCACCCCAAATTAAGACCAAATTGTGGAGATTCCAAATTCAATTTTTGTCGCATGTTAGGCGTCACTTTAAATCAGCCATGAGTGCTGAATATTAAAGTTTAATTTATGTATATTATGTGTAACATAATATATATAACATGTGCAGAAAGTTGGAATTTATTCGAAGAAAAATCAGGTAATCGACAAATGTCAAAAATTCGGTTTTCTACGAACACAAATTTTACATATTCAATACATATTAAAGTGTTCTAGACAATTCAAATTATGGTTGATTATAATTTACCATATATGTGTGAATATTGTGCATTATTTGACAAAGTTTACCAAAAGAAAATTCAGCACATGTGCATAAATTTCACACACAATTTTCAGTTTTGTTGGAGCCTAGACGGAGCTTATTTGACACTTTAATTGGTAGAAAATAAGCCACACATAATGGGTCACTTTGAAGAGGGCAACACACAAGGAAAGATTTCAAAAATGCAACACATGCTGAAAATTTTCAGCACATGTGAATAGTGGCCGAATTTACAATTCATTTGTCCTTAATTTGCATCCCAAAATTGAAGGGATTGAATGGTGATTATTTGGTAGTGTTTTGAATTCTTTTTGGCACATGTTTTTCAAGTTAATATCAGATTTTTACAGAACACTAAATGGTGACAAGGTTAGACCAATAATAAAGTGCCAAGTAAGCAAAGCCAAGACATTCATCCAATCAAGTTATGCCAAGTAAGCAAGTTGATGCCACACTTACACAAGACATTCTTCCAAGGACTTAGAAGAGAATTCTCAAGATGGAAAAGAGCCCTAGGGGGCGGCTAAGGCTGATTAAAAGGAGAAGAGATGTAGCAAACAAAAGCAAGACAAATCTCATATTTTCTCAAGTGCAAAAAAGTGTGTTCCACTTTCTTCTTCTCTCTCTAGCCTATTGTTCCTATATTCAAATATATTGAATAGGCTTTGTATAGACCACCATACACGCTCATTGTTGTAAAAGGTTGATCAACGTGTGATCAATCCTTCATTTGTTCGGTGGTGGTGTTCGTGAAAGTGGTGCCTTGCAGATCCTTCAAGTGGTATCAGAGCGCAGGCACACTCACAACAAGGAGATCCAACGATCTTAGTGAGATGGCAACCACTAGCCATAAAACCGAGCAAGAAGGTATGTCAAGCCAAAGGCCTCCACTTCTTGATAGTGAGGTACATTCTGATTCCGATTCTAATTCTGAACCATCATATAATGATTTTTTTGTTCAATATCTTGAATTACATAAGTTTCCTAAGACTCTTGCAAAAGAAAAGAAGCGATTAATTGAAGACAAGAAATTGTTAGAATTTTCTAACACAAATTCTGTGTCTCAATTAAATGATTCAAAAGAAGAGTCGTCTTGCATCATAAATTCATTAAAGTCTAAAATTTCATCATTGACATCTGAGAACAGTGAACTGAAATGCGAGATTTTAAAGTTGAAATCAAGAAATGAAGATCTAGAAAAGATTAGAAAACAATTCGATACGGATACTTGTATTCTAGATCGTCTTATCTCTTCTCAGAAGCATGAAAACGATAAAACAGGAGTAGGATACGTTGAAGAGAATAAAGTACAAAATAAGGCTACAAAATTGATTTTATCTACATCTATGAAACTGCATGAAACTATACAATCTAAGAAGAAGACTAGTACACCGCTCATCTCATCTCATCGTGCTTCTTATTCTTCATATCATACAAAGTACAATTATGTGCCATATAGATGTGAAAGAAAGCCATTGATGCATATGTGACATTCATATCATAAAAATGCATCTAGATCACGCCCCGTACATGCAAACCGAAATGCATATCAAAAACGAAAACTATACTATATGCATGATGGGATTCTCGGCCAAAGGCCAAACGCATTTACCCCCAACGTATATTATGTTGCGTCTTCATCACCTTTCTTGCCTTTTGGAAGACCTAGAAAGGTCGCCCAAATTTGGGTACCAAAAGGGACATTCTCAAAGGGTTGAATAAATAACCCTTAGGAACACAATTTTGATATTATTTGAAATGCATGTTTTTTTGCTATCTTCATCTTTACATGCGCTTTTGATTGTCTTTCCAAAATAAAGGGGAGAGAATGCATGATTTAAGGGGGAGAGAGAAAGATTAATTGCACAAATCAAGGGGGAGAGAATTCAAAATTCAAATTTGAATTTGTGCGATTGGAGGGGGAGCGTCAAAATTTAAATCATGAACGTAGGTTATTTTGTAAATCATCAAAAGGGGGAGATTGTTGAGAAAAAAGGTTTGAGTGATTACAAAATGCATGATTGAAATAACATGTATTAAAGAAATGCATGACACATTTTATTACATGACACGTTTTTGCATAAAACTTGCCTTATATAGTTCATATATGATGTTGTGGCACTAACGAGCCATGAAGCTTTAAAGCTTACATCAAATGGCAAGCATTTGTTGTGTTTGAACTATTTTCAGGTGCCATCATTAATGAACTAAACTAGTTCATTAAGTGAAATACTTAGTTAAATAAACTAAGTAGTTCACTAAAGGAAGCTATATTTGGAAAAGGCACAAAGGCAACAATTTGAAGAATGGAAAGTCTTCTTCTGCCTCATGCTACACGTTTTTAGCATATATATATATATATATATATATATATATATATTCAGATTTTTTATAAAAAGGATATATATTTAGATTTTTTATAAAAAGGCACATACACATATATTCCAACGTACTACCGACAGGTTAAATATTTTACGAACGTACGTTAATGTCACAATACTATATTTAACTCATATTTATGAGTATATTCAGGTCTTATATCATATGATATAAGTCATGGTGATGATAAATTTATTACGACACTTTAAAAGGTTCTAAACCAAAAACTGTCGTATCGGATGAATACCGAAACTTCGCCAATGTATCACGTACTTGCCATATATAGATTGCCAGCCCCTAAACTTCAAAAATGGCTACATATTTCGTGGATCACATGGTATATATAGGTATAAAATCATTCCATGTTGGCACACACAAATCACCCCAAATTAAGGCCAAATTATGGAGATTCCAAATTAAATTTTTGTCACATGTTAGGCGCCACTTTAAATCAGCCATGAGTGCTGAATATTAAATTTTAATTTATGTATATTATGTGTAACATAATATATATAACATGTACAAAAATTTAGAATTTAATCGGAGAAAAATCGGGTAATCGACAAACGTCGAAAATTCGGTTTTCTACGAACACGACACATGGAACGTTTTTGGCATGACATGTAACATGTATCTAGACACTTTTTACATATTAAATACATATTAAAGTGTTCTAGACAATTCAAATTATGGCTGATTATAATTTACCATATATGTGTGAATATTGTGCATTATTTGACAAAGTTTACCAAAAGAAAATTCAGCACATGTGCAGAAATTTCACACACAATTTTCAGCTTTGTTGGAGCCTGGACGGAGCTTATTTGACACTTTAATTGGTAAAAAATAAGCCACACATGATGGGTGACTTTGAAGAGGGCAACACACAAGGAAAGATTTCAAAAATGCAACACATGCTGAAAATATTCAGCACATGTGAATAGTGGCCGAATTTACTATTCATTTGCCCTTAATTTGCATCCTAAAATTGAAGGGATTGAATGGTGATTATTTGGTAGTGTTTTGAATTCTTTTTGGCACATGTTTTTCAAGTTAATCTCAGATTTTTACAGCACACTAAATGGTGACAAGGTTGGACCAATCATAAAGTGCCAAGTAATCAAAGCCAAGACATTCATCCAATCAAGTTGTGTCAAGTAAGCAAGTTGATGCCACATTTACACAAGACATTCTTCCACAGACTCAAAAGAGAATTCTCAAGATGGAAAAGAGCCCTAGGGGGGTGTCCAAGGATGATTAAAAGGAGAAGATATGTAGCAAACAAAAGCAAGACAATTCTCATATTTTCTCAAGTGCAAAAAAAGTCTTCCACATTCTTCTTCCACATTTCTTTCTTCTTCTTCTCTTTCAAGCCTATTATTCTAATATTCAAATATATTGAATAGGATTTGTATAGTCCACCATACACATTTCAATTGTAAAAGGTGGATCAAGGTGTGATCAAATCTTCATCCATTCGGTGGTGGTGTTTGTGAAAGGTGTGATTGCTTGTATCGTCTGTAAAGGGTTGGAGTTGGTGTGTAACTCCAGAAACCCTTTGTACTAAGGTGTTATTTTGTTTAGTGATAACCGAGGAATGTGTCCTCAAAGACTGGAGTAGGTTGTGTTAACCGAACCAGTATAAAATTCTCGGTGTTATTACTTTCAGCACTTTACTTTCAGTTTTCAGCACTTTGCATCGTTTTCATTGCATTTGTAAAAATATCAAATGACTTTAAAAAATTACCAAAATTTGCAGAAACATAGAGACGTCTCTTTAGTTTCATTTGGTGCAAGTTTCAACTCTTCTGGATAAGTATAAGTCATTCAAACATCAATAGTTCTGAGACTAGTGCAGTCTGATTTTCAGACTTGCAAAGGTTGAGACTTTGAGCGTATTTGATATGCTTCACAAAAGAATTTTTCAAAACTGTTTCAACCCAATTAAATAAACATATTAATGGGTTTTTCATTAAATTTTAAGACCATTTGGAGCCACGGTTTAATTGGAATTATTTTTTCAATTCAAACCACTGTTTCTGGCAGATTTGCACAATCTGACCACCAACAATTTTTAAACGGGTTAGTGGTTCAATTTTAATCTGAAATTTTTAGGAGATACTCAAAACATCTGAGAATAAGATCTCTCCAAATTTCATAATTTTTGAAGAACTGTAACCTAGTTTTCAAAATGTTTCAAAGCAGGTCCTGAAAACAGAAACTGTTTTCAGAAGTTGGATTTTTGGTTCAAAATAATTTTGAAAACCAAATTTTCCGCACCCACTATTCAACCCCCCCTTCTAGTGGTTCCTTGAAGATCCTACAATTATGTGTGACATAACATTTATGACATGTGCAAGAAGTTTGAATTTAATCGGAGAAAAATTGTGTAATGGACAAAAGTCAAAACCTTTGTTTTCTACGAACACAACACATGGAATGTTTTTTTGGCATGAGATGTAACATGTATCTACACACTTTTTACACATTCAAGACATGTTAAAGTGTTCTAGAAAATTCAAAATAGGGCTGATTATTATTTACCATATATGTGTAAGTATTGTGCATTATTTGACAAAGCTTACTAAAGTGAAATTTCAGCACATGTGCAGCTCCATACACATGCCTACTACATCATTTTGGAGCTAAGGTGGAGCTTGTTTGGCATCTCAATTGGTGGAGAATATGCCATATAAGATTAGTGACATAAAGGAGGGCACTACATATGGAAGGATTTCAAAACTACAACACATGCTGAAAAATTTTCGGCACATGCCATAGTAGGCGATTTTGGTGACTTAATGGTGCTTAATTTCCATCCCAAAATTGAAGTGTTTGAAGGTTGGTAGTATGGAAATGATTTGAATACTTTTTGACACATGTTTTGTAAGTTTGTTTTAGATTTTACAGCTCATTAAAGTATGCCAAGTTGGACCAATCATCAAGTGATAAGTAAGCAAGGTAAAGTCATCCTTCCAATCATAGTGTGCCAAGTGAGCAAGATGGTGTCATCTCTATATGAGGCAATCTTCCAAGGGAATTAAAGATAATTCTGAAGAATGGAAGAAGCCCTAAGGGGTGGCCATGAAGTGGATAAAAGGAGGAGAATAGTGCAAACAAGGCTAAGCATCTCATGCATTTCTCTCAAGTG
The DNA here is from genome assembly GCA_036186865.1 of Eustoma russellianum. Lineage (NCBI taxonomy): Eukaryota > Viridiplantae > Streptophyta > Magnoliopsida > Gentianales > Gentianaceae > Eustoma > Eustoma russellianum. The sequence goes on along the minus strand of AP025046.1, from coordinate 32,758,720 downwards.
CAAAAGATCTACTACTATCTTCTTCTACCTTTCTTTCTTCTTCTTCTTCTCTCAAGTCTATTGTTCATATATTAAGAATATTATATAGGCTTTGAACATACCACCCACACTCATTCATTGTTGTAACAGGTTGGTCAAGGTGTGATCATGTTGTACCCCAACAATCAGGTACGTGAAAACTATGAATATGAGATGGAATGAAAGCGACAATTTCTTTTAGAGCGTGTTACTTAAGTCCACGTAACTCTTTTTACTTAAATGCTCTTGAGATAGTCCATGAAATATAGAATGATATAAACCATACCAAGATATATATATGTATGTGCGTATGTATGATATATGTAGGGAAGGTATAAACACATGGTACACATAGGCGTGTACGCATTTGTATACATACAAATGCTAATCTTGGAATACAATAAAATATAGACAACAATATGGTATATGAATTAAAATTACAAGGAATATCAAGATGCCTAAGAGGCCCAAAATTTCGGCCTATACATGGATATGTTCTAGAAATCTCTAGCCAATTTTATTAGTTAAAATAATAAGACAAAAATTTATCATGCAAAGAATAAATAGAAAATAAAATAGACATGCATTTAAGGAACAAGTTATGACAACTCATTAAAGAAGGAAGTAGTATGGTTGAGGTCATAAAGACCCCAACCAAAACCGCCCCCCTTAGTGTCTAGACATGAAGGATTTTTAAATCCTACCATGGTTACTTTTCTCTAAACCAAGGTTAATATAACCATGATTTAATAAAGTAACTTGGGTTAGCACAAAAGTAACTATAGTTTGAATAAAGTAACCAAGGTTATACTAACTTAACCTTGATTAACATTCAAGAAAGCCCTAACCCTCACAAAAGTCCCTCCAAACCGTCCCCCCTCTCCTAAGTCTCTAACATGTTTTAAATCAAACCATTCTAGAAACATCTACCTTCTTGTCATCTTGAGACTCCTCTCAAGACACATTCAAGCAAGAGCAACACTTAGCAAAAGTTCCCTCATCTCCCTCACCAACATTTCGGCCCCTTTATCTTGGAGGATAGAAGTTTAACTTCAACTTCAAGACTCAAGAAGACATCTAGGTAAGTCTTATTTCAAGTTCCCTTAAGAGAATTCTCATTTTGGTAAAGAATGAAGCTCACATGAACTCTCCTTCTCCATGCCAAAACCGTGGGTTTCATGGTTGAAATAGGTGAAAGCCTTCAACTTTTCTAGGTGGTGTTATATTGAGGTGCTTGAACCTCCATTCCAAGCTCATTTTGGTAAGATGCTCTAGCCTTAAAGATAACCTAGTTCCTCTATTGAATAAAGAACTAATCTTTTCATTTCACTCCTTTAAAACCGTATGCTTAAGGTGAAGAAGGTGGAGGATCTCATCACATCTCACTTCATAACCAAGCAAAGGCAAGAGCTTTAGCTTGAAGAGGCAAGTATACTTTAACCCCTTACAATATATGTGATTATGTGCATACTTGAATGTCTAGAAGCCTAAGACATGACTTTAGTGAAAATATGCCTAAGTTGTTACCTTTTCTTATGTTTGAAATTGTTGGACTAGGGGACTGTTTTGTTTGGAAGAATGAACAGCCCATATGAACGACTTTTGCATGCTAAAAAGAGACTTGAATTAGTATAGGGAAGCCTTATTATGTCTATTGAATGACCATTAAACTTGGATTATAGGCTAAAGAACAAAATTATGAAGGAAAGGATATTTCTATGCATGTTGGCTGAAAACAGAATTCTTGACAAATTTTATGCCAAATTGATGGACTTACTTAAGGACCTTCTAAACGTTGGATTGAGCTTATTTTTGGTGTGGTCGTAGCTTATTATGTCTAGTTTATTGTGGCGTTGGAATTTCTGGAAAAGAAATTGTGGATTGGTCAGAAATGAATTTTTAGTATCAAGGGGTCAAAACGGTTTCTGGTCGTACCACCTTAGGGAGGAAAATTATTTAAGTACCTTAAACGTCTTGGATTGACCTGAAATTTTTACAGGAGGTACTTAAGACATAGAGTTAATTATCCATGTAAAGAAATTTATTTTGTCTATTGATCTTGGTGGTAAACCATTGAGGTAAAGTTGGTGTAACATTCTGGAAAACAGGACAGATTGACCCTTTGTGCTTGTATGAATTGTATCGTATTTATTTTGACTTGTTTTGGTGAATGGGCATTTGAATATTGTTCATAAAGGAAATAGAAAAGATTTCCAGGTGCTAAGTGAGCCCCATAATGAGTTTATGGATGGAGACAAGGTAAGGAATGGAGTTGAGAGCGCAGCCGAATTTTCTGTTGTACCCTTGTTGGGAATTATTTTTATTGAGGTACCTACGCTTGTCGAAATCGTATGAAAATTGTACAAAATGTATTTAAGATCATGTGGTGCATGTCCATATTTTTAGTTTCTGGAGAATAGGCTCAAAAGGTTGATTTTGAGGCCGGGTAATACAGGACATGCTGCTGGATCGTTTTCCAGCCCATGAAGAAAGTTGTTTATGATGTTATAAGTGCATTTTACCATGTTGCATCTCATGCACTTGCATTGACATGCTCATATGTTCCATGCTCATGATTTTATCGATGTTTTATATAAAGTTCATGTTTTGAAAGAATCTCGTCCTTCTGGCCAGCTTAACCCGCTACAGATCCGGGGTTAATTGATCTGAAGAAGTATAAGAACTGATCCAGGCCCGGTATAATAGGTCTGATGAAATATAAGAACCGATCCAGGCCCGGTATAATAGGTCTGAAGAGTATAAGAACCGAGCCAGGTCTGGTATAATAGACCTGAAGGTGACCATGTTATAAGAACCGAGTCATGCCCGGTATAATAGGCTGACACACTCTCTTGTTTTATGATGAGCATGATTTAAAAGAAAGAAAGAAAGTTCAAGTATTTTTATGAGCATGTCTAAATGAAAGAAAGAATGTTTCCCATTACATTTGCATTGCATTCACATTTCCATACACATTATGCATGATACCTTTTCATAGAAGTAAGGTTTGGCTATAGTACGTAGAATCTAACTAAGTGATGACATTTAGATCTTAGCTAAGTGTTGATATGACTTTAAGTATGATGCTTCGGAAAGGTATTGGCAGGTATGTTTTAACTTAAGGAATTGGGGTTTGATTCTTGTATGCCGTTTTCTCTTTATTGTACGGTGTTGTTGTATACTTGCTGGCTACTTTGTCGCTCACCCATATATTTTACCCCCCAGAGCCAGGTAATGAAGTCGAGTGGATTGATGATGAGCTAAGGATGCCATACCCGTAGGTTATGGAAATTGCCGTTAAGAGAACGATGATGAAGGAAGCTTTTGATGAGCCTTTGGGACATTTTGGGACTTAGCTACTTTCGGACTCTTTTCGGATAATGTTTGTATAATTTCACGGTGTAGTTGCTATCGGTTCAGTTTGTATAATTTTGCTATGAATTCGCGATTTGACGCTTTCGGATTAAGGTTCTAATTCTGCCGTATTTTTATCTACCTGTTAAGATCGTGACTTTGTAATCCATGTTTATCCTTGGGTTTTACGAGTTAAGTATCGACGCTTTGTACTTTTCCGAAAGGGAAAGTACGGCGGGTGCACCATACGAGGGGTAGCCGAGTATGGGGCGCTACAGGTGGTATCAGAGCCCAGGCTCTAGATTCGGGCAGAACGTAGAAGCTAAGTTATGATCTTAGAAAACTAAGAATTGATCTTAGAATTAAGTCATGATCTTAGAAAAGAGACGGCATTAGCTTAGACAACTTAGGTTGGAAATAGGGTCCCCTGGTTGACCTGCTAGCCTGATATGTCGCAGATTAACTCTTTTTCCTGCTTTAAATTCCTTTTTCCAGCATGTCTAAATTCAGTCAGTCATTTCGATCCATATATATATCTATATCTTTCTGCTCCGTATACAGATGGTTCGGACTCGCGGTAGACCTCGCAGGGATGCTGCCCATGCACCCGAACCCAACCCTCCACAACCTCAAGATCAAGTCCCTCCACCTCCTCCTCAGAATCAGAATCCACCGCCTCCTCCTCCACCGCAGAATGAAAATCCCCCACCGGCTCAAGGAAACCCTCTTCCACAAGTGCCACTTCTTATTCCGGATTTCCAAGCATTCTGTCAGACCGTAACTCAGATTGGCCAGGGAATGATTCAGCAAGTTGCCCCTCCTCCTCCTTATGAACCAATAAAAGATGCGCAGTACTACTTTGAGAAGCTCAAGCGAGCGAATGTGCCACCTTTTGAAGGCAAGTCTGACCCCGATATGGCTGAAAAATGGCTAGATGAAGTGGAGAACTGTTTTGAACTGAATGGAGCCCCTGACAATATGAAAACCCAAGCTGTGAGGCCTTTCCTCCTTGGTGAGGCAAACCAGTGGTGGAAGGCTAAGCTGCAACCTTTGCCCCGACCTATTCCATGGGAGAGATTCATCCAAGAGTTCAACAAGTTTTATTTTCCTCCGTCAGTGAAGATGCAAAAAGGCATGATTTTGAAATGTTGAAGCAAGAACCTGGTATGACTGTGTCTGAATACGTGAGCAAGTTTCTGGCTTTGGGTAGATTTTCTCCAGCTACGATGAATGATGAGGAATCTAAGATGGTGAAGTTTGAGAGTGGGCTGAACCCAAGGATTCGCACTTGGTTGGTAAATGTTATCTCTGCTAATTTTGAGGCACTTGTTGACGCATGTTATCGAATCGAGAAGGATATCATTCGTCGCGATGCAACAGTGGGCCAGAAAAGAGGAAGGGACACTTCCGGTGATAAAGGAGCAAGGAAAATGACAAGACAGAATTTTCATGGGAGGCAAGGTAGACAGCAGAATCAGAACCAAAGAGGAAATCAGAATCGTGGACAGCGCCGTGGGCAGAATCAGAATAATCAAAGAAATAATCAAGGAAATCAAGGACAGCAGCAGCAGGCCATTCCCATGTGTCCCCATTGTCAGAAGAATCATTTGGGCGAGTGCTATGTACAAGCTGGTAAGTGCTTTGGTTGCGGCAAGACTGGTCATATAATTAGGGATTGTCCTGATAAGGGAGGTGCTTGTGCTGGATGTGGGAAGACTGGGCATATTCTGAGAGATTGTCGTGAGCGTGGTGGTCAGCAGCAGAGAACCAACGTCAGCGCTCGAATGCTCGTGTGCATGTGATGACCAATGCTGCAGTTGAGGAAGCTGGAGACGTCGTGGCTGGTATGATTTAAAGTTATGCAATACTAATTTGATAAATATTATATTGCTGCATATTTAAAAGCTTTGCATAATTCAGGCGCTATCCTTGTATGTTGTATACCCGCAAACGTGTTGTTTGATAGTGGCGCCAGCCACTCCTTTATATCTAAGAAATTTGCAAAGGGATTAGACCATGGTCCTATCCGACTGAAATCACCCTTCGAATCCAAGCCGCGGGTGATCAAGTACTTACGTCTCATTATCTGTATAAGAATTGCGCGGTCGAACTCCATGACCATCGATTCACGGCTGATCTGATCCCGATTGCTATGAGTGACTTTGACATTATTCTTGGTATGGACTGGTTGTCTAAGAACCATGCCCATATTGACTGCACTCAGAAGAAAGTCACTTTCAAAGCCCCGGAGCGAGAGGAAGTATCATTTCAAAGAGGTCCCAAATTGAAGAAGTCAAAGAATATTTTTGTGAATGCAGCACGTGCCCGTCAGGTGTTACGGAAGGGATGTCAAGGCTATCTTGTTCATGCTCTTAGTGCCGAGCAGGCAGCAGTGGACATTTTGCAAGTTCCAGTAGTTCAAGAGTTTCTTGATGTCTTTCCAGAGGAACTACCAGGACTTCCCCCTGATCGAGAAATTTCCTTTGAGATAAATCTCATCCCCGGAGCTGAGCCCATTTCTAAAGCTCCTTACCGCATGGCACCCGCTGAGCTGAAGGAACTAAAAGAGCAATTGCACGAGTTATTGGAAAAGAAGTTGATTCGTCCAAGTGTGTCACCATGGGGTGCCCCAGTTTTATTTGTAAAGAAGAAGGATGGAGGTATGCGGCTGTGTATTGATTATCGGGAACTCAACAAGATCACCATGAAGAATAAGTATCTGTTGCCTCGGATCGACGATCTGTTCGACCAGCTTCGGGTCAGTAATTACCAAGTCTTATTTCAATATAATAATCATGAATAATATCTAAAGTATCCTAATGCAGGGAGTTCGGGTGTTTAGTAAAGTGGACCTAAGATCTGGATATTTTCAATTGAAGATAAGAGCTGAGGATATTCCTAAGACAGCATTCAGGACGAGATATGGACATTATGAATTTCTCGTGATGCCTTTTGGACTGACCAACGCCCCTGCAGCGTTTATGGATCTTATGAATCGGGTGTTTCGGGACCAGTTGGATAAGTATGTGGTCGTCTTTATTGATGATATCCTGATTTATTCGCCTGATGAGGAAACTCATACAGCCCATCTGAGGACAATACTTAGTATTCTAAGAAAGCATCAGCTCTATGCAAAATTTAGTAAATGTGAGTTTTGGTTACATAGTGTGTCATTTTTGGGCCATATTATTACTGAAAATGGGATTTCGGTTGATCCTAGAAAGATTGAGGCAATTACTGAGTGGCCGAGACCGACCAATGTCACTGAAGTAAGGAGTTTTCTCGGATTGGCCGGTTACTACCGAAAGTTTGTTGAAGGATTTTCAAGGATAGCTATGCCACTCACTAGATTGACTCAGAAGAAGACAAAATTTGTATGGAATGAGGATTGTGAAAGTAGCTTTTCTGAACTGAAGGCAAGGTTGACGTCTGCACCATTTTTGGCTCAACCCATTTCAGGATAACAGTTTGTGATCTATAGTGATGCTTCCAAGAATGGATTGGGTTGTGTTCTTATGCAGAATGGGCGTGTGATCGCGTATGCGTCTCGCCAGCTTAGGCCGTTTGAGCAGAATTATCCAGTACATGACCTCGAGCTTGCAGCAGTTGTATTTGCTCTGAAGATTTGGCGTCATTATCTGTATGGAGAGAAGTGTGAGATCTTCACGGATCATAAGAGTTTGAAATACCTCTTCACTCAAAAGGAGCTGAATATGCGCCAAAGGCGATGGCTTGAGTTGATCAAGGATTATGACATCTCTATTCAGTATCATCCAGGTAAAGCTAATAGAGTTGCTGATGCTTTGAGTCGTAAGACGAGTCATCCCCGCCAACCACCTCTACAGCGTGATATGGAAGAGTTTGGTCTGGAAGAAGTGAATTCGATTTCCGACGTGCTTGCAAAGTTAGTAGTTGTTCCTTCTTTGATCGATAGGATTAAGGAGACTCAAGATAAGGATGATGCATTGATGAAAGTTAAGAGCAAGCTGAAGGAGAAGCCATCTGACGATTTTGAAGTCCGTAGTGACGGCAGTTTGTGGTTTAGAGGTCGATTGTGTGTGCCTAATGATGATGCGATAAGAAGTGAAGTGCTTCAGGAAGCCCATTATTCTCGCTTGTCTATTCACCCAGGAGCAAATAAGATGTATCATGACTTGAATCAAAAGTTTTGGTGGCCAGGAATGAAGAATCAGATAGCAGAGTTTGTTGAGAAATGTCTTGTATGTCAGAAAGTCAAAGCAGAACATCAGAGGCCAGCTGGATTATTGCAACCACTGGAGGTGCCTGAGTGGAAGTGGGATCACATCGCTATGGATTTTGTGACCGATTTACCTAAGACAAGAAGTGGATATGACACTATTTGGGTTGTTGTGGATCGTCTGACGAAGAGTGCTCATTTCATGGCGATGTCGATTAAAGCACCCATGGAAAAGTTGGCTTCTATGTATGTTGATCAGATTGTATGTTTGCATGGAGTCCCTACGAGCATAGTTTGTGACCGAGACCCCCGCTTCACATCAAGATTTTGGACGGCATTTCAGAAAGCGATGTGTACGCAAGTTCGCATGAGTTCATCTTTTCATCCCCAGACTGATGGTCAATCAGAGAGAACAATTCAAACATTGGAGGACATGTTGCGTACTTGTGTGTTGGACTTTGAGGGTAGCTGGGATAAGAGTTTGAAGTTGGTTGAGTTTTCATACAACAACAGCTATCACAGATCTATTGGAATGGCTCCTTATGAAGCTCTTTATGGAAGAAAATGTCGATCGCCATTGTATTGGGATGAGATTGGAGATAAGATTTTCACAGGACCCGACCTAGTAGAGCAAACCAAAGAAAAGGTTATGATTGTAAGACAAAATTTGAAGGCTGCGCAGGATAGAAGCAAGGCGTGGGCCGACGTGAGGCGTCGACCACTTGAGTTTCAAGTAGGAGATAAAGTATTCTTGAAGGTATCTCCATCAAAAGGAGTAAAACGGTTCGGAATTAAAGGGAAGCTTAGTCCTAGATTCATTGGACCATTTGAGATCTTGGAAAGAATTGGAGAAGTTGCTTATAGACTTGCACTACCACCATCGTTGTCTCAATTACACAATGTGTTTCATATATCTCAATTGCGTAAGTATGTGTATGACTCGAGCCATATTATGGATGAGCAACCTTTGAGGATTGAAGCAGATATATCATATGTTGAAGAACCCGAAAGGATAATTGATAGGGAAGTGAAAGCATTGAGGAATAAGTCTATTCCTATGGTCAAGGTGAAATGGAAGAACCATTCAGTTGATGAGGCCACTTGGGAATTAGAGGAAGGCATGAAGCAAAAGTACCCATATCTCTTTGACAATTCATAAGTTTTGAGGACGAAACTTTATTGAAGGAGGGAAGGATGTTGTACCCCAACAATCAGGTACGTGAAAACTATGAATATGAGATGGAATGAAAGCGACAATTTCTTTTAGAGCGTGTTACTTAAGTCCACGTAACTCTTTTTACTTAAATGCTCTTGAGATAGTCCATGAAATATAGAATGATATAAACCATACCAAGATATATATATGTATGTGCGTATATATGATATATGTAGGGAAGGTATAAACACATGGTACACATAGGCGTGTACGCATTTGTAGACATACATATGCTAATCTTGGAATACAATAAAATATAGACAACAATATGGTATATGAATTAAAATTACAAGGAATATCAAGATGCCTAAGAGGCCCAAAATTTCGGCCTATACATGGAGATGTTCTAGAAATCTCTAGCCAATTTTATTAGTTAAAATAATAAGACAAAAAGTTATCATGCAAAGAATAAATAGAAAATAAAATAGACATGCATTTAAGGAACAAGTTAAGACAACTCATTAAAGAAGGAAGTAGTATGGTTGAGGTCATAAAGATCCCAACCAAAACCGCCCCCCTTAGTGTCTAGACATGGAGGATTTTTAAATCCTACCATGGTTACTTTTCTCTAAACCAAGTTAATATAACCATGATTTAATAAAGTAACTTGGGTTAGCACAAAAGTAACTATAGTTTGAATAAAGTAACCAAGGTTATACTAACTTAACCTTGATTAACATTCAAGAAAGCCCTAACCCTCACAAAAGTCCCTCCAAACCGTCCCCCCTCTCCTAAGTCTCTAACATGTTTTAAATCAAACCATTCTAGAAACATCTACCTTCTTGTCATCTTGAGACTCCTCTCAAGACACATTCAAGCAAGAGCAACACTTAGCAAAAGTTCCCTCATCTCCCTCACCAACATTTCGGCCCCTTTATCTTGGAGGATAGAAGTTTAACTTCAACTTCAAGACTCAAGAAGACATCTAGGTAAGTCTTATTCCAAGTTCCCTTAAGAGAATTCTCATTTTGGTAAAGAATGAAGCTCACATGAACTCTCCTTCTCCATGCCAAAACCGTGGGTTTCATGGTTGAAATAGGTGAAAGCCTTCAACTTTTCTAGGTGGTGTTATATTGAGGTGCTTGAACCTCCATTCCAAGCTCATTTTGGTAAGATGCTCTAGCCTTAAAGATAACCTAGTTCCTCTATTGAATAAAGAACTAATCTTTTCATTTCACTCCTTTAAAACCGTATGCTTAAGGTGAAGAAGGTGGAGGATCTCATCACATCTCACTTCATAACCAAGCAAAGGCAAGAGCTTTAGCTTGAAGAGGCAAGTATACTTTAACCCCTTACAATATATGTGATTATGTGCATACTTGAATGTCTAGAAGCCTAAGACATGACTTTAGTGAAAATATGCCTAAGTTGTTACCTTTTCTTATGTTTGAAATTGTTGGACTAGGGGACTGTTTTGTTTGGAAGAATGAACAGCCCATATGAACGACTTTTGCATGCTAAAAAGAGACTTGAATTAGTATAGGGAAGCCTTATTATGTCTATTGAATGACCATTAACTTGGATTATAGGCTAAAGAACAAAATTAGGAAGGAAAGGATATTTCTATGCATGTTGGCTGAAAACAGAATTCTTGACAGATTTTATGCCAAATTGATGGACTTACTTAAGGACCTTCTAAACGTTGGATTGAGCTTATTTTTGGTGTGGTCGTAGCTTATTATGTCTAGTTTATTGTGGCGTTGGAATTTCTGGAAAATCAATTGTGGATTGGTCAGAAATGAATTTTTAGTATCAAGGGGTCAAAACGGTTTCTGGTCGTACCACCTTAGGGAGGAAAATTATTTAAGTACCTTAAACGTCTTGGATTGACCTGAAATTTTTACAGGAGGTACTTAAGACATAGAGTTAATTATCCATGTAAAGAAATTGATTTTGTCTATTGATCTTGGTGGTAAACCATTGAGGTAAAGTTGGTGTAACATTCTGGAAAACAGGACAGATTGACCCTTTGTGCTTTTATGAATTGTATCGTATTTATTTTGACTTGTTTTGGTGAATGGGCATTTGAATATTGTTCATAAAGGAAATAGGAAAGATTTCCAGGTGCTAAGTGAGCCCCATAATGAGTTTATGGATGGAGACAAGGTAAGGAATGGAGTTGAGAGCGCAGCCGAATTTTCTGTTGTACCCTTGTTGGGAATTATTTTTATTGAGGTACCTACGCTTGTCGAAATCGTATGAAAATTGTACAGAATGTATTTAAGATCATGTGGTGCATGTCCATATTTTTAGTTTCTGGAAAATAGGCTCAAAAGGTTGATTTTGAGGCCGGGTAATACAGGACATGCTGCTGGATCGTTTTCCAGCCCATGAAGAAAGTTGTTTATGATGTTATAAGTGCATTTACCATGTTGCATCTCATGCACTTGCATGTTCCATGCTCATGATTTTATCGATGTTTTATATAAAGTTTCTGTTTTGAAAGAATCTCGTCCTTCTGGCCAGCTTAACCCGCTACAGATCCGGGGTTAATTGATCTGAAGAAGTATAAGAACCGATCCAGGCCCGGTATAATAGGTCTGATGAAATATAAGAACCGATCCAGGCCCGGTATAATAGGTCTGAAGAGTATAAGAACCGAGCCAAGTCCGGTATAATAGACCTGAAGGTGACCATGTTATAAGAACCGAGTCATGCCCGGTATAATAGACTGACACACTCTCTTGTTTTATGATGAGCATGATTTAAAAGAAAGAAAGAAAGTTCAAGTATTTTTATGAGCATGTCTAAATGAAAGAAAGAATGTTTCCCGTTACATTTGCATTGCATTCACATTTCCATACACATTATGCATGATACCTTTTCATAGAAGTAAGGTTTGGCTATAGTACGTAGAATCTAACTAAGTGATGACATTTAGATCTTAGCTAAGTGTTGATATGACTTTAAGTATGATGCTTCGGAAAGGTATTGGCAGGTATGTTTTAACTTAAGGAATTGGGGTTTGATTCTTGTATGCCGTTTTCTCTTTATTGTACGGTGTTGTTGTATACTTGCTGGCGACTTTGTCGCTCACCCATATATTTTTCCCCCCAGAGCCAGGTAATGAAGTCGAGTGGATTGATGATGAGCCAAGGATGCCATACCCGTAGGTTATGGAAATTGCCGTTAAGAGAACGATGATGAAGAAAGCTTTTGATGAGCCTTCGGGACATTTTGGGACTTAGCTACTTTCGGACTCATTTCGGATAATGTTTATAATTTCGCGGTGTAGTTGCTATCGGTTCAGTTTGTATAATTTTGCTATGAATTCGCGATTTGACGCTTTCGGATTAAGGTTCAAATTCTGCCGTATTTTTATCTACCTGTTAAGATCGTGACTTTGTAATCCATGTTTATCCTTGGGTTTTACGAGTTAAGTATCGACGCTTTGTACTTTTCCGAAAGGGAAAGTACGGCGGGTGCACCATACGAGGGGTAGCCGAGTATAGGGCCCTACAGATCAAACCTTCATTCAATCGGTGGTGGTGTCCGTGATTTGTTTGCTCGATTGTATTGTTTGTAAAAGGATGGAGTTAGTTTTTAACTCTAGTCACTCTTGTGGTAAGGTGTTTTTGGTGTTTAGTGATAGCCGGTGAAGGTGTCCTCAAAGACTGGAGTTGGTTGTGTTAAGCGAACAATATAAAATTCTTGGTGTTCTTACTTTAATGCACTTTACTTTCAATTTTCAGCTTTCTGCATTGTTTTCATTGCAACGGGAAAAATAGAAAATGATTTTCAAAAATCACAAACTTTTGCAGAAAGATAGCCACATGTCCAGGCTTTCATTTTCCACAGGTGTCACCTCCTTTGGATAAGTATAAGTCAGTCGAACGTTAATAGTTCTGAGACTAGTACAATCTGATTTTCAGATTTGCGAAGATTGAGAACATCAATGTGGTTGACATACTTGCCAAAGGAATTTTAGAAAACTGTTTCAACCCGTTAAATTACATATCTTAAGGGTCATTCAATAAAAGTTTTAGATCATTTAGAGTTGTAAATTAATAGGAATAAATTTTTTATTTTGAAGAATACTTTCGGGCAGATTTACACAATCTCAGTAAAATGGTTTTTCAGGGCCTTATACTTTTAATTTGTATCTGAAATTTTTATGACGCATACATAACATATGAAAGTACTCTTTCACCAAATTTCACAATTTTTGGAGGTCTAGAACATGGTCATTAAATTAACCTAAAACAAGGTCTGAAAACAGAAACTGTTTTCAGAAGTGACGTTTTTGGTTCAAAAGTTTTTACTAACCAAATTTTCCGTACCCACTATTAAACCCCCTTCTTCTGGTGATATACAGGTCCTACAGTTATGTGCTATCAGATTTCCAGCCGAGCTTAACTGAAGTCAGATTGATCAGTCAGATCAGATTAGTCCAGTCAATGCAGTTGTATTTGTGTTATGGACTGATGGCCGACCTGCCGACCTCGGCACCTCAGCACAATAGAGAAAAAGTTGTGCTTTCAACTGCTACATCCATGCTCAGCACACCAGCAGAGCTCAGCACGTCAGTGCTGAAGAACAACGAATGTTCTCAACCAAACAACAGAGCTCCGCACAAAGCAGAGCTCAGCTCGGCAACACGGTACACTAACAGTGCTGCGCTATCCTTCAATCAACATATCTCAGCATAAAGCAGGCCTCAGCTCGGCAATAACCCTAACATCTCATCTTAGTAGAGGTCCAAGGTGAGCCCAAGACTCTGTTCTTAAGACATATTGCTCCGGTATATTGTGCCCAACCAGATGGAGCAATCGTCTCCCAAGATACAATGGATCAGTTCAGACGAGCGTCATTACAGCGTATAAACTCAAACGAACCTGTTAGCTTTCTTGAACTTCTTGAATTACTTGGAAATGCAGAGTATTTGTGTGAGGGAGAATGATTATGCAGAGAGGGAGATTGCATAGAAAAGAGAACAACTTGATTTTTCTTAGTGTGTGTGTAACTACAGAGATCAGCTTGACCACTATTTAAAGGAAAATTCAGAGGTAAATCTGTTATAGTCGGTTCAATCACAGCTGTAGGATCAGATACCTGCTCGGCCTCAACCCTTGGATCATATAACTGCATCAAGTCTACCCTCAACCGTCGGATCAAATAACTTTTCAATCAGAGGCTTCAGATCATAACAACTTCAGGTTAGCTCGGCACGGTTAAAGCTAAACAACTTTTCAAATTTTAACCTTAGCCTATCTTTACAACCTAGAGAAGTTTAAACTCAAACAATCTTTACCTCAGCTAATAAGATTCGACCCACTGCTGCAGGACCTGACCTGCAGTCTGCAGCCTGCAGCCCAGCCTACAGTCTAAGCCCATCAGGCCTGCAGCTCAGTCTGCAACTTGAGTCCATCAGGTCCACAGCTCAGTCCGCAACCCGAGCCCATCAAGTCTGCAGCTCAGTCGGGCCGAGCTGAGCTGATTCTTCCCCTTACTTTGATCATCAATTTCTTATTCATCTGGTATCGAAATTGAGCGATTAAAAGGCCTAAAATCATCTACTTGTTGCGTAGATAATTAAGTACTCATTAATTTCTACTCGTCATTAATGAAACTAATCATAACTCATCTAAGAGTGTGTTGCTAACCACAGTTTGCAAATTGGCCTAAATTCAATTTCTTTCCATTTTCTCCAACAATCCCCCACATAAATGAGAATCTATGCAAATTCATATGTACACTCTACCGAGACGTCATACAAGAAAATGTTGCATCAGAAGAGGGAGCTTATGGCTTTGAACATTTCTTAGTGAAATACTATCGGATTCACTCGGCTATTTAGTGACTTGATGTCTTGAACTAATCGGCCTTTAATGTAAACCTAGACAACAGTACTCACACAACATTTCCTTTAGCACCTTTTTGGTTCTCATGATTGTGTTTGTTTTTGGCCATGAACCACCCAGTTTAAGAAAGTGTGTTAAAAAAATTTTGCCTTACAAAATTCTCGTAGAAACAGCCACACTTCACACTTACGTAGGTGTTTCCTATCAAAAGCATTCTGCCATATCCCACTTGAAATATCAAGATATAGGAATCACTAATAGCATCATCTTACCCTCACTTTTCTCCTGACAACACTTTTATTTAATAGAATGAGTAAGTGCTCACGGAACTGCATAACTTAGTTGTCCTATTGAACTAAAATTCTGGGATCTCCAGTCAACAAAGTTGAGTTTCCGTTGCAAATATTCATGCTTTATAGGCTTTAGTCCCATTCCGTTTGTCAGAATTGACATCTGATCTTTAGACAAGCCTTCTGTAAGCAGATCCGATTCTCCTTTAATTTTATAAAATAAATAAAAATCACGCCATTAGAGATTAACTATTTAATGGTATTATGTCTCCGATGCATGTATTGAGGCTTACCATTATAGATGCTCCTTTGAGCTCGTACTATAGCTGACTGACTATCAATGTATGCTTATAAGAGTGATTGGCTTAGGACACACACACACACACACACACACATATATATATAAGAAATTTTTATTAAGGATAAAACCTCACTTATGGCGGAAGAATACCATATTACAATGTTAATGAAGTGCGAAAAGAAGCGTAAAGATTATCACTTTCCAATACATATATAATATGCCGCATTAAAACCTTGCCAAGTAAAACCACCCTTGTGGATAAAACCTTGGCAAAGGAAAAAGCGTACATATTTATATGATTGGAAAAGTGGCAGTTGCTATAGTATAATGTAAGTGAAGTACAATCCAGAAAACAAATGTAAGGAACCGGCGTCATAGCAAAGTCACTCCAAAGATATAAAATCTCGGAATAGTCGAATCTCATCTGTGCTGCAAGCATGATTTCAACCGGCAAGATGTGTGTAGAATCCATGCCAAAACTCCTCATCCGTGTACATGTGAAACATATGACGAAGTCAGTCAGCAAAGCTATATACGGCAGAAAGATAGAAACCGAGAGAATGCAAAGCATACCAAGACTGCTTGCTCCATCAATGGAACAGGCAGAAGTAGAAAATGAAAACCAATCCATGTGGAAGACAGTTAATGTGCAGGGAAAGCATAAGCAAATATACAAGAAAATGCAAAACATACCGAGCCTGCCTGCTTCCTCCTGGAAACAGACAGTTGTAGCAAATGTAGTCTAATCTATTTGGAATACTTTGAATGCTCAAGGAATGTGTAAATTAACTGACGAGAGGTCCAAAGATATGGATGCTCGAACTAATGATGGTAGATTTTGGCGCGAGAAGTACGAAGTCTGAGGGTGCAACATGGCATGTTGTGCAAGATAGTGAGCAGGCATATTTGCTTCTCTGTATACATGGTCGATGTCCAATTGATATAAGTCAATCAGTGTATGTAGTAAGCGCAAATGATAATTCCCTGAGATTGTCCTTGGCAGTCATAAACGTGATGCCAGCTGTGCACAATCTGTTTCAATCATAA
Source organism: Eustoma russellianum (assembly GCA_036186865.1). Classification (NCBI taxonomy): domain Eukaryota; kingdom Viridiplantae; phylum Streptophyta; class Magnoliopsida; order Gentianales; family Gentianaceae; genus Eustoma; species Eustoma russellianum. The sequence continues at coordinate 32,742,495 of AP025046.1, read as the reverse complement.
GAGAACGGTATAGTGGAAGGAAGTACAGTAAACCAAAAAGTGCCGACTGTATTTCGGTGGCAACCGGAGTGCATGGCGGCAAGCGAAATGATATTGCGCCTACACATTACCCCGCATGATCTCGCAAAATAGCCCCACCCGCCGCATAATGTCTGCCTACCGCCGCATCTACATTAAGCTTCAATCTACCAGAAGGAGGACAGATCCACCGGACCACCTGCGGACGTGGTGAACGAATTGGTGGAACCAATGAAGGTTGTGTAGTGATCCCTCGAGCAAGTTTTGAACCATGAATAGTTCAATTCCATATGTCAATGTCTGAATGTTTGGAAGCCCGAATGGAGTGTGGCGAAAAAGAGTGTGGAGCCATAAACTAGGGATGCATAGGTACACCATATATTGGATACAATAATAGCTAGAACAATAATCTTCAAAACTCCCGAGAACGATGAGCATGTGGCGCGATACCACCAAGAGAGAAAATATGAGCATAAAGATATTGACACGGGTGATAAACAATGGAGCTCCGATGCAAAAAAACCAGATCGGACATATGTGAACACAGTAGAGAAAGACATGATCTACCGATGCTGAAGAAAGCTTACAAAATGGACACTCTGTGGGACGTGCTGTGGAATGCCGTCCAATATAGTCCTCAAAGGGCATAGCCGAATGGAAAAGACGCCATAGTATCAATTGTACGGATGGAGAATGATGTTTAAACCAAATGAATTTCGTTGAAAGACGCGTAGGATGAGATGTGCGACATATATCATACGCAGAGCGCAGGGAGAACTCCCCTGACGATGACGGCCTCCAAGTAAAATGCCCTACCTGCATGTCAGAATGAGAAACACAGGTGTCATGAATACGACAAATAAGCTTCCACACCGGCAAGTCTGGCAACCTAGGTATATAATCAACACGCCGCCCATGTTTGTGGTGCATATAGGTACTCCAGAGAGTGTCATTCTGATGATAGCATCACCAAATACGACAGTGATATGCTTTTTGCAGACTGCTGAGATCGCGAATACCTTAACCACCTTCCGCTGTAGGCACAGAAATAGTAGACCATGCGACCCAATGATATCTATCCCCCCAATAAAATGTCGCCATTTTCCGCTCTATTATTTTTATAACCGCCTTTGGTAATCCGCCGGCTGCAAGAATGTGTAACGGGAGAGCTGATATTACCGAACGTAATAAGACAAGGCGACCCGCTAAGGAGAGCAAACGTGAATGCCAACCATTCAATCGATCATCTATATGCTGTAGCAGAGAAGTACAATACCTTGCATGATTAATCCATTTATGTAAATATGAACCCAGATATCGGAATGGTAATGAAGTGCACCTCATGTGCAGTATTTTTTCAAAAATACGTCGCTGATGCGCTGAAGTTGCGGCAGATGAAATAAAACTGCTCTTATGACAATTTACTTTCTGGCCCGACGTAGACTCATATAAATTGAAAAATGAAAAGAACCGTCATAAGTTATGCTGTGTACCTCGTAAAAAAATAAGAAGATCATCAGCATAAGCTAGATGCATGATGGAAAAGGGTATTCTACCCAGACGAAAAGGCTGCAGTGTACCAGATGCAACCATTGTATTTAAGCCGCGACTAAATCCCTCTGAGGACAGTATAAAAAGCAGTGGCGAGAGTGGATCTCCCTGTTTAACCCCCTGGTAAGGTCGAAATGTGTTAGATGGCTGACCATTGATCAAAACCGATAGTGTTATTGCCCTTAAGTGATTCAGAATAACGCGTGTAAAAAAATCAGAAAAGCCAAACCGTTTTAGCAGTAGATCCAAATATTCCCAACTAACCCTGTCGAACGCTTTCATCATATCCAAATTTAAACATAACTGCGTGCCACCTTTATCAAGCATATGTATCATCTCTCGTGCCATCAAAACTTGTGCGGAAATATCATGTCGAGGCAAAAATCCGGTTTGCTCTTTTGATATTAATTTGGGGAGCAATTTTCCCAATCGAGTGGCAACTATGCACGTACAAACCTTACTCAAAAAAATTAGTGAGGCAAATGGGACGAAAATCAATGAATGTTTGAGGAGATGACGTTTTTGGAATCAATGTGATTAACGCACTAGCCATCATGGAGCGTTGCGAACACCTATGAAAAATTCTTGCACTGCCTTCAAAACATCTGTATGAATAATAGACCAACACGAACGATAAAAGTTACTATTAAACCCATCTGGACCCGCCGCACTCTAGAGGTCCAGATGCCACACTGCCTCCTTGACCTCAGCTTCATAGGTAGCTGCATGAGACTGGCATTGTCATCATCAGATATCAGCCGTGGGATGTAAGCGAGAATTGCCTCATGATTATGTGTCTCTTCATGAGCGAATAAGAAGTATAGAAAGAAATTGCATCCGACATAATATCTTGGGGTGTGGTATATTGAGCCCAGAAGAGGATCGGATTTGCTGAATCGGTAGCTGTATCCTTCGCCCTTTGACAATAGAGTGAAAGTAACGTGTATTGGCATCCCCCTCTTTTAGCCATCTTACCCACGCTTTCTGCTTCCAGTAATGTAACTCATATTTGGATGCCTGAATATATTCAGCTCGTGCCCGGTTGTATGCTGAATGCGTCTCAGCCGTTGGTGTCTCATCCCAAACACGTTCAGCAGCATTCAAGGTAGCCTCAGCTTGCATGACATTGGTAAATATATTGCCAAATATTTCTTTATTCCAGCGCTGAACGTCCCGTTTCAGATAAAGCAATGTAAAAACCATACATACCTCCCGTTGTGGGATATGAAGACCATGCATTCTGCATGTATGAATTAAAATCCGGATGTAATAACCAAGAATCCAGAAAGCGAAAAGAGCGGCGACCCCCGACCATAGGCAAGCGGCAAGTGAATAATAACGGAGTATGGTCCGAGGAGACACGCAGAAGATGCGTAAGCTGCATGTTCTCAAACACATCTTGGAAGGAAGAGTTCACAAAAAGCCAATCCAAACGTCGGCGAACACGGCCTAAACCATGGCCATCAATCCATGTAAATCTAGGTCCAATAAAAGGTGGCGACATAAGAGAGAAAAATTCAATACATTCATTAAAATCTTGCAAGACAGATACAGAGGGGTGCGAGCGACCGCTATGATTATCCAGGGTCCGAAATGTATTAAAATCTCCTGCGACAAGCCATGGCAATGTAGAATCCCAACAAAAGTCATGTAATGAGTTCCACAGAGGACGATGTAACAGTGATGTATGCTGAGCATAGATTACCGACATTACAAAAACAAACTGTATAGAACGATAGAGAAATGTAAAATGAACCACTTGTTCCTGATCCTACGTAGAAAGCAATTGAAATTCTGAGTCTCGCCAAAAAACCAAATACATTCAGACTGTGATGCAAAATAATGGGAAAAACCAAGGTCCAATCCAAAACTCGCAATGCGTGTGTTATGATGCTTCGATTCTAGAATAGCTAATAAATTTAGTCGATGTTCACGGATTAAAATACCCTCTAGGTATTTTATTGATATGAAACCGTCACTTCTGGCAGAGGAATACCGTATTTACATAAAATATCCTAGCTATGGAAGGAGACTCTCCCAAACCAAACAAAGTAGTAAAGTAAATACATACATAAATCTTAAGAGACAACAAAGTAATTTTGCACAATTTAACTCTATAATCATAAGCATTGCATGTCCTACTCAAAGAACAGCATTGCGGGTTGCAGCGGAGCGGCTATGTCCAGTCCTCAATCCCTTAAGTTGAGGCTATGTAAAGTTATCCACCTCTAAGAGTGAAATAGATAAAGAGTTACAAGTAATAAATGTGTTAAGAAACAAATGATTTAATGCCTAGTAATAAACAAGAGAATACTTGGGTTGCCCGTAACCAAAACTTGTAAGGGCAACAATTGTAAGTCTTGCCATTCGACCACAGAATGAAGAGTGCTAGCTGTCATCTCCATTGGGCGTATGAATAATCTCAGCAAAAGATATGAGGCTTGACATCAGAAAAATGACCAATGACAAAAACCATGAGGAGTAAATATGACTGGAAACATACCTGCTCGCCTGCATCAAAAGGATACACGCGAGAGAAATGATGAGCGCTGTCATTATCCTCAAGAACGAATATAAGCAGTATTAGAATCTGTCCACAAGCTGCCTCAAGCCATAGGCGGAAGATCCATTGGCCTCTGAAACGTGGTCTCCATCCTCTGCATTAGACCATACTGTGCTAATGCGTGGACTACAGAATTACCTCATGTGGGATAAATAATATAGTGGTCAGAAGAGTCAAGAAATGCTTGAGACGAGCAAAATAATAGCCCCATCAACCCAATAATGTGACTATGCTCATTAGCAGTGTTAACAAATATTGACAATCTATCTCAATATGGAATTCACAAAATCCCAAAGTGGTAAAGTAAACCACCGAGTAAAGCATAGCCTGCAACTCCACATGTAGTGGCGGCCACACTGGAAGTGGAAAGCCTAGAGCTCGTACCAGTTGTCCATTATGATTATGCAGAACTGCTCCTCCCGCCGCTCCTCTACAGCCCGCTGCAGCATCAATATTGAGTTTAAATCTACCTGTTGGGGCAAGTACTATCTCACAACCTGCATTCTTCAAGATCGTATAGAAGGTGAATAATGAGCATGTAGTAACGGCTGTATAGAGGCAGCAAATTTTGATCCAGAAATGGATGAACACCATGAATGTACTCCTATGCAGATTCGCTCCCTGAGGCGCAATAGTTAAAAAGTTTCTTTGCCAAAATGTACTGCTACGTATTCTTTCCAGGTAGCCCAAGTGGTGAGTAATGGAACAACTGCAGCAAGATTCCCCATCATAGTGGCTGGAGTAGCATGTTGCCACCACCGACGTAAATACCTCTGGATCGTCATGTCAGTGGGATGGGGGCCCAAAGATCCCAGCTAGATGATGCCATATCGTGCGAATAACTGGACATGTATAAAAGATATGACTCTGCACTCTGGATTCAATCCTACAAAAAAATGCAGCATGACGAAAACTGCACAATCCATGCTGAAACATTGTTGGGCATAGGCAACCCATTATATCGTAACCTCCATAAAAAACTTGTCCCTGAGCAACGGCACCTTTCCACCATATATATATCGAGCATAGGGCAAGTGACAGTGCAGTCGGCAGGTATCATATGCTACGCGTAAACTAAATTGATCATGTGCATCATCCAACCAAGATAGACCATCCAAAGTATATTGCGCGTTCAAAGTACAAAAGGAATGAATACGATATAATCTCTTTCAATCAGATGAGTCATAAACAACCGCATGCATCTCCTGTCGATTTCCATACTTGTGCCTCATATATTGCGACCAAAGGGAAGAGGAGGTCTGATATGTCCACCACATCTTACATTCATAGGCCTTCTTTAGCACCTCAAGATTCTTAATTTCCAAACCACCTTCTTCCTTTGGTTGACATACAACATTCCACGCCCGCCAAGGATGCCGACGGTTCTATAAGAAATTGGTCATCTTCCTTTTGAGTTCTGCAATTACACTTTTAGGCAATCTAGTCGTTGCCATGATATGCAGTAGCATAGCAGAAAGGACCGATTCAATAAGCGTTAATCTGCCTGCCATGCTAAGCAGTCTTTGGGACCAACCTGTTAATCAAGCATCAAAGTGAGCAAGTAAAGCTGTACAGTAACGAGAATGATTAATACCTTTGAATAGATATGATCCCAAATGTTTGATAGGCAAAAGAATGTCACATATTCAAAATCGCTATTGCTCTTGTAGCCGAGACACCACCCCCAACTACCATCTGACTCTTGTGATAATTTACTAATTTGTCGGAAGCCCGTTGGTAGTGATCCAAAAATCTGCTGAAGGCTTGCAAATTATCAGTCGATCTATTTAAAAAGATCAATAGATTATCCACAAACCTAATATGGGATATCACAGGAGAACGTCCACTGTTAAAACCCGTAATGTGTCCCGCTTGAAATAAAGCATTTAGGCCTCGAGAAAACCCTTCTGAAGAAAGAATAAAGAGTAGAGGCGACAATGGGTCTCCTTGCTTTACTCCCCAAGGTGGACGAAAGAAACAACATGATTTACCATTAATCAACACCAAGCAACGCATTGTAGCCAAATTATTCAGAATAAGGCGCACACACCTAGCATGAAAGCCAAATCGCAAAAGTAATTGTTCAAGGTATTGCCAGGATAGCTTATCAAATGCTTTGGCCATATCTAACTTGATCATCACTTGACCACCACGACATTTGCGGTCTAATATATGCACCATTTCCTTTGACATAAGTATCTGCTCAGATATTCCTCGTCCTGGCATAAATCCAGCTTGTTCTAGAGAAATTAATCTAGCTAATAGCTTGGATAGACGAGAGGAGATAATACGAGTAACCACTTTAGAAATGAAATTATTTAAACAGATTGGCCAAAAGTTAACAAAAGTGCCTGGATTAGGCGTCTTTAGAAGCAAACAAATCAAAGAGGCGGCCATTACGCTTGGTACCCGAATACCCAAGAAAAACTCCTTAACTGCAAGAAGCACATCTAAATCCAAGACAGTCCAAAAATGCCGATAGAATAAGCCAGGGAAACCATCTGAGCCAAAGGTACTGGAAGGGTTTGAAAGCCATACAACCTGCTGAACCTCCGCAGTTTGTGGCAAACTCAGTAAACCTTCATTATCCTGCTCGGTCAAGATCATAGAAATATGCTACAACAAAATGCACCCCGTCGGTAAATAGATGATTGAAAAAGTTGACAGCCTCATCCTATATTGATTGATGCGTGTCACAATTGTTACGACCCGAGATTCCGGGCTAGTGGAAAATGATGAAAATAGAACGCAAATACGATGTTGATGAAATTTCAGTGGAATTTAAGTTTTATTTAGAATTAATAAAGACATCGATATTAAATATCGGGGTTGATAACGCTCGGAAAATAACCGTAAGATAAGTTAACGGATATAACGAGACTGATGAGACTAGCTAATGCCTGTATCGGACATACAAAGTATTTAAATAAATTAGTTGGTAGCAACATAAGTTGATAAATATAATTCAAACTAAATAAAAATACCCGATACAATAATTCTAATACACATCTTTATCACATTTTCTCTCACTTTACTCTACATGTCATAAAAGATAAATTCCTACCCTCCCCAATACCCTAGGTTGCCGCCCTCCCTAACCCTCACATGCCACAAATTCTTTTTCATTTTAAACTCCCCACTACCCAACACCATTATTCTTCTTCACATGTAGACAAAACACATCCCTCTCCACTCCATTCTCACTTTTGGCAAAAGTAGGAGACAAGAAAAAATGGTGGGCATTTTTTATGTGACTCCCATGCTTAGTCAAACTTTCCCCCACTTCAAATTATTCTTTCTCCCTCACGTAACTCCTCCCCTCCTCCTATTTCAATTGATCACTTTTCCTTTGCCCCTCTTCTCACCACTACGGCACCCCTCCCCATTTGTTCCCTCAGCCGAAAATTAGCAAGGGGAAGAGAAACCAATTTCACTACACACATTCAACTCACTTCCTTTCTCTCTAACCCTCTTTCTTCTTCAAGACAACAAGAACTTCCAATTTCCCCTCTTCATGGCCAATTTTAAGGAGGTTGAAAACCAAAGTGTAGCAAGGTAACAACACCATTTAAGTTCAACTAATCTCCTTCCATTTATTCATTTCCATAAGTTGTTCACTAACTCTCTATTTTTTTGGTAAAACCGTGAGTCACTTAGGCAAAGGAGGATGAGTTTTCTTCCAACCCAAGTGAAGAATCTTCACTTTAAAGTGTAAGAAAAGTGGTAAAGACAAGTATTCTTCCTAGATCCTACATGGTTTTACAATATTAAGTATTTATGTTCATATCAAAGTTGGATCATCATGTAGTATGTTCAAGATTCTCTTCTCAAGAAAGTATAGATCTATATTTGAATAATAAGTATATACATATATACACTATATACACACGCACACTATATACATATATATACACTATATATAAAAACGCATATACATATACATATTATAAAGTATGTATGTTGATATATATTTATATATGTATAAGTGTATAGATCTACATATATGTATGTATAGATGAGTAGATGCATATATATATAAATACACGGGTTTGCATAAAAGCATATATGTATATATGTGCGTTTTTATATATGTATGTATAGATGTATAAATGTATATATTTATACATGCGGTTTTTAGTATAAATGTATATATGTATACAATCGGTTTTTGATGTATAAATATATATATATATATACATTCGGTTTTTATATATATGTATGTATAGATGTATAGATCTATATATGTACATATACGGATCTATATGTATATATGTATATGTGTAATATATGTTCAAGACTTAAAAATGAATAAGTTTATGTGTGTGTTTATATATATATCTCACTGTTTTTATGTATATATATAGATATATACGTATATATGTCAGTTATATATATGTGTATGCAACATATACAATTCGGCCTTAAAGCCATCTCAAGGTTAAAGTATGATTTTGTATGTTTTATGTGTATATATGCGTAATATATATTTTAAAGAGAGAAAATGAATAAGTATTTGTGTATTACATACTATATAGTAAAAGGATTTTATAAATGTATATATTATATATATATATATATATTCTGCCAATAGGCCTAAATGACAAAAATGATTTCATTATATTTTTATACAAGTATATATATATATGATGAATATGTTAAGATATGAAAGTGAATAAGTTTTGAATATTATACAATATATAATAAAATGATTTATATATATATATATACTATGTATATATATATTCGGCCATTAGGCCTTAGTGACAAATATAATGATTTCATTATATTTTTACACAAATACATATGTATATATGATGAATATGTTAAGTTATGAAAGTAAGTTAAGTATGTAAATTATGTATTAAGTTATGAAAAGTATGAAACATAAATAGGCCATATTTATGTATGTGTAAATATAAGACTATTAACTTTTACAATGTATGTACATGATATGTTACATGTTATATATGCTAACATAGATAGGTTATGATAAATGTAAGTTATGAAATCTTAGATGAAATGTAAAGTACTTAAAAATTTTCATGATGTAGGCATTTAAGTTATGAATTGTGATATGCATGTATGGAATAGATGCTACCAAATTATTGTGTGATGATAATAGAAAAAGGGGGCTGTTTTAGTATGATGGCTGGATGGTACTTATTTGTAGGTGAAAATGGTATTTTGTTTAAGTTGTGATGTGTAGAAGGAAATTAAGTGAGTGATGTTACTAGTGGTAGTATGACAAGATACCCGTATTTGACCAAGTCTCACGTTGCATGAAAACAAGATTTGCAAAGTTATGTTGTCACATCTCATGTTTTTAAAAGTTCATATGCATAGGAATAATAAACACGAGACGAATGATTCCGATGAGACACGATATGTTATGTTATGTTCATGATCATGATTATGTATGTTATGTTGAAGCGCTGTCCTGACATCGGGACCGGAGTGGTAGGTGTCAGGGGCCCATGTTACGTTATGGCTGAGTGTAACACCGGGTCTGGGACACGGGATCTCAGTCATAATGCGTCACCGTTAGCACATGTACCTATGTTCATATGTTATGTTGTACATGTACTATACGGGGAATCATTCGGTATGTCGTGCGTTATTATTCTTATGAAAAGTGCTATAGCCAATGATGTAAATGTTATGTCTTCATGTTATGAAAAAGTCATGTTATGCAAGTTGTGAATATGTCATGTTATGCAAGTTATGAAAATCATGTCATGGTTATGAAAAGTCATGTTTACGAAAAGTCATTTTATGAAAAGTCATGTTTTATGCATCACGTCACGACCATGTCACCTTAGGGTTATGATTAAGAATTCTTTAAGTATATGATAGCACTACAGTGAACAATGTAGTGTTAAGCATGAGAATGTAGTACATGTAAGATATGCAAAGATGGTATAAGTTATGGATTAGAAGTTAAGTATGGATATAGTATGATGTTTTGGAGTAAGCAGAATGAGATGCTGTTATGCTATGTATGCTTTGAAATCTTCCTAATTTATCTGCTTTCAGTTTACAGCAGTTTACAGATATGATATGATACTTGTTAGAAACGAGACGTGCTTATTATATTCAAAATATATGGTTATTATGATTTGTCACCCCGTCTTCCCATGTATGATCCACATGTCGTATCTGGTGAGACTACTTGCTGAGCGATTAAAAGTCGGTGGCTATCGCTCATACTTGCCTCATTTAAAACTTTCCAGATAACAGGTATCATTATACAGGCTCGTTGAAGACATGCTAGATAGAGCATTGATAACGAAGAAACCTACCGAGAGATTTGCTTTGAAGGTGCTAGGTCTTGGTTTACGATGTATTTTAGAAGATTTCAGTATTCTGTATATGATGACTTGTACAGATTATGATGTAGTACATTGCATGTCGATTATGATTTGTTTATGTTATGTTGCTTCCGCTTATCGATTCATTATTCATGTCGACATGTACATGTATAATATCGACGCTTTGTACCCTATGGAGTAGAGTACGGCAGGTGCACTGAGCCAGAACCCTGGTTTCGGGCGGGGCGCTACAACAATGCACCCCGTCGGTCCTTATAATTGAAAGAATAGCCTGACGTTGTCTCCTTTCCTTGACCGTGTGGTGGAAGTATGTCGTATTTGCATCGCCGTCTTTATCCACTTTCATTTGCTTTCCGCTTCCAGTAATGATAAGCCCGAGTCTGCAGTTGCAGCAGATGTGCCTTGGCAAGATGATAGGATTCACGATGAACAACCATGGGTGTAGCATCATAAATCCTTTCCGTGCATACTGTTGAGAAATATGTTTGGATGATTTTCAAAGTCATGATTTTAAGTGGTGAATTCCCAAAAATGTCACATATGATGTTATATGTGATTAAAAATTGAAAAAGTTGACATAGATCTCTCAGGTTGTTGCACATCAATCGATCTATGTATATAGATCACTCACATCGATCGATCTATGTAGGGCAGTGAAAGTTCAAGACCTTACGGTGAGACATCGATCTCTAAACCTGAGACACATCGATCGATCGATGTACATCGAACCCTCACTTCGATCGATCGATGTAGGGCAGAGACAAATTCTGAAGCTTACTATGAGACATCAATCTCTGAAGCTGAGGAACTTCGATCGATCGATGTCTAGGGTTTTTAGAAATATTTTTTTAAAATATGATAAAGTGGTTGTTTTTATTTGTATATGATTTATACATGTTCATTATGTGAATATTATGTGTTTTTGATGACTTTAAATGTATTGTGACTAACGTGCCTTTGAAGTTTCTACAACTTACCAAAAAGGGCAAAATTGGAATTTTGAGTTTTGTAGGAACATCACATGGTGAAAATATTTCAAGGATGTATTCTCATCCTATTTATCATGAAAAAGGTGATATCATGAGTATTTCTGACCATCCGGATCATTTCTGGAGTTTTCATATAACAGGGGCATTTTGGTCATTTCACCCACAAGGGTATTTTTGGTATTTTCACTCAAGAAATCTCTTGAGCATATTATTCTATTCATTCTGGAGCTGAGTTATTATTATCTTGAAGATAATATGGTGATTCTTTATTTTATTCTCTCACATGATAATATTATTGACTATAGCTGGATATTTGACGATTTGAGATGTCACATTCTATTTTTTTTCATGAAGACCCACTTATATATGTTATGAGAGCATATTCATCATCATTATTCAGAGATATCAAAGGTGGTAAAGGTGTGGAAATAATCACGATATATAAGAAGAAATATTGGGAATTTCGGTGTTACACAGTGACATAATCTTGTCAACTACTATCTAGTGTTTTCTTCTTCAAAAATCTGAGTTGCTACATACATATGTATGCTTAAAAACATGATTAATCAGGTGGATATGATGGTGTACATATTTTATGAGTTTGTGACAAGTGGACCAACCAAAAAGAAGCTAGTTGGCAAAAATTGCCAACTAGGATAATTCAAGGTAGCCAACGGCTACATGGTTTTTTTATCAACTTTTTTGAAGTCAAATAAAAACCTTACATGTCCTATTCTTGTGCTTGGAGTTGAGGATATTTTTGTGGTATTATCTTCTCTTATTATCTTCAAAGTTACAAAGGATTATCAAGGTTATTTTTTGAAAAAATATGAATTAGTAGCCAACGGCTACTACCTCATTCTTGGAGCTGAATTTCATTTGAAATGTTCAAAGACTCACATGCCTATTTTCAAGCCAAGAAGTTGAGGGTATAATGGAGGAATATGCCATCTTATCTTTGGGTATTATCTTCGCATTTTCAAGACATTCCAAGGTGGAATTTTCGGCCAACAAAGTGATGCCAAGGTGGACCAATTATGTTGTCTTATTTTGCCAAGTGTACAAGGCCAACCAATGATGTGAAGGCACTTGGACTTGATGATGATGATGATAACACATGTGCATTCTTATCTCCAAGGCTCAAATCACACTATAAATAGAGGCAATGGTGAATAAGATGAAACATACTTGAAGCTAACAAGTATTTGTTGAATTGTCTAGCTATCATCTTCTTCTTGTTGTTGTTCTTGTTCCATTCTTTGTAGCAAAGGTGTTCTTTTTTTTGTTAATCTACAAGTCCCTTGAGCTTCATTTGTAATATTGATTAGCCATTTCTATAAGGCTATATCAATAGGTTGCACAGGTGTTGCAACTAAGTATTGCATAGAAGGTGTTCATCTAAGTCTTAAATAGGGATGGTGTATAACCCAAGGATCAAACTTGGTTCTTGTTGTAAGGTGATTCATTTCATAGTGAAATCTAAGGAAAGTTGTTCCTTAGGACTGGAGGAGGTCACATTGACAGAACCAGGATAAATTCTTGGTGTTCTTGTCTTGTTTCTTCATTTATGTTTTCTGCCCGTTTTTGCTGCAGTGTTCACACAACTTCTCACTATTTGACAAATAGCTAAACACTTTCAAAATTCGTGATTTTTGGTGGAGTTATACTTTAGACTCTTAGCTTTCATTTGCAACAGGAATCATTTGATTTGAGCAAGAGAAAGTTAGTATTTCAGTGTTTGCAAGACAACTGCTCCAATCTGGCTGTAATCTGACCAGTTTTGAGAAAACTTAAATTCTGTACTTATCAAGAATTTTTTAAGGTCAAGACCTTTTGGAAACATCACCTAAACATCCTAAGGAGTTTTTTGATATAAAGATCAACTTTTTTAGTTGAGTATTCAAAGATAAATACGTTTTTCAAAATCAACAACATTCTGTCCAATTCTGTCCAGATTGACCATCTGAATCTTTTTATTTGTTTGAAGGGCCAACGATCTTATTTTTGTCTGATTTTTGGATAAAGTCTTGTAAACACATTGAAGTTAAATTCTGGAAAGTTTCACAATTTTGGAGTTGTGTACAGTTATTTTTGAATTTTTAAAAACGGGTTTTAAATCTGAGGTGGTCTCAGATTCTGTTTCCAAAGGAGATTTTTACAAGGGGTAGTAGTGTAATTTTCGCTAACCACTATTCACTCCGCCCTCTAGTGGTGTTTATTGCAGGTGCATTGTCCAACAATTGGTATCAGAGCAAGGTCTACACCACTCAAAGAAGCAAGATTCAACACCGTACAAACAATACAAGGCCAAGAAACAATTACTCTTTGTAGCATGCTAATCTCAGTTTAAAGGTACATACAATGGTCATACTTTCTCTCACAAAGGTGAGTTGGAAGGTATGTCCACTCAACGTCTTCCTCTTTTTGATGGCAATAATTTTGTCAATTGGAAACTAAGAATGAGGCTATTCTTAATGGTTATAGACATCGATTTATGGTCTATAGTTGAAGATGGGCCATACATTCCAATGAAGATTGTACAAGTTAGTGGAGTCACACAAGAAGTAGAAAAATATAAAAGTGAATGATCTTTTGAAGATAAAAAGAAAATGTCTATGAATGCTAAAGCCATGCAATTGATTTTAAATGGACTTACGAATTCTGAAGCATGATATGTATCAAATTGCACAAGTGCACATGACATGTGGAAGTCATTAGAATTAAAGCATGAAGGTACAACCGGTGTAAAACAATCAAAAATAAACATGCTTATGACTGAGTTAGAAGCTTTCAAAATGTTGCCGAACGAATCGATAACATCTATGGATTTGAGAATTACTAAAATTTTCAATGCTCTTGAAGCTTTAGGCAAATTATTCATGAACAATGAAAAGGTGCAAAAGGTTCTACGAAGCCTTCCTGCTGAATGGGATCATAAGGTCACGGCAATTGAAGAAACAAAGTCAATCCCTAAGATGGATGAATTAATCGGTTCACTCAAAGTATATGAGGTAAAATTAAACCAACGAAAGTCTGAATCGTCTAAGTTATCCGGTAAGACTATAGCTTTCAAAACAACTGAAACACATGCTAGTAATGATGATAGTCATGGTGATAATGAATTAGATGATGACTTGATATTGATAGAAAGAAAACTTAGAATGTTTTTTAGACGTCCAAATATGAATAGACAATGTTCTTCTTCTTCTTTTTCTCAATCTAAGAAAAATAACTCTAACAACAACAAGTTGTATAATAAAGAGTTAAAGTGCTACGAGTATGGTCAAAACGGACATATTTCATATGATTGTCCAACAAAGAAAAAATAATAATAATAACATCAATAATAAACAAGCCAAGGACAAGGGGGCACAAACAACAAAAGACGAAGGAGTTTAAGTAAAAGAAATGCAAACGAGCAATGAAGGTGAGCACATGGAGCGACTCATCCGATTCAGAATCTGACACAGAGGAAGCTCAAATCTGCTTCGTATCAAATGAGGTAAGTTCTTCATCTGATAGTGATTCTGAAAATTAAATGACATTTGATGAAATGTATGAAGAATTTTTAAAATGCATGCTCATTGTAAGAGGATCTCTAAAGAAAAGAAGAAACTAATTAAAGAAAATGACAATTTGAAGACGTCCAACTTGGAATTTTCCGATCAATTAGAATCTTTTAAACAAGAGTCTACTAATACTCTTGATTCTTTAGAGAATAAAATTGAATCAATTAGGAAAAATAAACAAAAGTTAAAAACGGAAAATAGTATGTTACAGTTTAAGTTAGAAAGTTGTGACAATGTGATAGTGCAACTTAAGTCTTCTAAACTTACCTTAGAAAAAATATTAGAACAATTTAAATCTGGTGCAAATATGTTGGATATACTTATATCATCATAAAAATATGGAAATGATAAAACTGGATTAGGATATAAAGAAGAAGATGACAAAGTTGATAAAAGACTAAGTTTCTATCATCAACTACTAAAACAACCTTATAAAGCAATGAAACGACTTTTCCTGCTAAATCTTCTTCTACTCCTTCTTCTACTTATTCTAAGGAAAAAATACAACACGCACCCACAAAAGCACATACATATCAACGTCCAACAAGGCCTAATTTTGCATATAGACAACCTAGAAATTATGCATACATGTATACAAACGCAACTAGACCGAATAAAATGCATACATCTTACTATGAACCTAAGTATAGGTAACACTCATACAAGTCTTATAGAAATGCATATGAACAAACATATAGAGCACCATATAAGAAGCAAAGTCACATGTCTTATACACATCATAAAATTCAGACATCCTATAACAATTATCAACTATGGCAGATGTGGCGCCCCGCACCCCGGCACCGCCGAAGTCGGTGCACCCGCCGTACTTCACTAAGGAGAGTACTAGGCGTCATCCATACACGTCGTGATCTATGATAGGATTGCATGGATTTTCATTCTTATGCGCAAACAAGTAAGCGAAACCGTGGTAGAATTTAAAAACTTCAAATTAAAAGCATCACCACAACCAGTTTAAGTTTACAACCCACATCAAATGTAGCAGAAAGTGACAAAATCCAATTGTTTTCCAACTCCATTACATAACTCAGTCATCTCCTTAAAGCTGGCAAGTTCGGTCTTCTAACCCTGGCCATCCTTCAGTGCACTCACGGGTAGGGAACCCTAGGTTCATCATCAATCCACTCTACTTTGTCTCCTGCCACCTCTGGAGAGAAAAAATAGGGTGAGTGACGATGTCACTAGCAAGTATACTATAATAATCATGGGTTAAATGGAAAGTGCGAACAAGAAACGAACCCCAAAAATTTTGGTTTAGAAGCATACCTATTCGATAAGGATCATCACTTAATGCGACAAGATCATAACTTAATTGAAATCACCACTCAAGTAGAACATTAAGAGACTGTGACTCATATTGATGAATAAGACAATAAGGATCATTACTTAGGGTCTACCAAATCATCACAACTTAAATCTCATATATCGCTACATGAATGTAATATGCATGCATATGTACATGTGATGCATAGAGATAAATGAAATATGATCTTTCATGCTTTCTTTAAAATCAACATCATCGTAAAACAATAGAGTGTTCAGATCTATCTTCCCGGATCTGAGGCGGTAACTTCTCCCCTTCGAATCTATTATTCTCGGATTCAGAACGGTAACGTCATCATACTTGCCGGGTCTATTCTATTCCGGGCCCGCATGGTCATCATCATCATTCTCATCATTAGGCCTATTATTTTCTGGGCCTTCACGATCATACTGTCAGACCGCTTAACCCAGATCTGGGCGGGTTCATACTGGCCAAGTTTATACTCACACACGGTACCGGTGGGGAATCATAAAATCATCCTTTGAAAACGCTTTTCATCTTTCTTTCTCATAAAAAGACATGTTGTAAATCATGTACGTGACGATGATGCAATGCATGACATGTAACGTGCAAACGACGGCATAATGCATGATGTAAACGAATAGACACGGTTCGTTGCCATGCTGGAAATTTCCAGCTTGGTAGCGTCTACTTCTTCTTAGGAATTTCCTACTAAAATGCACGGTTTAGACCCATCGGTTTCACATGTCCTTATCCGTAAATGTCATAAGTGAATGCCATGCATGTATTGTGGAGTTACGATGTCGATAAGGGACTCGTTTGCTCTTTTTATAAAACGGTGTAACCTGAATTCTGAAATGACTATATTTTACTATAAAATTTATTGTGAATAATCCTTTAATCTTTTTCTGGAAATTCCAACTCTCCATCTTAATAAACTCATTGGGCTAGCATCCTGTAAAAATTTAGCACAATTACAATTTCCTAAGGCCCTTTTCCAGATCATGCAACTTGTTACACAAATTCTGTCTATCCAGCACATTTAAGTTTGAACCGTTTTACTAGAAACTTAATTAAAAATAAACAACTTATTTTGACAACATTCCAACTGCCACCTTTTCTTTATTCATGAGTTTAGTATCATGCCGAAAATTAGTGGATTTGCACACCTCTAAGGCCCATTTTTAGACTACCAAACACGTTACTTTCATTCTGTCCAGTACAACTTTTTTCCAGCAGGACCAATCTCAGTAGGAAATTCATTAAAAATAAACCGTGACTCTTTTTAAGGTGATTCCAACTCTCACATCTTACATAATCATAAACTAATAGAATACCAAAAATCAATGGGTTTGAGGGTTCTTAAGGCCCCTTTTCGGGTTTCACATTACAGTCCAAATTCCAGTCTAGCTCCAGAAATTTTTCTAATGATCATATATTCTTCCTAAATGTCCTTAGCTTACATTTTGTCACCAACAATTTGCCACTATTTTGGGGATGAACACACGCACCCTTCACCAACAGCCACATTCTTCGGTGCATGTGAGAAAATGATATAACCAGAGCATATTAAACTTAACACGCAACAAGATCAAAGTTTGTCTCCATTTCATTACTAAGTTGACATTTTTCATGTAAAACCACTTATGTCTCCCTTGGCCCTTCCACCGTGAGCCTTTATTCATGAAAGAAAGAATCTTTAACACATCCAACCTAGATTAGCACATAAATATGCATATAATCCCCAAAGAACACATCTTTGGAACAAAATCTCACTCCTACATACCCAAAATGACTTAGGCCGAAAGTTGTGCGCATTCAACTTGTTATTTACAGCTATGATTAGATCTTAAGTATATCCAGCCATTCATGCACACACTTTCACATCTAAACCATAAAGAGTATAGTGTACTTGCCTTTTGCTTACTCTTCTTGGAGAGATGTTGGAAAAGTTGAATTCTTGCCTTCTCAAAAGGCTTGAGTGGTATCCAAGCTTCTCTAGGTTAGAATCCTTAAAAGCTTGAGACTTGAGCCTAATGTCTTTTATTCTTGGAGGAACCCAATTCTTCTTGGTTGCTCCCTTGGCCGTGTGGTTTGGAGAGAAAGGAAAAAAAGGAGTTCTTTTGCTCTTGAAGTACTCTGGGGTGTTTGAAAAATCTAGAGAGTGCTCAAGCGTGTTTTGGGAGGGAAAATTCTTCTTCTTTTGGCTAGGTTAGCCGTTGGGCAAAAGGGGTGGGTGAGGGTTTAACCTCAATTAAATTCCTAACCCTGGGTTACTTTATGCAAATCATGGTTTCTTTTGACCAACCTTAGTTACTTAGGTTAATGGTTCACCAATTTCTAGCAAGACAACCTCCTTAATTAGCCTCCTTTCCCTCCCCCCTCCCTCTTAACCAGCCGGCGGTTGGGGTCTTTAATGACCCCAACTAAGCCTTTGTAATTTCCTTTGCCATCTTTTCTTTTTCCTTACAACCAAAAATAATACAAATTTATTCTATTGGTTTATTCTTAAATAGGGGTTTAAGAAATAGCTTTTCTTGGCTATTGGCCGAAACTTACAAAGCCATGGGGAAATTGGATCCCTTTCTTGTAATGCACATAGTACTCTTCATGATATACTTATAATGATCATTGACTTAATAAATTTCAAACGCAAACGTATATTGTCACATGTTCACTAACTCAACCTTAGGTACAAGAAGGATTCTCTTATTGGGTTACAACATTCTCCCCCCCTTATTATAAGTTTCGCCCTCGAAACTTGAAAGTGCTAATCAAAAAGGTGAGGGTACAAATTCTTCATGTTCTCTTCTAGTTCCCAGGTAGCCTCATCCACAGAATGGTTCTTCCATTGCACCTTAACCACTGATATAGTTTGTTTCCTTAGTGCCTTACGATCGACTATCTTTTCTGGTTCTTCCTCATAGGTCGTGTCGGCTTCCAGCTTCAAAGGTTGATCTTTTATGATATGACTAGGATCGTGTACATATCGCCGCAGTTGAGAGACATGAAACACGTCATGTATTTGAGATAGGGTGGGCGGTAGAGCGAGTCGATAGGCCACTTTCCCAATTCTTTCAAGAACCTCATATGGCCCAATAAATCTTGGGCTCAACTTCCCTTTAATACCAAATCTTTTAACTCCCTTTGTTGGCGACACTTTTAGAAACACTTTTTCCCCATCTTGAAATTCTAACGGTCGCCGCTTCTGATCTGCCCAGACCTTGCTTCTATCTTGGGCCGCTTGTAACTTTTGCTTTATAATTTTTTTTCTCTCGAGCCTGCTCTACTAGGTCGGGTCCAGTGAGAATCATGTCTCCTATTTCATCCCAGTAAAGGGGAAATCGGCATTTCCTTCCATAGAGTGCTTCGTACGAGGCCATTCCTATGGATCGATGGTAGCTGTTGTTATATCAAAATTCTATTAGTTTGAGACTCTGATCCCAGCTTTTCCCAAAATCAAGTGTGCAAGATCGCAACATGTCTTCCAGTGTCTGAATAGTTCTTTCTGATTGACCATCCGTTTGGGGATGAAATGCCGAGCTCATGTGAATCTCGGTGCCCATTGTTTTCTGAAAAGCTGTCCAGAATCGTGATGTGAAACGAGGGTCACGATCACACACGATACTTAGGGGTACTCCATGAAGACTCACAATCTGATCCACGTACATCGTAGCCAACTTTTCTATTGGAGCCTTGATTGTCATAGCCATGAAATGGGCGGACTTGGTTAGACGATCAACAACCACCCAAATGGCATCGTAACTGTTTTTCGTTCTAGGCCGGTCAGTAACAAAATCCATAGAAATGTGGTCCCACTTCCATTCGGGAACTTCGAGAGGCTGCAGCAACCATGCGGGTTTCTGGTGTTCTGCTTTCACCTTCTGACACACGAGGCATTTTTCCAAAAATTCTGCAATCTGTCTTTTCATGCCGTGCCACCAGAATCGTCGTTTCAAATCTTGGTACATTTTATTGGCTCCAGGGTGGATGGATAATCGCAAGGTATGTGCCTCCTTAAGAACTTCATTCAAAATGTCTTCGTTATTGGATACACACAATCTTTCTTGAAACCACAGACTATTGTCGTCTCGAACCTTAAATTCTCCAATGGGTTTCGTCTGTACTCGGTCCTTTATCTTCCTTAGGGTTTCACCCTTTTCTTGCTCCTCTTTAATTCTGTCTATTAGTGAAGGAATTATCATCAACTTTGCGAGCATGCCCTCAATTGATTCGACTTCTTCCAGATAAAATTCTTCCATGTCACGCTGCAAAAGTGGTTGGCGTGGATGGCTTGTTTTTCTACTTAACGCGTCTGCCACCTTATTGGCTTTTCCTGGGTAGTCCTTTATTAATTCTAGCCATCTTCGTTGTCGCATGTTCAGCTCTTTTTGGGTGAATAGGTATTTGAGGCTTTTGTGGTCTGTGAAGATTTCGCACTTTTCGCCATATAGATAGTGCCTCTATATTTTTAGTGCGAAGACCACAGCTGCCAACTCAAGGTCGTGCACAGGATAGTTTTGTTCAAATGGACTCAACTGTCGGGATGCGTATGCAATTACTCGATCCTTTTGCATTAGTACACATCCTAACATGTTCTTAGAGGCATCACTATACACAACAAAGTTTTCTCCGGGAATGGGCTGTGCTAAGACTGGGGCGGAGGTCAGCTTCTTCTTCAATTCAGTAAAGCTATTCTCATAGTCTGAGGTCCATTTGAATTTTGTTTTCTTCTGGGTTGATCGGGTCATGGGCATAGCAATCCGAGAGAATCTTTCTACGAACTTCCGATAGTAACCAGCAAGACTGAGAAAACTTCGTGCCTCTGTAAAATTTGTCGGTCTGGGCCACTTTGTAATTGCTTCGATTTTCTTGGGATCTACTGATATACCTTCCTCGGATATCACATGCCCTAGAAAGGCTACACTTCGTAGCCAAAATTCGCACTTATTAAACTTCGCATATAGTTGTTCCCTTTGTAGAATGTCCAGAGCAATCCTTAGATGGGCTGCATGGGTCTCTTCATCTGGTGAATATATCAAGATGTCGTCGATGAAGACTACGACGAATTTATCCAATTGATCTTGAAAAACTCGATTCATTAGATCCATGAATGCGGCAGGGGCGTTAGTCAGTCCGAACGACATTACTAAGAATTTGTAATGTCCGTAACGGGTTCGGAATGCAGTTTTGTGGACGTCTTCAGCCTTGATCTTCAATTGGAAGTATCCTGAGCAAAGATCAATCTTACTGAAAATTCTTGCCCCTGCATCATGATACCTTTAGGTGGGGTTTATAAGAAACTTATTACTAAAATAAAATGTTTTGTTCGCTTACCCGAAGCTGATCGAACAAGTCGTTGATCCTTGGCAAGAGGTACTTATTCTTTATAGTGATCTTGTTGAGCTCTCTATAGTCAATACATAATCGCATACTTCTGTCCTTCTTTTTGACGAATAGTACCGAAGCTCCCCAAGGTGAAACACTTGGGCGTATCAGTTTCCTTTCAAATAACTCACGTAGCTGCTCCTTTAGCTCTTTTAGTTCTGCGGGGGCCATTCTATAGGGAGCCTTCAATATTGGCTCAGCTCCTGGAATCAGGTTGATCTCAAAAGATATTTCCCGCTCCGGGGGAAGGCCTGGCAATTCTTCTGGAAAACCTTCTGGATATTCTCGGACTACTAGAACTTGGGTTAAGTTGGTGGGTGGTTGATCAGTGTTTATGGCATAGAGGAGATATCCTTGATGTCCTTTCTTTAAATCTTTACTGGCGCGAATTGCATTTACATAAATGTTCTTAGGATTCTTTTGTAACTTTGGTCCCTCTTGAAAGGCTATGTCTTTTTGTGTGGGGCCCTTAAAGGTAACTTGTTTTTCACTACAATCGATGTTGGCATAGTTCTTGGAGAGCCAGTCCATTCCAAGAATTACATCGAAGTCCGTCATGGGTATAGAAATCAAATCAACGTCAAACCAATGGTTATTAAACTCAAGTTCACAATTTTTGAACACACGGTGAGCTATAAGCACCTGCTCCCCAGCTGCTTGGATTCTATAAGGTGCATCACTATAGGTTGGGCCTTTCTCAATATTCCTTGCGAATCTCTTGGATATGAAAGAGTGGCTGGCGCCACTGTCAAATAGTACATTGGCAGGTATTGAACATACTAGTATAACTCCTGAATCATACAATTCTTACTAAGCAACCATAAGGCAACGATGTTGTAAAAGAAAAGTAGTACGGTTTCTGGAAAATACCTGTTACCACATTGTCGGCTTCCTCAGCAGCTGCTTCAGTCATAGCGTGGACTCGTGCGTTGGTACGCTGACGCTAAGGTTTTGGTGGTTGTTGTTGTTGCTGGGCCCCCTTCTCCGGACACTCTCTGGCCATATGTCCTGTTTTCCCGCATCCAAAGCAGGTGGTCCCTTTGTTTTGACAGTCCTTTTGGATGTGCCAAGTCTGGCCGCATGCGAAACATTTCCCAGTCTAGATATAACATTCTCCTACATGGAACTTACCGCAATGAGAGCATTTTGGAATGGCAATTTGTTGTCCCTGATTCTGTGATTGGTTTTTCTGGGAGCAGCATTGAAATCGGTTCTTTTCTTGACGCCCTGGCCCCCTTGTATTTTGTTTGGCGGACTTACGGGGTCCTCCGCTTCCAGACATCTCTCTACCTCTCTTTTGGCTAAACTCGTCCAGACGGATGATATCTCTTTCAATTCTATAACAGACATCTAGAAGGGCACCAAAGTTAGCTGGGTTGGCATTAACCAGCCAGGTTCGGATTCTAGGGTTCAGTCCTCTCTCGAATTTCAACATTTTGGTTTCTTCATCGTTCATAGTGGATGGTTAGAATCTTCCCAGAGCTATAAATTTGTTGGCGTAGTCGGCAACCGTCATTGCAGACTCTTGTATCAGAGATTCGAACTCATGTCTTTTCTATAGTTTAACTGAAGGTGGTATGTAGAACTTGTTAAATTCCTGGAGGAACCTTTCCCAGGGAATTGGTCTTGGTAAAGCTTGTAGATTGGCCTTCCACCATTGGTTGGCCTCTCCTAACAGAAAGGGCCTAACTGCTTGAGTCTTCACTTCTTCTGGGGCTCTAATTAGTTCAAAACAATTTTCTACATCATTGAGCCATTTCTCAGCAACATCAGAATCTGAATTTCCTTCGAACGGCAGAACATTGGCTCTTTTCAACTTTTCAAAGTAATACTGAGCATCTCTAATCGGTTCGTGAGGTTGAGGAATATTCTGCTGTAGCATTACTTGCCCAATCTGGGTAACTGTTTGGCAGAAGTTCTGAAAAGCATGGATGTCTGGCATCATAGGTGGAAAAGGTCCCTGCGGTGGAGGGACGTTCTGAACTCGCGGTGGGTTTTGGCCTTGAGGCGGTGGAGGTGGAGGGGCCTGAGCGGGTGGAGGTGGAATAGGCTCTTGCACCTCGGGCCTAGCTTTGGTCGGTCTCCCTCTGGGTCGTACCATTTGCAGCACGCAGTGTCGACTTTATTCAGTACAGGAACGTCACAACTAGTAACAGAATTTATATCGAAAGAACATATGCGTATATACATTATTATTCAAATTTACAACAGGTCATTAGTTGGAGCATATCACCGGGCCGTGCCCTAATTTGTCAGTTGAAGTCGTCCTGTTCTAAGATCAACTCTCATCTAAAATCAATTCTTAGGTCTAAGATCAAACTTAGTCGACTATAATCATAACTTAATTCTGTATTCTGCCCGGATCTAGAGCCTTACCTCTGATACCACCTGTGGCGCCCCGCACCCCTGCCCCGCTGAAGTCGGTGCACCCGCCGTACTTCACTAAGGAGAGTATTAGGCGTCATCCATACACGTCATGATCCATGATATGATTGCATGGATTTTCATGCTTACGCGCAAACAAGTAAGCAAAACCGTGGCAGAATTTAAAACTTCAAATTAAAAGCATCACCACAACCAGTTTAAGTTTACAACCCACATCAAATGTAGCAGAAAGTGACAAAAGCCAATTGTTTTCCAAATCCATTACATAACTCAGTCATCTCCTTAAAGCTGGCAAGTTCGGTCTTCTAATCCTGGTTATCCTTCAGTGCACTCACGGGTAGGGAACCCCAGGTTCGCCATCAATCCACTCTACTTTGTCTCCTGCCACCTCTGGAGGGAAAAAATAGGGTGAGTCACAATGTCACCAGCAAGTATACTATAATAATCATGGGTTAAATGGAAAGTGCGAAAAAGAACCGAACCCCAAAAATTTTGGTTTAGAAGCATACCTGTCCTCCGACCAATATTCGATAAGGATCATCACTTAATGCGACAAGATCATAACTTAATTGAAATCACCACTCAAAGTAGAACATTAAGAGACTGTGACTCATATTGATGAATAACACAATAAGGATCATTACTTAGGGTCTACCAAATCATCACAACTTAAATCTCATATATCGCTACATGAATGTAATATGCATGCATATGTACATGTGATGCATAGAGATAAAATGAAGTATGATCTTTCATGCTTTCTTTAAAATCAACATCATCGTAAAACAATAGAGTGTTCAGATCTATCTTCCCGGATCTGAGGCGGTAACTTCTCCCCTTCGAATTTATTATTCTCGGATTCGGAACGGTAACGTCATCATACTTGCCGGGTCTATTCTATTCCGGGCCCGCATGGTCATCATCATCATTCTCATCATTAGGCCTATTATTTTCCGGGCCTTCACGATCATACTGTCAGACCGCTTAACCCGGATCTGGACGGGTTCATACTGGCCAAGTTTATACTCACACACGGTACCGGTGGGGAATCATAAAATCATCCTTTGAAAACGCTTTTCATCTTTCTTTCACATAAAAAGACATGCTGTAAATCATGTACGTGACGATGATGCAATGCATGACATGTAACGTGCAAACGACGGCATAATGCATGACGTAAACGAATAGACACGGTTCGTTGCCATGCTGGAAATTTCCAGCTTGGTAGCGTCTACTTCTTCTTAGGAATTTCCTACTAAAATGCACGTTTTAGACCCATCAGTTCACTGTCCTTCTCCGTAAATGTCATAAGTGAATGTCATGCATGCATTGTGGAGTTATGATGTCAATAAGGGACTCGTTTGCTCTTTTCATAAAACGGTGTAACCTGAATTCTGAAATGACCATATTTTACTATAAAATTTATTGTGACCAATCCTTTAATCTTTTTCTTGAATTTCTGAAATGACCATATTTTGCTAGCATCCTGTCAAAATTTAGCCCAATTACAATTTCCTAAGGCCCTTTTCCAGATCATGAAACTTGTTACACAAATTCTGTCCATCCAGCACATTTCAGTTTGACCCGTTTTACTAGAAAATTAATTAAAAATAAACCACAACTTATTTTGACAAAATTCTAACTGCCACCTTTTCTTTATTCATGAGGTTAGTATCATGCCAAAAATTAGTGGATTTTCACACATCTAAGGCCCATTTTTAGACTACCAAACACGTTACTTACATTCTGTCCAGTACAACTTTTTCCAGCAGGACCAATCTCAGTAGGAAATTCATTAAAAATAAACCGTGACTCTTTTAAAGGTGATTCCAACTCTCACATCTAACATACTCATAAAACTAATAGCATAGAAAAATGCAATGGGTTTGAGGGTTCTTAAGGAACCTTTTCGGGTTTCACATTACAGTCCAAATTCCAGTCTAGCTCCAGAAATTTTTCTAATGATCATATATTCTTCCTAAATGTCCTTAGCTTACATTTTGTCACCAACAATTTGCCACTATTTTGGGGATGAACACACGCACCCTTCACCAACAGCCACATTCTTCGGTGCATGCGAGAAAATGATATAACCAAGAGCATATTAAACTTAACACGTAACAAGATCAAAGTTTTTCTCTATTTCATTACTAAGTTTACATTTTTCATGTAAAACCACTCATGTCTCCCTTGGCCCTGTTAGGAAATCATACGAGATCACTGCAAAAACGCATAGCGGAAAAACAAAACTTCATCTCTGATTTCCTACCAAGGATCCATGTTGTTCGTTTAATCGATGAAAAACTCAAAAATTACCTCCGAAGATTCTAAATCTGAAGATGGAAGTGGTGCGAAATCACGAACACCCTCTGTCGGTATCCACACGAACGCTTCCGCCCAGAGTGCTAGCTCTTCAAACGGTGCAGCTGAAGAACTCGTTTTTCTCGAAAAACAGCTCTAGGGTTTCTGTTGTTTTCGTGTGTATTTCGTATGTCTCTATGTACGAGATACATAGATATATATACACATATATATGGATATTAAAACCGAGTCCTAATCGGTTTCGTTGATGCCAATCAAAATCCATATCAGATATGGATTCTGTCAGGATATTCAAAATCCATATCAGATATGGATTCTCTCATTATTATCCGACAGCATATATATATATACATATAACCACAAAAACGAAAATAACAATAATAATATTAATAATAATTAATATCCAATATTAATATTATTAATATTAAAACGATAATAATAATAATAATTAATGTCCAATATTAATATTATTATATTATTAATCTCAGCCTTACGCATTCTTGTGTGTGACCCGATAGGCCCATATTAATTGGCAGTTGATTAAATCTCTATTAAACCAACAAGTCGTAATTGGCCTCTAGCAAGGCATTACAACTACCCAATTAATACGAGTAAAGTCCAACTAGCCTAATAATAGTACATGCATTAATCCCTTTGTCACACGATATCTAGTTTGAACATAAGTCATGGTCAGCGTCATACTTATATAGTTCAAACATATGATTACTCGATCTCAAAGTAGACTGATAAAACAAATGATATTGATCACACTATCAATTCATCTGAGCACGACCATGCATTTCACAGTCTCACTAATCGAGGGGCCCAAAGATATCTCTCTCAAAAGAGAGGGACAAATTCTATCTTGATTGTTCAATATCCTCTACATAATTTCTATCACATTCAATCATGACCTTTATTATCATCCAGTTACGGATAACGTTTGATCATGTCAAAATATAATAGTCCTTATGTTGGAAACTATGACAATCTCAAGTCGAAGGATTAAAACATGACTATCATGAGATTTTTTTATGACGCTAATCCATGTACCAATCTCATGATGGGTCTATCCAATACACTGTTCTCTAACAAGTATCTATGAGATTGATTCGTATCACAATACACATAATCATCTTATGATCATCAAATCAATACTCATACTGATTATAAATTATTTTATCTCTATAACAATAATGAATCAGGGACGTATATCAAAATTGTGTAACATACTAACCAACAATAATGATAATAAAACCTCTTTTATTAATAATAAATGCATAACATAAATATCCAAATCATGGCCTAGGGCACATACACTAACAGGCCCTTCCACCGTGAGCCTTTCTTCATGAAAGAATCTATAACACATCCAACCTAGATTAGCACATAAATATGCATATAATCCCCAAAGAACACATCTTTGGAACAAAATCTCACTTCTACATACCCAAAATGACTTAGGCCGAAAGTTGTGGGCATTCAACTTGTTATTTACAGCTATGATTAGATCTTAAGTATATCTAGCCATTCATGCACACACTTTCACATATAAACCATAAAGAGTATAGTGTACTTGTCTTTTGCTTACTCTTCTTGGAGAGATGTTGGAAAAGTTGAATTCTTGCCTTCTCAAAAGGCTTGAGTGGTATCCAAGCTTCTCTAGCTTAGAATCCTTAAAAGCTTGAGACTTGAGCCTAATGTCTTTTAGTCTTGGAGAAACCCAATTCTTCTTGGTTGCTCCCTTGGCCGTGTGGTTGTGAGAGAAAGGAAAAAAAAGGAGTTCTTTTGCTCTTGAAGTACTTTAGGGTGTTTGAAAAATCTAGAGAGTGCTCAAGTGTGTTTTGGGAGGGAAAATTCTTCTTCTTTTAGCTAGGTTAGCCGTTGGGAAAAAGGGGTGGGTGAGGGTTTAACCTCAATTAAATTCCTAACCCTGGGTTACTTTATGCAAATCATGGTTTCTTTTGACCAACCTTAGTTACTTAGGTTAATGGTTCACCAATTTCTAGCAAGACAACCTCCTTAATTAGCCTCCTTCCCCCCCCCCCTCATAACCAGCCGGCGGTTGGGGTCTTTAATGACCCCAACTAAGCCTTTGTAATTTCCTTTGCCATTTTTTCTTTTTCCTTACAACCAAAAATAATACAAATTTATTCTATTGGTTTATTCTTAAAAAGGGGTTTAAGAAATAGCCTTTCTTGGCTATTGGCCGAAACTTACAAAGCCATGGGGAAATTGGATCCCTTTCTTGTAATGCACATAGTACTCTTCATGATATACTTATAATGATCATTGACTTAATCAATTTCAAACGCAAGCGTATATTGTCACATGTTCACTTACTCAACCTTAGGTACAAGAAGGATTCTCTTATTGGGTTACAACAGCAGAACATGTATAACAATGCATCTTCACTTATGTGGAATGATAATCTATATGCTAATCCTTCTTATTCTCCAAACTATAACAATGCTAAAAATGTGCCTAGAAGGTATGTTCAAGTTTGGATACCTAAAGGATATCTAAACAAGAATGGTGCCCCTAACATTCAAGGACCTAAATAAAGGGTACCTAAAACTATCTTCATTGTAGGAAAAACGCAAGGAATGCAAGAAGGAGACAAAGTCAAAGAATCTAAAAACCAAATGGTTTTTAGATAGTGGATGTTCGAGGCATATGACGAGAAACCCCAAACTATTCACCGAGTTGGAACAAATCAAGAATGAAGGAAAAGTAACATTCGGTGACAACAACAAATGACAAGTTGTTGGAAAAGGAAAAATTGGGGACCCTAACACATTTCAAATACAAAATGTAGTTTTAGTAAGCAATCTCTCTTATAATTTACTTAGTATTTCTCAACTTATAGATTGTGGATATAATATCTCTTTTCTTCCCAATTCTTGTGATATAATAAATGAAAAAGGAGAAATTGTATTAAAAGGAAATATAGATGGTAACGTTTATACTCTTACCTTAGATAACATGTTAGATGCTAAGGTTAAGTGTTTAATATCACATGACTTAGATGTGAATTTATGGCATAGAAGATTAGGCAATATAGGAATTTAAACCATTAAGAAATTATCTAAGAAGAATTTAATTAGAGGAATGCCTAAGTAACACTTAGATAATTTTCAAATGTGTGAAACATGTATTATAGGAAAACACATTAAAGAAACATTAAAACCGAAACATAAAGTGAGTACTAGTCATGTATTAGAATTGCTTCACTTAAACTTATTTGGTCCAAGTAGGACAAGAAGTCTAGGTGGACACTACTATGTGTGTCATAGTAGACGATTACTCACGCTTCACATGGACATTGTTCTTAACACACAAAGACAATGCTCCATTGGCAATCAAAACTCTTATCAAGCAACTTGAAAACATTTACGAAGAAAATGTTAAACGAATTAGAAGTGATAGAGGTGGAGAATTTAAAAACAAAGACGTAATAAAATTTTGTGAACTACATGGAATTAAACATGAATTCTCACCACCTAGAACACCACAACTCAATGGAGTTGTTGAACGTAAAAATAGAACAATTCAAGAAGTTGCTAGAACAATGTTATGTGAAAATAAATTACCTAAATATTTATGGGCTAAAGCTGTTAGTTGTGCATGCTATACTATATATAGGCTTTATATTAGAAAGAAATTAAATAAAACACCTTATGAGTTGTTAAACAATAGACAACCTAAAATAGATTATCTTAGAGTATTTGGATGTAAGTGTTTTGTGTTGAACACTAAGGATAATCTAGACAAGTTTGAACAAAAGTATATTGAATGCATATTTGTTGGGTATTCAACTAACTCAAGAGCATATAGGTGTTATAATCCTGCATGTAGAAAGATAATTGAATCCATACATGTGAAATTCAATGAAAATGCATGCTTTGAAGTTAGTGATAAAACTCAACATGAGAATAATGTTGAAAATATGTTTGATGATGATGTATTACTTGATCCTGTACTTGATCATCTAGAACCAACTCTCCCTGAACAAGATATACATGAACCCTTAGGTGAAATAAATGAAGAAACTTAGCAATTAGAAGATAATACAACTAATGATCAAATTATATATGATAATGTTCACACTAATGAAACATTTGAACAAGATGAGGGTGAACCTAGTCAATCTAGGAATTGGTGGCATCCTAGATAATTAATCATTGAGGATCCAAGTGTTGAGGTTAGAACACGTAGAAATATAAGTCAACTTGAAGGACATAGCTTAATCTCACAATTAAAACCTAAGAATTGAAAAGAAGCCTTAGGTGATATATCTTGGATAGATGCTATGCATGAGGAAATAAATCAATTCACAAGGAACAACGTGTGTGACTTAGTACCTAAACCCGAAAACAAGTCTATAATAGGAACAAAATGGGTGTTTAGGAATAAAATGGATGAATAAGGAAATATTACAAGAAATAAGGATAGGCTAGTCGTACAAGGTTATAATCAACAAGAAGGTATAGATTATGAAAAAACTTTTGCACCCATTGCACGACTAGAAGAAATTAGATTGTTACTTGCGATTGCAAGTCTAAGCAACATTAAACGCTTCCAAATGGATGTCAAGAGTGCATTCTCCAATGGATACATCCAACAAGAGGTGTTTGTCAAGCAACCCCCTGGATTTGAAGATCTAAAGGATCCTAACTATGTTTACAAACTTAAGAAAGATTTATATGGTTTGAAACAAGCTCCAAGAGCTTGGTATGATAGATTTGCAAACTTTCTTATTGAAAATAATTATCAAAGGGGAACCATAGACAACACATTATTCCTAAGAAGAAAAGATAAGGACTAATTAATAGTTCAAATCTACGTAGATAATCTAATCTTTGGTTCAACCAACCCTACCTTAGTAAAAGACTTCGAAGAGTGTATGAAGTTAGAATTTGAAATGTCAATGGTAGGAGAATTGAATTATTTCTTAGGACTTAAAATCAAACAAACCCCTCAAGAAATCCACATTAGCCAACTTAAGTATGTCAATGATATGATCAAGAAGTTTGGCTTCGAAGAGTTGAAACCAACACCTACACCCATGAGTGTTAGCACCAAACAAGATAAGGATGAGAATGGTAAATCTTTTGATGATACACTTTATAGGTCTATGATTGGATCGCTGTCATACTTAACTGTATCAAGACCTGATATCATGTTTAGTGTGTGTATGTGTGCTAGGTTTCAATCTTGTCCCAAGGTATCACATTACAATGCGGTGAAAAAGATCTTTAGATATCTTAAACACACACCTCACTTAGAACTTTGGTATGTTAGAAACGCTAAGTTGGAATTACACGCATATAGTGATGCTGATTATGGTAGTTGCAAATTAGATAGAAAATCCACTAGCGGTACATGTCAATTCATAGGAACCAACTTGATCTCTTGGTTTTCTAAAAAGCAAGCTAGTGTAGCTCTATCTACCACCGAAGCCGAGTATATAGCCTTAAGTTTATGTATTACCCAAATACTTTGGCTTAAACAACAACTTAGTGATTTTGGCATTAAAATGAAAAAGATTCTAATTTTCTGCGATAGCGCAAGTGCGATCAATGTTTCACGGAATCTGGTGCTTCATTCTAAGGCCAAACACATTGAGGCAAGATACCACTTCCTTTGAGATCATGTTCAAAATGAGGATATAGTCATAAACCATATAAGAACTGATCACCAAATAGCTGATATCTTTACCAAACCCCTTAATCAAGCCACTTTTTGAAAACTTACGACCCAAGTTAGGTAACATGGCTTACAATACCAATGCGTAGTTCTATCTTTTGCATGATTTGCAAAATAAAAGGGGAGATAGAATAAGAACATGATTTTAGTTGGTAAGTCATAATTTGGTTGATTTAATAATATGCTAACAAGCTAAGTTTCAATTGGTATAAGTTGAGCATAGGTTAAGGGGGAGAGTACAGTTTGAGGGGGAGCATATGAATACATGAGATTTGAGAATTTAAAAACCATGTGAAAACAATTGGTAATTGGTTGGAGATTACTTTCTAAAACAATTGGAACAAATTTGGTGAAATAATTGATAGATTTATGATACACAATTGGTTATAAGTTGTGACATTAAAATCATGTCAGGTTATTTTGAAATTCATCCAAAAATGGGACAATGTTGAGAAATATGTTTAAATAATTTCCAAAGTCATGATTTTAAGTGGTGAATTCTTAAAAATGTCACATGTGTTGTTATATGTGATTAAAAATTTAAAAAGTTGAAGAAGTTGACATAGAACTTTCAGGTTGTTGCACATCGATCGATCTATGTATATAGATCCCTCACATCGATCGATCTATGTAAGGCAGTGAAAGTTCAAGACCTTACGGTGAGACATCAATGTCTAAACCTGAGACACATCGATCGATCGATGTACATTGAACCCTCACTTCAATCGATCGATGTAGGTCATAGATAAATTCTGAAGCTTACTGTGAGACATCGATCTCTGAAGCTGATGCACTTCGATCGATTGATGTCTAGGGTTTTTAGAAATATTTTTTCTAAAATGTGATAAAGTGGTTGTTTTTATTTGTATATGATTTATACATGTTCATTATGTGAATATTATGTGTTTTTGATGACTTTAAACGTATTGTGACTAACGTGCCTTGGAAGTTTCTACAACTTACCAAAAAGGGCAAAATTAGAATTTTGAGTTTTGTAGGAACATCACATGGTGAAAATATTTCAAGGATGTATTATCATCCTATATATCATGACAAAGGTGATATCATGAATATTTCTGACTATCCGGGGCATTTCTTGAGTTTTCATATACCAGGGGCATTTTGGTCATTTCACCCCAAGGGTATTTTCGGTATTTTCACTCAAGGAATCTCTTGAACATATTATTATCTTCATTCTGGAGCTGAGTTATTATTATCTTGAAGATAATATGGTGATTCTTTATTTTATTCTCTCACATGATGATTTTATTGACTATAGCTGGATATGTGACGATTTGAGATGTCACATTCTATTTTTTTCTTGAAGACCCTCTTATATATATTATGAGAGCATATTTATCATCATTATTCAGAGATATCAAAGGTGGTAAAGGTGTGGAAATGATCACGATATATAAGAAGAAATATTGAGAATTTCGGTGTTACACGTTGACATAATCTTGTCAACTATTATCTATTGATTTCTTCTTCAAACATCTGAATTGCTACACATATATGTATGCTTAAAAACACGATTCATCAGGTGTATAAGATGGTGTACATATTTTATAAGTTGGTGACAAGTGGACCAACAAAAAAGGAGCTAGTTAGCAAAAATTGCCAACTAGGATAATTCAAATGTAGCCAACGGCTACATGGTTTTTTATCAGATTTTTTTGAAGTCAAATGAAGACTTTACATGTCCTATTCTTGTGCTTGGAGTTGATAATATTTTGGTGGTATTATCCTCTCTTATTATCTTCAAAGTTACAAAGGATCATCAAGGTTATTTTTTTTGAAAAATATGAATTAGTAGCTAACGGCTACTACCTCATTCTTGGAGCTGAATTTCATTTGAAATGTTCAAAGCCTCACATGCCTATTTTCAAGCCAAGAAGTTGAGGGTATAATTGAGGAATATTCCATCTTATCTTTGGGTATTATCTTCACATTTTCAAGACATTCCAAGGTGGAATTTTCGGCCAACAAAGTGATGCCAAGGTGGACCAATTATGTTGTCTTATTTTGCCAAGTGTACAAAACCAACCAATGATGTGAATACACTTGGACTTGATGATGAAGATGATGACACATGTGCATTCTTATCTCCAAGGCTCAAATCACACTATAAATAGAGCCAATGGTGAAGAAGATGAAACATACTTGAAGCTCACAAGCATTTGTTGAATTGTCTAGCTATCATCTTCTTCTTGTTGTTGTTCTTGTTCCATGGTTTTTAGCAAAGGTGTTCTTGTAGTTTTTGTTGAGCTACAAACCTCTTGAGCTTCATTTGTTATATTGATTAGCCATTTCTACAAGGCTATATCAATAAGTTATAGGGGTGTTGCATAAAAGGTGTTCATTCAAGTCTTGAATAGGGTTGGTGTATAACCCAAGGATCAAGCTTGGTTCTTGTTGTAAGGTGATTCATTTCATAGTGAAATCCAAGGAAAGGTGTTCCTTGAGACTGGAGTAGGTCATATTGCCGAACCAGGATAAATTCTCGGTGTTCTTGTGTTGTTTCTTTATTTCTGTTTTCTGCCCATTTTTACGACAGTTTTCACACAAATTCTCACGATTTGGAAAAATAGCTAAACACTTTCAAAATTCGTGATTTTTGGTGGAGTTATATTTTAGACTGTTAGCTTTCATTTGCAACAAGAATCATTTGATTTGAGCAAGGAAAAATTAGTCTCTCAGTCTTTGAAAGGTAACTGCTCCAATCTGGCTGTAATCTGACCAGTTTTGAGAAAACTTAAATTCTGTATTTATCAAGAATTGTTTATGTAGCGCCCCGCACCCGGACCTTGTCCGAATACGGTGCACCCGCCGTACTTCACTAAGGAGAGTACAAAGCGTCATGCATAACATGCGAAAATCCATAACGTAAGCCATGGACTTCCATGTTAACACTTAACATGGTAGCAAAATTTTGGCAGAATTAAAACTTTTTAAATAAACATGCATTCGGCATAATACGTCCCCAAAAGTAGTAGTCCCACAAAATGACATAACCGAAATCCAAAAGAGTTCAACATTGTTCATAATGCAAACATCATGGCCGCACAAAAGTCCTTAAGCTTTGCCTTCTTCAGATTTCCTCGCCTACGGATATAGAACTCTCGGCTCATCCTCGATCCACTCAATCTTAGCATTATCTGGTTCTGGGGAAAAATAAAAGTGTGAGTGATAAAAATCACCTAGCAAGAATACAATAAACCACCATAAAATAAATAAAGAATTATAACATGGATGTAAAACCCCAATAGTCTTAATATTTATCATATCTGACCATAGATCCATAATCCGCCTTAATGTAACCTAAATTACACTTAGGTAATACAGTTCTCACGTATCATTATCTTCCCTATCATAAACATTTATTATGTAACGTGCGCATGGAGTATGCATGATGCAATGCATGATGTCATGTCATGGTAAAAATCATTGTCATGTGGTCCCATAACATATTCATAAAGAAAACAGAGTGTCAGATCAATTAACCTCGGATCTGGGATGGGTCCAGAACATGTCATCAGACCAATTAACCCCGAGTCCGAACGGGTCCAGAACATAGATCAGATAAATTAACCCCGGATCTGAACGGGTCCAGAACATGTATCAGATCAATTAACCCCGGATCTGAATGGGTCCAGAACATATCATGACAACAGACCAATTAACCCCAGATCTGGAGTCGGGTTATTTGCATGCTTGGCCAGCAAGGGAATCGTAAAGCTTTCTTTAAAACATTGGACCATAAAAACTTTCATGCATAACGAACAACGTATTTACTTGGAAAGACTTGCTTGCATACGGAAAATTCATAAAAATCAGATTCATGATGCATATGATCATGCATGATACATGAAATGATATGCAATGCAAGTCATGGCATGAATCGTCATAAGTATTCCTTATAACATGTCAACAAGCATGGTTTCGGAAACTAAAAATCTCCATATTTTACTTCATGTTCATGGGGCAGCTAAATTAACCAAACAGACCCACTTTCATAATCTTTTGTCCTACATATGTTTAGTGCGGTCTTATTTACATGTCGTAAAATTTTCGTAACTTCCTAAGACGAATAAAGCCCTTAGATCATTAAATAATTATCAAGTGTACTTGCTGAATTCTGCGGTATAATAACCATTATTACCTTAATTTTTGAGACCTTAAAACCTTAATCATTTGGACCATAACCTGGAAAATATAGTAAAATCTCTAAGGACCAACATTCATGGGCCCAAACCGTGTATATAGGTCCAAATCTATAAAATTAGGCCTCTTAACTTATTCCCCTGTTCTGTCCAATTTTCCAGCTTTGGTACATTAACTTTAGATCCACAATTACCCATCAAAACGATAATACCAAGTTGATTAATTTACATGGTCATGCTTCTCTATGTCTTAGGTGATTAACATAAAATTTCCAAAACAATCCAATAACTTTAAAGGGTTCATTTAATTATTTTTCCGAAATGGGTCACATGCGGTTACTGGACTGACTAATTTTACTAAAAACTCTATTGTGGAAAAACCATAATTTATTTTCCCAAAATTCCAACTCACAGACGTCATAAACATACCGAACTAGCATCCTACCGAAATTTAGCCCATTTTCATATTTCTAAAGTCTAATTTTTGGTCAAGAAACACGTTACTCATTTCTGCCCTGTTTCAGTGATTTCAGCTGGAGCAGTTTTACCAATTAATTGCTTAAAAATAATCCATAACCTCTTTTACCAAAAATCCAACTCTCATACTTGCTACACATATAAGGTTGTCACCATACCAAACAAAAGCTTAATTGCACATTTCCAAGACCCATTTTTAGGCCATACAAAACGTTATATAATTCTGTCCAGTTCCAGAAATTTCAGCTTGATCAGTTTCACCAAATATTTTATTAAAAATAATCCACAACTTATCTTACCAAAATTCCAACTCTCATGCATACTAAACCCATAGGGCTATCATCATGCCAAAAATCAAATTGTTTGAACGTTAGTAAGGCCCATTCTGAGGTCACACAACACACTACTCAATTCTATCCAGGTCCAGTAGTTCTTTGTTTTGTCATCTTTTCATGACAAGTGACCACTAATTATCTTGTGCTTATGAAATAACTTATTAGTCACCTCATACACCCTTTTTCCCATGAATATACAGATTCCATTCGTTTTATTGAGTCATTCTTGCATCATATCAAAACAGTTTGTAGTTTGTACACAACAATTATTATATTTGCTCAAAACAAGTGTTCTTCTTGAATTTCAAACTCACCATCCCATTCACCTCTTTGGCCGAAAGTTATGAGGTGCCATACACATATTTTACAACATTTATTTAGACATGCAATACATTCACATGCTAGTTCATTTTTAATCCTACCAAGTAACCTTGTAAAATTACAACTAGCACTTGCATGTCATCTTGATGCTTCTTAAGTTCCATCCAAGAGCTATGTTTGCCTAGAGTCACTTGGTTGAACCTTACTTCATCCTAAAACAGACTCATATCACCTTGCATGTAAGAAAAGATTTCATCTTTAAAGGAATTAATCTCATGCAAGGCATTGTTCTTAAGGAATCACTAAGGTATAGTCTTAAAACATAGTATAAGCAACTAAAGTTCACATCTTAGAAACATCTAGCCACTCAAGTCACTAATCCTTCAAATAAATCATGAGAGTCTAGTGTATACTTGCCTCTTCAAGCTAAAGCTCTTTTCTTATCTTGATTATTGGATGAGATGAGTTGGAATCTTCCTCCTCCTTCACTCTTGAGCATACGGTTTTGAAGAAAAGGATGGACGAATGTTAGTCATCATTCTAAAGTAAAAATAGAACTAATTTGAGGTTAGACCTTCTTACCAAAGTGAGGCGTTGAATGGAGCTTCCTAGCAAGAGATGGCACCACCTAAAAGAGTTGAATATCTTACACCTAGTGACCATGAAGGTCATGGTTGTGGGTAGGAAAAAGAGCACCCATGTGAGCTTCATTATTTGGCATGGGGAATCTACTTAAGAAACTTGAAATGAGGCTTACCTAGATGCTTCTTGAGTCTTGAAGATGAGACTTGAGTTGGACTCCAAGCTCCAAGATGAAGGGGCCGAAAGTTGCGTATATGGTGAGAGAGATGGAAAAGCTTTCTAAGTGTTGGCTTGGCTTGAATACTTATTGAGAGGGTTCAAGATGTATGAAAGGAGTTGGTCTTGCAATATTTAAAAAAGAATCTAGGGGGTAAGGGGAAGGGAATCCGGCGGTGACGAGGGGAAAGGAAGGCCTAGGCTTGTAGATTCAAGCTTTTGCCTCCCATGCCTTCTCCTTTTTAGTATTTTAATATTTCTTTTTGCATGCTTGTTTGTTTTATATTTTAATTATTATTTAATTAGTTATTTTAAGAATTTTTTAGAAAAATGTGGAGGATTCTAGAATCCTCAAGGCCCTTGGCCGAATTTTAGGGGGGTTTGGGGGTAGTTTTGTCTTTTTCACATTTATCATATCCCATACTTATATAATTTATAATGTTATTTATTTTATTTAATTATGATTTTAATCTTGCTTTGTGAGGATCATTTATGTTTGTATTCTTATAAAAACGGATTTATTCTAAGGTTGCTCAAGGCCTTTGACCGAATTTACAAGGTGTATTACACACCTTGTGACGTTCGCTTGTATAACTGTTTAGTGTCTGTCCTAAATGAACTTAAGGACTTAAGCAAAGAAGCGCTAATTTGAATTAAGTAGAATGCATGTGGAGGAATCATTATTCTCATTACGTCAAATAGTCATGGATTCGAGTACATTGTAATTGGGGTACAACATACTCCCCCCTTATCATAAGTTTCGTCCTCGAAACTTCAGAAACTAGTTAAAAAGATGGGGGTATCTACTCTTCATGTCTTCCTCCGTTTCCTATGTGGCTTCTTCTCCTGAATGGTACTTCCACTGAACCTTCACCATGGGTATGGATCTCTTTCTTAACTTCTTTTCCTTCCAGTCAATGATCTTTAGGGGCTCCTCTTCGTAAGATGCATCTTCTTCAACCTTCAATTGTTGATCTTCAAGGATGTGGCTAGGATCATAAACATATCGGTGAAGTTGGGAAACAAGGAATACATCATGTAACTGGGAAAGTGATGGGGGCAACGCCAGGCGATATGCAACTTCACCAACTTTTTCTAAGACTTGATACGGTCCAATGAATCTTCGGCTCAATTTCCCATTTATGCCAAATCTCTTGACTCCTTTGGTTGGAGAAACCTTTAGGAAAACTTTCTCTCCTTCTTGAAACTCTAAGGGTCTCCTTCTTTCATCTGCCCATATCTTAGTCCTATCTTTTGCCGCTTTTAGTCTTTGTTGAACCAACTTTACCTTTTCTCGTGTTTGCTCAACAATGTCGGGTCCCGTGTAGATCTTATCTCCAATCTCGTCCCAATAGAGTGGGGACTGACATTTTCGACCTTACAATGCTTTATATGGTGCCATCCCGATGGATCTATGGAAGCTATTATTGTAAGAAAACTCAACAAGCTTAAGGCTCTTATCCCAGCTTTCTCCAAAGTTAAGAATGCAAGCGCGAAGCATGTCCTCAAGGGTTTGAATTGTTCTTTCTGATTGGCCATCTGTTTGAGGATAAATGCAGAACTCATTCTGATCTTCGTGCCCATTTCCTTTTGAAAGGATGTCCAGAATCTCGAGGTAAAACGGGGATCACGGTCGCATATGATACTTACGGGCACTCCATGCAAACAAACAACCTGGTCAATGTACATAGAGGCCAACTTCTCCATGGATGCTTTAATCGACATGGCCAAAAGGTGAGCAGACTTAGTCAAACGATCCACAACGACCAATATAACATCATTTCCATACTTAGTCTTGGGTAGGTCGGTCACGAAATCCGTAGTGACGTGGTCCCATTTCCATTCCGACACTTGTAAAGGTTGTAATAATCCAGCAGGTCTTTGGTGTTCCGCTTTTACCCTTTGACAGACCAGGCGTCGTTCAACAAATTCAGCGATTTGATTCTTCATACCGTGCCACCAAAACATTTGCTTGAGGTCTTGGTACATCTTATTAGCTCCAGGGTGTATGGATAATCGTGTGTTATGGGCTTCCATCAAACTTCTTCTTTAATTTCTTTTTTCTCGGGGACACATCACCGTCCTCGGTACCACAAACTGTCATCACTGCACTTCAAAATCATCTTGTGGCTTATCTTTCATCCTTTCCTTGATCTTTCTCAAAGCTGCATCATCCCTTTGAGCCTTTTTGATCCTATCAATCAGTGAAGGAATAAATACCAACTTGGCGAGAACTTCATCGACTGAATCAACTTCCTCTAAGCCAAACTCTTCCATATCCCGCTGAAAAGGTGGTTGACGTGGGTGACTTGTTTTACGACTCAACGCATCAGCAACTTTGTTAGCTTTCCCAGGGTGGTATTGAATGGAAAGGTCATAATCTTTAATCAATTCAAGTTATCTATGATGCCGAATGTTCAGCTCTTTCTGGGTAAAGAGATACTTTAAGCTTTTTTGGTCTGTGTAGATCTCACACTTCTCGCCATACAAGTAGTGTCTCCATATCTTCAACGCGAAAACCACTACGGCAAGCTCAAGGTCATGAATGTGATAGTTTTGCTCGAATGGTTTTAACTGTCGAGACGCATAATCTATCACTTTATCTCTCTGCATAAGTACACATCCGAGACCATTCTTTGAAGGATGACTGTACACCACGTACTTCTCGCCAGGAGTGGGCTGAGCTAGGATAGGGGCGGATGTCAACCTCGCTTTTAACTCTGAGAAACACTTTTCACAGTCGGCACCCCACTCAAACTTGGTTTTATTTTGGGTCAATCTGGTGAGGGGAATAACTATTCCCGAAAATCCGTCTACAAATTTCCGATAATATCCTGCTAGCCCAAGGAAACTTCTCAATCAGTAACGTTTGTTGGTCTGGGCCATTCCGTGATAACTTCAATTTTCTTGGGGTCCACTGAAATCCCATCTTCTGAAATAACATGGCCGAGGAAGGATACACTACGCAGCCAAAACTTGCATTTGCTAAACTTTGCGTACAACTGTCTTCCTCTTAGAATATTCAGAACTGTCCTCAAATGGGTTGCAGGAGTCTCTTCATATGGGGAATATATCAAGATGTCATCTATGAAAACCACTATGAACTTGTCCAATTAGTCTTGAAAAAAGTCGATTCATAAGGTCCATAAAGGCGGCAGGAGCGTTGGTCAAACCAAAGGGCATGACCAAGAATTCATAGTGTTCGTAGCGGGTTCTGAAAGCAGTCTTAGGGACAT
The DNA here is from genome assembly GCA_036186865.1 of Eustoma russellianum. Taxonomy (NCBI): domain Eukaryota; kingdom Viridiplantae; phylum Streptophyta; class Magnoliopsida; order Gentianales; family Gentianaceae; genus Eustoma; species Eustoma russellianum. Next base: position 32,701,036 of record AP025046.1, on the reverse strand, counting down.
CTTCAACCTTAATCTTCAATTGAAAGTATTCAGATCGCAGGTCAATCTTACAGAAGATTCGGGATCCCTTCATTAAGATACTTTAGATAGGGTTTTGAAAAGATTTAAACCTTAGCTAAACTAAAGCTTGTTAGTTACATATCCTGAGTTGGTCGAATAGGTCGTCAATCCGAGGCAGTGGATAAATATTCTTTACGGTGATTTTATTGAGCTCCCGGTAATCGATGCATAAGCGCATACTTCCATCTTTCTTCTTTACGAATAACACAGGAGCACCCCAAGGTGAAACACTGGGGCGAATGAGATTCTTTTCTAGCAGCTCGTGTAACTGCTCCTTTAGATCTTTCAGTTCTGCAGGAGCCATCCAATATGGGGCTTTTGATATGGGTTCAGCTCCTGGAACAAGATTTATCTCGAAGGCAATTTCGCGATCAGGAGGTAGTCCAGGTAGATCATTAGGGAACACATCAGGGTATTCGTTAACAATTAGGACTTGTGCAAGAGTAGGACTCGCTTGGTCAGCGCTTTGGACATAAACAAAGAATCCTTCATGGCCTTTCTTCAACGCTTGGCTGGCACGAGCTGCATTAACAAAAACTTTCTTAGATGGTTTCTTTAAATTAGCTCCTTCTTGGAATGACACTTCATCTCGAGCTGGTTCTTAATGATAACTTGCCTACTCTGGCAATCGATGTGAGCATGGTTCCTTGAGAGCCAATCAATTCCAAGGATCACATCGAAATCGCACATGGTTATAGGAATCAAGTCGGCTTCAAAACGCTGTTCATCGAACTCAAGCACACAATTTCGGAAGATATGATGAGAGACAAGCACTTGATCGCCGGCCGCTTGTACTCTATAGGGTGTTTCTACTCTGACTGAATTATGATTGAGGTTCTTAGAAAACTTTCTAGAGATAAATGAGTGGCTAGCGCTACTGTCGAACAATACATTTTCATGTATGCTACATACTAAGATAGTTCCTGAACCATGCACATTTTACTAAGCAATATAATAGGAATGCATAAGTAAAACATATTGAAATCATAAAACTTTAAATATTACCAGTCACTACATCTGCCGTCTCCTCAACATCTCCATCTGTTATGATGTGCACCCTTGCATTTGCACGTGGTCGTTGGTTCCTTGGCTATTGTTGCTGTTGTTGTTGCTGCGCTCCTCTTTCTGGGCAATCCTTAATCAGATGACCATCTTTGCCGCATCCAAAGCATTTTCCACTTTTCCATCGACACTCACCCATGTGTCTCTTCTGGAACTGAGGGCATACTGGTATAGCTGGCTGCTGAGGTGGAGCCTGATTCTTTTGCTGATTATTCTGATGCTGCTGGCGGTGTTGATTCTGACCCTGGGATTTTCCTTGTCGAACTCACCTTCTGAAATTATTCTTAGCTACCTTTCTGTACTTGTCATTCTAGTCCCTTGTCTTTCTCTCTTTTGTCCCACATCGTCTCGTCGGATAATGTCTCTCTCAATCTGGTAGCATGCGTCCAAAAGAGCTCCAAAATTCGTGGGATTTTCATTCACCAACCATGTCCAGATTCTTGGATTCAGCCCTCTTTTGAACTTCAGCATTTTTTTCTTCATCATTCATGGTAACAGGCTGAAATCTCCCTAACGCGATGAACTTATTTGCATACTCTGCTAGTGTCATAACATGCTCTTGCTTCAGGGATTCAAACTCATGCCCCTTTTGTAACTTGACTGACGGAGGGATATAGAACTTGTGAAACTCTTGCAGGAATCTTTCCCAGGCAATCGGTCTGGGAAAAGGATGCAGATTCGTCTTCCACCATTGCTTTGCTTCACTGATCAGAAAAGGTCTGATGGCTTGGGCTTTCATCTCGTCTGGGGCTTGAATTAACTCAAAACAGTTTTCAACTTCATCCTACCATTTTTCTACTGTATTGGAGTCTAGTTTTCCCACGAACAGTGGTACATTTGCTCTTTTTAACTTCTCGAAGTAATACTGGGCATCTCTCACAGGCTGGTGCAGATGAGGTGGAGCATTCTGATGAATTAGGCATTGCCCGATCTGAGTGACCACTTGGCAAAAGGCCTGAAAGGCATTCATGTCAGGGATGACCGGAGGAACAGGTGCCTGCGGTGCTGGTGGTGGATTATTCTGAACTGGAGGATTCTAGTCCGGCTGTGGTGGTAGGACCTGAACTGGTGGTGGAGGAACAGGCTCCTGAGCAGCTAGTCGTGCCCTAGGAGGTCTGCCACACGGTCTCACCATCTGCACTATAGGGTGTTAACATTTAATTAAAGGTCGGAATAAAACTGAATTATCTTGACTAGAGACCATAATCCGAAAATTTTAAATAAGGAAGATAAAAGACACATCTTACGCTATGGATCCGGATTTCATGAATTAGGATTAATTATTAAATTACATCCTAAACCCGGTCTAAGTGGTCCTAGTCTAAGGCCATCACTCATCTAAGATCATGACTTAGGTCTAAGATCAAGCTTAGATTGCTAAGATCACAATTTAGTTCTACGTTCTGCCCGAAATCTAGAGCCTGAGCTCTGATACCACCTGTAGCGCCCCGCACTCGGACTTTGTCCGAATACGGTGCACCCGCCGTACTTCACTAAGGAGAGTACAAAGCGTCATGCGTAACATGCGAAAAATCCATAAGTTAAGCCATGGACTTCCATGTTAACACTTAACATGGTAGCAAAATTTTGGCAGAATTAAACTTTTTAAATAAACATGCATTCGGCATAATAAGTCCCTGAAAGTAGTAGTCCCACAAAATGACATAACCGAAATCCAAAAGAGTTCAACATTGTTCATAACACAAACATCATGGCCGTACAAAAGTCTTTAAGCTTTGCCTTCTTCAGATTTCCTCGCCTATGGATATGGCACTCTCGACTCATCCTCGATCCACTCAATCTTAGCATTATCTGGTTCTGGGGAAAAATAAAAGTGTTAGTGATAAAAATCACCCAGCAAGAATACAATAAACCACCATGAAATGAATAAATAATTATAACATGAATGTAAAACCCCAATAGTCTTAATATTCATCATACCTGACCATAGATCCATAATCCGACTGAATGTAACCTAAATTACACTTAGGTAATACAGTTCTCACGTTATTATTATCCTCCCAATTATAAACATTTATTATGTAATGTGCGCATGGAGTATGCATGATGCAATGCATGGTGTCATGTCATGGTAAAAATCATCGTCATGTGGTCCCATAACATATTCATAAAGAAAACAGAGTGTCAAATCAATTAACCCCGGATCTGAGCGGGTCCAGAACATATCAACAGACCAATTAACCCCGGGTCTGGGACAGGTCTAGAACATGTCATCGGACCAATTAACCCCAGGTCCGAACGGGTCCAGAACATGTATCAGATCAATTAACCCCGGATCTGAACGGGTCCAGAACATACCATGTCAATAGACCAATTAACCCTGGGTCTGGAGTCAGGTTAGTCGCATGCTTGGCCGGCAAGGGAATCGTAAAGCTTTCTTTAAAACATGGGACCATAAAAACTTTCATGCATAACGAAAAACGTATTTACTTGGAAAGACTTGCTTGCATACGAAAAATTCATAAAAATCAGATTCATGGTGCATATGATCATGCATGATACATGAAATGATATGCAATGCAAGTCATGGCATGAATCGTCATAAGTATTCCTTATAACATGTCAACAAGCATGGTTTCAGAAACTAAAAATCTCTGGATTTTACTTCATGCTCATAAGGCGGCTAAATTAACCAAACAGGCCCATTTTCATAGTCCTACATATGTTTAGTGGGGTCTTATTTACATGTCGTAAAATTTTCGTAACTTCCTAAGACAAATAAAGCCCTTGGATCATTAAATCATTATCAAGTGTACTTGTTGAATTCTGCGGTATAATAACCAATATTACCTTGATTTCTGAGACCTTAAAACCTTAATCATTTGGACCACAACTAGAAAATATAGTAAAATACCTAAGGACCAACATTTTCATGGGCCCAAACCGTGTATATAGGTCCAAATCCATAAAATTAGGCCTCTTAACTTATTTCCCTGTTCTGTCCAATTTTCCAGCTTTTGTACATTAACTTTAGATCCACAAGCCCATCAAAACGATAATATCAAGTTGATTAATTTACATGGTCATGCTTCTCTATGTCTTAGGTGATTAACATAAAATTTCCAGAACAATCCAATAACTTTAAAGGGTTCCTTAAATTATTTTTTCTGAAATGGGTCACATGCGGTTACTGGACTGACCAATTTTACTAAAAATATTGTTGTGGCAAAACCATAATTTCTTTTCCAAAAATTCCAACTTAAAGACATCATAAACTTACCGAGCTAGCATCCTACCGAAATTTAGCCCATTTGCATATTTCTATGGTCCATGTTTGGGTCAAGCAACACGTTACTCATTTCTGCCCTGTTCCAGTGATTTCAGCTGGAGCAGTTTTACCAATTAATTTCTTAAAAATAATCCATAACCTCTTTTACCAAAAATTCAACTCTCATACTTGCTACACACATAAGGTTGTCACCATACCAAAAATCAGATTAATTGCACATTTCCAAGACCCATTTTTAGGCCATACAAAACGTTATATAATTCTGTCCAGTTCCAGAAATTTCAGCTTGATCAGTTTCACCAAATATTTCATTAAAAATAATCAACAACTTACCTTACCAAAATTCCAACTTTCATGCTTGCTACACACATAGGGCTATCATCATGCCAAAAATCAAATTGTTTTCATGTTATTAAGGCCCATTTTGAGGTCACACAACACACTGCTCAATTCTGTCCAGGTCCAGTAGTTTTGTGTTTTGTCATCTTTTCATGACAAGTGACCACTAATTATCTTGTGCTTATGAAATAACTTATTAGTCACCTCATACACCCTTTTCCCCATGAATATACAGATTCCATTCTTTTTACTGAGTCATCCTTGCATCATATCAAAACAGTTTGTAGTTTGTACACAACAATTATCATATTTGCTCAAAACAAGTGTTCTTGAATTTCAAACTCACCATCCCATTCACCTCTTTGGACGAAAGTTATGAGGTGCCATACACATATTTTACAACATTTATTTAGACATGCAACACATTCACATGCTAGTTCATTTTTAATCCTACCAAGTAACCTTGTAAAATTTCAACTAGCACTTGCATGTCATCTTGATGCTTCTTAAGTTCCATCCAAGAGCTATCTTTGCCTAGATTCACTTGGTTGAACCTTACTTCATCCTAAAACAGCCTCATATCACCTTGCATGTAAGAAAAGATTTCATCTTTGGGGGTAGGAAAAAGAGCACTCATGTGAGCTTCATTATTTGGCATGAGGAATCTGCTTAAGAAACTTGAAATGAGGCTTACCTAGATGCTTCTTGAGTCTTGAAGATGAGACTTGAGTTGGACTCCTAGCTCCAAGATGAAGGGGCCGAAAGTTGTGTATGTGGTGAGAGAGATGGAAAAACTTTCTAAGTGTTGGCTTGGCTTGAATGCTTATTGAGAGAGTTCAAGATGGATGAAAGGAGTTGTCTTGCAATATTTAAAAAAAATCTAGGGGGTAAGGGGAAGGGAATCCGGCGGTGAAGAGGGGAAAGGGAGGCCTAGGCTTGTAGCTTCAAGCTTTTGCCTCCCATGCCTTCTCCTTTTTAGTATTTTAATATTTCTTTTTGCATGCTTGTTTGTTTTATAATTTAATTATCATTCAATTAGTTATTTTAATAATTGTTTAGAAAAATGTGGAGGATTCAAGAATCCTCAAGGCCTTTGGCCGAATTTTAGGGGGGTTTGGGGGTAGTTTTGTCTTTTCACATTTATCATTTCCCATACTTATATAATTTATAATGTTATTTATTTTATTTAACTATTATTTTAATCTTGCTTTGTGAGGATCGTTTATGTTTGCATTCTTATAAAAATGGATTTATTCTAAGGTTGCTCAAGGCCTTTGGCCGAATTTACAAGGTGTATTACACACCTTGTGACGTTCGCTTGTATAACTGTTTAGTGTCCGTCCTAAATGAACTTAAAGGACTTAAGTAAACAAGCGCTAATTTGACTTAAGTAGAATGCACGTGGAGGAATCATTATTCTCATTACGTCACTTAGTCATGGCTTCGAGTACATTGTAATTGGGGTACAACAGTTTAAGGTTAGGGCCTTATTGAAACATTATCTACACATCCTAAGGAGTGTTTTGATATAGAGATCAACCTTTTTGGTTGTCTATTCAAAGAGAAACACATTTTTCAAAATCAGCAACATTCTGTCCAATTCCGTCCAGATTGACCATCCTAATCTTTTTATTTGTTTGAAGGATTAAACGATCTTATTTTTGTCTAAGTTTTGAACAGAGTCTTGTAAACACATTGAACTTAAATTATGGAAAGTTTCATAATTTTTGGAGTTGTTTACAATTATTTTTGAATGTTTCAAAAACAGGTTCTGAATCTGAGGTGGTCTCAGATTCTGTTTTCAATGGGGATTTTTACAAAGGGTAGAAGTGTACTTTCTGCTAACCACTATTCACCCCCTCTAGTGGTGTTTATTGCAGGTGCACGGTCCAACACATACTGCTTCCTCCTCTGCTACCAATAAATCATTAAATATGTTCCTGAAAACATTTTTATTCCATATCATCAAGGCCGCTTTTAGACACTTCAACTTGGCATTAAATCCATACATACCCCCAGTTATGGGATATGAGCGCCAATATGTGCGTACAAATCCATCAAAATCATCATGCGTTAACCATGCATCAAGGTATGGAAAAGAGGAAGAACCTGTGTGTTCTAATAGTCTACAGTGCAACAATAAAGGCGCGTGATCCGACGTAGCTCTATAGAGATGGTGAACCAAGCTATGATCAAAAATATCGACATATCATGGCGTATAAAATAAATGATCTAATCGCCTCCATACTTTACCAAGACCTCGCCTGTCAGACCTAGTAAATTTTGAACCTTGGAATGGTATGTCCAATAAGTCCGTGGCATTAACAAATTGCCTAAAGTCAGCTAGGGTTCGGAGAGCCGGTGTAGAGATGTCCTTATGCTCATCCAACAACAGAAAGGTATTAAAATCACCTCCAATTAGCCAAGTAGTCGTGTTCTATGCTCGAAATAATGTCAAATCCTCCCACAAATGCCGACGGGCTACAACGGTGTGCCAAGCATAAACTGTTGTAAACTAAAAGTCCTGTCCACTAGACAACCACCGTAGACGTAGGGACATATTTTGGATACCTTGTCTAGTATCCATTAACTCCAAAAAGGACTCACGCCAAAAAATCTAGATATTGTCATCACCAGATGAGTATACATGTGAAAAACCAAGCTGCATTCTAATATTATCCATCCGAGCATGGCGAAGTTTAGGCTCTATCAAAATTAATAAGTGTAAACGATGCTGATGAGTTAAAGAAAGAACACGCATAAACGAGGTACTAACAACTCGAACTTTCCATAGTAGTGCATTCATTTATAGCTATCGAAAGAGAATTTAGTGGAAGAACGATGTAACGTTCCGCAAGTGATCACAGTCGGAGGAGGTGCCACATGCATCTGACCTTTTTCCGACGCGACCGCCTAGTACGAAGTTCTAATAAATGATCAACTGCCTGCGCAACATCTGGATGAGACACATTAAGAGAACCATCATCTGATGGAGGCGTGGTAGACAACACCCTAGCTACATCAAATACTGTTGCATGTAAATCCTGAGTATCTATCCAATGATCTTCCTGAACCTCTGAATCTGATGCATGCACTAAAATAGGCACTGTATCCTCCTCTACCTGGTTCATAATTGGAGTAGATGTACAAAATAAATGAGCAAGATGTAGTACATGCAAGGCACCACTAGAAAGGGGGGTTGAGTAGTGGTTGCGAAAAATTTTGTTTTTAAAAATGTTTTAATCCAAAAACCCAACTTCTGAAAACAGTTTCTATTTTTAGGACCTGTTATGCGACGTTTGAAAAACTAGGTTACAGGCGTTCAAAAATTCTGAAATTTGGAGAGATTGCAGTCTCAGATGTTCTGAGTATATCCTAAAAAGTTCAGATCAAAATTCAACCCTTAACCCTTTGAAAAATTGTTTGTGGTCAGATTGCACAAATCTGTCAGAAACAGTAGTCTGATTTGAAAATTTTATTCCGATTAAACCGTGGCTCCAAATGGTCTGAAAGTTTAATTACAAACCCCTTAATATATGTATTTAATTTTCTTGAAACATTTTTGAAAAATTCCTTTGGGAAGTTAGTCAAATACGTTCAAAGTTTCAACCTTTGCAAGCCTGAAAATCAGACTGCACTAGTCTTAGAACTTTTGACGTTTGGATGACTTATACTTGTCAAAAAGGGTTGAAACTTGCGCCAAATGAAACTTAAAACATGTGGCTATGTTTTTGGAGAGTTTCAAGATTTCTGAAATTCGTTTGATATTTTTAAGATCGCGATGAAAATGATACACTGTGGTGGAAATTGAAAGTAAGTGCTGAAAAGTGAAGAACACAAGGAATTTTATACTGGTTCGGTTATATCAACCTACTCCATTCTTCGAGGACACCTTTCTCGGTTATCACTAATCAAAAAACAACAAACAACACCTTACTACATAGGGTTGATGGAGTTATACACCAACTCCAACCCTTTACAAACCTTACAAGGAATCACAATGGTCACGAACACCACCACCTAGCGGATGAAAGATTGATCACACCTTGATCAATCTTTTACAACAATATTGTTGTACCCAACGAAAATCGTATTGTAATTGAGACTCGTATAAAGTGGTTTAATGAATTGTTGGATCTGCCAAGCGTGTTTTATCAAGTTTTATCACTTCTCTTTAATTATTTTTCCTTAAAATGAGTACCACAAGAAATAGTATAATACCCCTAGTATGATTTGTGAAACGTGTGAAAGGACCATTTCTCCCTCCCAAGATTTTGAGAAAAATCGGCCATATGGGTCTTGAAATACCGTAGGATATTCTTCCCTTACAAGACAATTAGTCTTTAATGATTTCCTTAAAAGTAAAGACAATAAAGCTTCCACTACCATTAAGTACCCTACTAAATGGGGTTTAAAAGGTTAAGGAAAAAGTTTTGCACTTTTCCCTCCCCCAACCGCCGAGTAAGGCCATAGTAGGGCACCTTTGAAGAACTTTTTGGTTAAATACCCCAACTAATTACTTTATGGCTTTCTTAAGGAAATTCCAAGAATCTTACACATAAAGGGAAGGAGAGTCTTGATTCAAGAATTATGATTTTTTTCCTCTTTTCCTCACATAGGCCGGATGTACCATGAAGGGGATAATCTATGGGATCATTTTCACCATAATAGTCCAAATAACCACTTTTAGTCTAGACCACTTTTTTTCTAATTATCCTCATAAAAGAAATTGAGGAACAAAAGGGGCAATGAAAGCCCTACCACCGGATTACCATGGACAATCCATGGTAACCCCTAAAACAATTACCCCTAGTTACTTTTTGTTAACCACCCTAAAAAGGTAACTCAAGGTGTATTAAAGAAGGTAATTAAGGGTTAATCAAACCCAACCACACTCCCAACCGCTGGCTTTGATACCATTAGCCATGAGACAACTACTCTAGTTACTTTTCTTAACCCCACATCAAAAAGTAACTCATGGTTAGGCATTAAGTGATCTTCATTATGGTGCCCATGCAAATGAAAGGTTTCCCTCCTCCTTCTTTAAGGAACTGCTTGCCACCCTCTTAGATGATAAGAAACCACTTTTAAGAACATCCTAGAAGCTCCTCTCTTACAATACCCTTAAGAGTTTCCCTAAACAAGTCACTAAGGAATCATTGAACACTTAAGCAATTCTTCCATCATCATCATTTCATACGGCGATTAGGAACTAGGAGACTCAAGGCTACTCTCATCTTCAAGCTCCAAGGTTCATTTAAGTAAGTTGCATGCTAAGCTTCCTAAATGAATTTCATATTGCAAAGGATGAAGCTCACATTGATACCCTTTTTCTTTGCTAAAACCGTGACATCCCCATGGTCACTAGGTGAGGATTCTTCAACTTCCTAACTGGTGCTAACTTCTTGGTGGTTTGCAATCCATTTCAAACTCCACTCAAGCCTCATTTTGGTAAGCTAATCTAGCCTCACTCTAGCTCTATTCTTCATTTAAAATGATAGCTAATGTTCTTCCTTTTTCTCCCTCAAAACCGTCCGCTATATGGAGTAATGGAGGAAACTTCAATCCATTTCATCCAAGGTTCAAGCTAGAGGAAGGTTTATAGCTTAAAGAGGCAAGTATACTCTATACAATCTTGACTTATTTGTGAAGTGCATGCCTGACTGACTAGCCACTTCTAAGATATGAATCTTAGTTGAAGATTCTAAATCCAAAGCATGAGAGCTTAGTTGTCTCTTAAGGAAAATGGTTTGCATGGGTGTAATTTTTCCTAAGATGTGTTCTTTACTTAAATTAAATATGATATTAAGACCATTCTTTACAAAATGAGGGCTGTTTTGGATGGTTCATGGATTAGAAATTTTATTCTCATTAAGAATAGATTTTGTGTAGCATGAAGGCCATGAAAATGGCGTGTGTGCTATATGTAACTTGGCAAGGCTATTTTGTCATGATTTATGTGTAGCCTAAAGAATGTTATGGAACCTGAAATGATTAGCTTAAGGTGTGTATTTAGTGGTTAGTAAGTTAGTTTAAGAAATGAAGTTGGTTGGAAAATGTTTGAACGATAAAAAGTGATGAAATGCTGGAATTACTGGAGCTGGACAGTTTTGAGTAGCTGATTTTGTGACCTGAAAACAAACCTTAGGAGTGTCAAAATGAGCTGATTTTTGGTATGATGATAGCCTTGTATGTGTATTAAATCTTAGAGTTGGAATTTTGGAAAAAGGATTTGTGGTTTGTCCCCAAAAAATTTTTTAGTGACAACTGGTCACCCCAGATTCTGTATGTACCCGGTTTTGGAAAAGTAATTAAACGACCCCTCTAAACCTGTTGGATTGCTCTGGAAATTTTATGGTAATTACCTAAGACATACATGATCATTTCCATGTAAATAAATCAGCTTGGGACTATTTTCTTGAGGGTTAACAATTGAATACAATTTGTGTTACAAAAACTGGAAACAGAATAGATTCATGACATGAGTTGGGAACTTGTTCTTGTTGATTTAGGCTTGTAAGTGCTGTGTGGGCCTATAAGTAATATTCATTGGTGTGTTTACTATGTTTTCCAGGTGACGGCTCAAATTAAATAATGTTTTATGGCCTTTAAATTAAGGTAAAGGTGGGTACTGCACTGCTGGATTCAGCAGTACTCTTTTTAGTGACTTAATGATTTGAGAGTTTTATCTATCTCAAAACGTTACGTAATTTTTATAGCACGAAGATAAGACCCCATTATGCATATATATGGAATGAGATTATGAAAATAGCCTGATTCGATATGTTTGAGGACGCATGAACAGAACGTTAATTCTGGAAAATCTTTCCAGCTTAAAGAACAAGGCCATATATGGGTTACGTGCTGCATTTAGTCATGAATTGCATATTGCACGTCATGCATTGCATCATCCTTATTTACATGAGTTATGAAACTGATTTTACAACAAAGAAATTACGGAAAGCCTTCTAAAGAAAAGATTTCAGTTTTGAAAAGAACGGCTCCTATTGGTACCATTGATTCCTGGCCAGCATGACCCGCTCCAGATCTGGGGTTAATTGGTTTGATGATGATTATGACCGTCCAGGTACGGAGAGAATAGACCTGATTATGATGATTACGACCGTTCGGGCTTGGAAAGAATAAACCTGATTATGATGATTATGACCGTTCAGGTCCAGAGAGAATAGACCTGATAACGATGATTGATTGTATGACTGTATTCTGATCCGGACATAATAGATGTGAAGGGAATGGTATGAACATCTCAGATCCAGATATAATAGATCTGAATACTCACTTCTCTCATTTGATTGACGATGATGTTTTAAAAGAAAGAATGAAAGAACTTAACCTCATTTTTATCATGATGCATCACATGTGCATACTCATACATGCCGCATTTCATGGCTAGTCGAATGATTGATGTACTATTACTTAGGCTATGATGTTATGATTTAATATCTCCTAAATTATGATCTTAATGTGATTTCTTATAAGTTATGATCTTATCTCCTTACAGGTAATGGATGGAAGGTCAGGTATGTTGTGAATCCAAACTTTTTTTGGTGTTTGGTTCTTGTGTATACTTTCCATTTAAATCATGATTGTTTATGGTATGCTTGCTGGCGACTTTGTCGCTCACCCCTTATTTTTCCTCCCAGAGCCTGTAGGAAACGGGGTAGAGTGGATCGGTGACGAGCCTAGGGTTCACTATCCTTAGACGTGCGAGAGGAGGACAGCTTAAGGACATTGTTATGATGGTTATGTTTGATGGACTTATGATGGAACTTTAAATTCGGATTGATCTTTTTATCTTGTGGACATGATTGTAGACATTATTTGGAATGTTTATTTTGAAAGTTTTTTATTCTGCCTAAATTTTGCTTACCTGTTGATATGTAAGCACAGATGTCCAGAAGATTTATTATGGATTTTGACATGTTAAGCGTTGACGCCAAGTACTCTCCGTAGTGAAGTACAGTGGGCGCACCGTACGTGGGCAGGCTGGTGCGGGGTGCTACAAATATAGCATGTATGGTGGTTTATATGAAGCCTATACAATGTGTATTAATATGAATACAATAGGCTTTTAGAGAGAAGAAGAAAGAAGAGTAGAAGAAGGAGATGATGAACGTGTTTTGCACTAGAGAATTTGTGAGACATGTCTTGTCTTTTGTTTGCTCTCCTTCTCTCCTTTTTATCAAATGTGGCCGCCCCGTTATTTTCTTTTCTCCCCCTCGGAAATTATCTTTTAAGTCCTTGGAAGAATATCTTGCATCATTGTAACATTCACTTGCTTACTTGGCAACACTTCATTGGATGATCATCTTGGCCTTGCTTACTTGACACTCATTGATTGGATAAGAGTTGTCATCATTTGATGAATACATAAATCTGAAAATATCACTCAAAAACATGTGCCAATTAGTCATAAATACATTGCCAATTATCTTACAATCAATCCCATATAATTTGAAAAACAAATTGGTCTCATTCATGACCATGAAGTCGGCCATCTCATTCTTCACATGCTGAAATTTTCAACATGTGCACTATTCAAGACAAGTTCAAATTATTGCCATAATATCATTCAATCAATCCATTGAAATTAAAGAAGTAAATATGGCACAATTTAGATGCAATTTTTGGCCAGCTCAAATTACACATGCTGAATTTTCAGCATGTGTCACATATGTGACATAATTTGAAATATTACCTTGTGTAGCTCCATTTTTTATGTCACCAAACTTGTATACTTCATTCTTGTCCAATAAAGATGCCAACTAAGCTCCACATATGCTCCATCAAGGCTGAGCTAGGTGTGTGAGGTAGGATTGGCATGTGCTGAATTTTATTTTTGCAAACTTTATAAAATAGTGCACAATAATTATACACATATGGTATATTGCAATCAGCCTTAAATTGATTATTCTAGAACACTTTAGAATGTATTGAGTATGTAAAAAGTGTCTAGATACATGTTATATGTCATGCCAAAAATGTTCCATGTGTTGTGTTCATAGAAAAACGAATTTTCTACTTTTGTCGATTATGCGATTTTTCTCCAATTGAATTCAAACTTTTTGCACATGTTATATATATTATATCACACATAATATACATAGAATAAGTTGAATATTTATCTCTAAAGGCTGAGTGTAAGTGGCGCCCCATGTGCTAAAATATTGAATTTGAAATTTCCACAATGTGGCCTTAATTGAGGGTGATTTGTATGTGCCAACATGGAATGATTTTATGGATGTATATACTATGTGAGCCACAAAATTTGTGACCATTTTTGAAGTGTAGGGGCTGGCCATCTATATATGGCAAGTACGTGACACATTGGCGAAGGTTCGGTTGTTACCCGATACCACAATTATTGATTTATAACCTCGTAATGTGTCGTAATAACTTTTTCATCACTATGACTTATATCATATGATATAAGACCTGAAATATACTCACAACTATGAGGTAAGTATATTTGTGTGAAGTTAACGTACGTTCGCAAAATATATAACGTGTCGGTAGTACGTTGGAATATATGTGTATAATGCCTTTAAAAAATCTGAATATATATATATGTATATATTGAAAACGTGTGATTAAGGGAGAAAAGACACTTTCCATTCTTCAATTTGTTGCCTTTGTGTCTTTTCCAAATATATCTCTATTTAATGAACTACTTAGTTCATTTAACTAAGTACTTCACTTAATGAACTAGTTTAGTTCATTAATGGTGGCACCTGAAAATAGTTCAAACACAACAAATGTTTCCCATTTGATGTAAGCTTTAAAGCTTCATGGCTTGTTAGTACGGCAACATTATATATAAACTATATAAGGCAGGTTTCATGCAAAAACGTGTTAAGTCATAAAACGTGTCATGTATTTCTTTAGTACACATTATTTAAATCATGCATTTTGTAATCACTCAAACCCCTTTTCTCAACAATCTCCCCCTTTTGATGATTTACAAAATAATCTAAGTTTATGATTTAAATTTTGTCTCTCTCCCTCCAATCGTGCACAAATTTAAATTTTGAATTTTGAATTTTGAATTCTCTCCCCCTTGATTTGTGCAATCAATCTTTCTCTTCCCCTTAAATCATGCATTCTCTCCCCCTTTATTTTGGAAATACAATCAAACGTGCATGTAAGTATGGAGATAGCAATTTTTATAAAACAAATTATGCATTTCAAATAATAAGTGCGTTCCTAAAGGTTATTTATTCAACCCTTTGAAAATATCCCTTTTGGTACCTAAATTTGGGTGACCTTTCTAGGTCTTCCAAAAGGTGATAAAGGAGATGAAGATATAATATAATAGGCGTTCGTGCAAATCTGTTTGGTCTTTGGCCAAGAATGCCATCATGCACATAGTATGATGTTTGTTTTTGATAAACATTTTTGTTTGCATGCACGGGGCGTAATCTAGATGTATTTTTGGTAGATGAATTCCGTGTATGCATTAATGGTTTCTTTTCATATTTTTACGATGCAAAATTGTATCTTGTATGATATGAAGATGAAGCATGCTGAGATGTCATAGGGGAAGGTCTAGGCGTCTTCGTAGATGCCACATATGTCTTAGATGCATCTATTTTCTTAGATGGAACGAATTTGGTTGGTTTGTTTAGTGACTCATTTTTCTCAACGTATCCTAGTCTGGTTTTGTCACTATCATGCTTTTGTGAAGAAATGATGTGATCTAGCTTGTCTGTTCCCGTGTCAAATTGTTTCACCATTTTCTCTAAATCCGCATTCCTTGATTTCAAGTTTGAAATCTCAGATTTCATTTCATTATTATGTGTAGTTAATAATGAGATCTCTAATTTTAATGCATTGATGATGCATGACGACTCTTCTTTTGAATCGTTTAATTGAGAAACAAGGTTCGTGTTAGAAGATTCTAACAACTTCTTGTCTTCAATTAATCGTTTCTTTTCTTTTGCAAGAGTCTTTGAGAACTTATGCAACTCTAAATATTGACTAAATAAATCATCATAAGAACATTTAGAATCAGAATCAGAGTCGGAAGATACCTCATTTGATGCCTTAGATGTAAAGCATACTTGTGCCTTTTGCTCTTCTGTATCAGTCTCAGAGTCGGATGTGTCACTCCAAGTGGAGGATTTGAAGGCTCTTCTTCTTTGTTTAGGTTCTAAGACGAGTCTAGTTTTGATCCGATCCTTGTCAAGGTGTTTGTTCGTTTGTTTGTCCTTGTTTGGGAAATCATATGACAAGTGTCCAAGTTTGCCGCATTCATAGCACTTTATGTCTTCATTATTTTTATTTCTATGATCCTTAGATGAATTAGGCTTATGTCTGTTTTTAGTCGATTTTCTCAAGATCTTTCTTAATCTTTTATTCATCGCGATTAAATCTTCATCATCGGAATCTATGTCACTATCATCTACGCGATCATAAGAGGTAGGGACGTATTCATTTGATATAAACGCTATAGCCTTATCATTTTTAGAAATAGATTCAGAATTTCTTAAATTGAGTTTGTTTTATATACCTTTAATGATCCGATCAATTCTTTCATTTTTATTGATTTTGTTTCTTTACTCTCCTCTATTGCTGTGACTTTAGAGTCCCATTCGGATGGAAGACTTCGTAATACCTTTTGGACCTTTTCCTGCATAGAGGAAGCTTTGCCAGGAGACTCAAGAGAATTATAGATGTTAGTCAATCGTAGATCCATATCAACAATAGACTCATTTGGTAATAATTTGAAAGTCCCAAGTGTGGACATAAGCTATTAATCTTGGACTCATTTACTTGGCTAGTCCCGGCATGTTTCATCTCAAGAATTCTCCACATCTCTTGGGCACTAGAGCAATTTGATACGTAACTAAATTCATTTTTGCATAGCCCATTTAAAAGTAGCTGCATGGATTTAGCATTCATACTTAGTGTCTTTTTGTCATCACTACTATATTCTTGTTTTGTTTTTATAACCTCTAGTGTGACACCATCAACAATGGATAACTTAGAAGGGACAAAAGGATCATCTTCTATAATGGACCATAGGTCTATATCAATGGCCATGAAGAAAAGTTTCATTCTAAGTTTCCATTGAATAAAAGACTCACCATCGAAAAGAGGACGCCTTACGGTTGACATTCCTTCTTGCACGGTTTTGTATTCAAGACACCACTAGAACGGAGGGTTGAATAGTGGGTGCGGAAAATTTTGGTTTTAAAAATGTTTTAATCCAAAAACCCAACTTCTAAAAATAGTTTCTGTTTTCAGGACCTGTTTTGTGATGTTTGAAAAACTAGGTTACAGACCTTCAAAAATTCTGAATTTTGATAGATTGTAGTCTCAGATGTTCTGAGTATATCCTAAAATGTTTAGATCAAAATTCAACCTTTAACCCTTTGAAAAATAGTTTGTGGTCAGATTGCACAAATATGTCAGAAACGGTAGTCTGATTTGAAAAATTTATTTCGATTAAACCGTGGCTCCAAATGGTCTGAAAATTTAATGATAAACCCCTTAATATATTTATTTAATTTTCGTGAAATAGTTTTAAAAAATCCCTTTGGGAAGTTAGTCAAATACATTCATAGTCTCAACCTTTGCAAACCTAAAAATCAGACTGCAATAGTCTCAAAACTTTTGACGTTTGGATGACTAATATTTGTTCAAAAGGGTTGAAACTTCTGCCAAATAAAACTTAAAACGTGTGGCTATGTTTCTAGAAAGTTTTTTGATTTTTGAAATTCGTTTGATATTTTTAAGATCGCGATGCAAAATGATGCATAGCGCTGAAAACGGAAAGTAAGTGCTGAAAAGTAAAGTATACAAGGAATTTTATACCGGTTCGGTTAAATCAACCTACTCCAGTCTTCAAACACACCATCCTCGGTTATCACTAATCACAAAACAACAAAAAACACCTTACCACACAGGGTTAATGGAGTTATACACCAACCCCGACCCTTTACAAACCTTACAAGGAATCACAATGATCACGAACACCACCACCTAGCGGATGAAAGATTAATCACACCTTGATCAATCTTTTACAACAATATAGCATGTATGGTGGTTTATATGAAGCCTATATAATATGTATGAATATGAATACAATGGGCTTTTAGAGAGAAGAAGAAAGAAGTATAGAAGAAGGAGATGATGAACATGTTTTGTACTAGAGAATTTGTGAGACTTGTCTTGTCTTTTGTTTGCTCTCCTTCTCTCCTTTTTATCAAATGTGGCTGCCCCTTATTTGCATTTCTTTCCCTTGGAAATTATCTTTTAAGTCTTTGGAAGAATATCTTGCATCATTTTGACATTCACTTGCTTACTTGGCAACACTTCATTGGATGATCATCTTAGCCTGTTTAATTGGCACTCATTGATTGGATAAGAGTTGTCATCATTTGATGACTGTATAAATCTGAAAATATCACTCAAAAACATGTGCCAATTAGACATAAAGACATTGTCAATTATCTCACAATCAATCCCACATAATTTCGAAAACAAATTGGTCTCATTCATGACCATACAGTAGGCCATCTCATTCTTCACATGCTGAAATTTTCAGCATGTGCACCATTCAAGACAAGTTCAAATTATTGCCATAATATCATTCAATCAATCCATTTAAATTAAACAAGTACATATGGCACAATTTAGATGCAATTTTCGGCAAGCTCAAATTACACATGCTGAATTTTCAGCATGTGTCACATATGTGACATAATTTGAAATATTACCTTGTGTAGCTCCCACCTTTATGTCACCAAACTTGTATACTTCATTCATGGCCAATCAAGATGCCAATTAAGCTCCACATATGCTCCATCAAGGCTGAGCTAGGCGTGTGATATAGGATTGGCGTGTGCTGAATTTTATTTTTGCAAACTTTATAAAATTGTGCACAATAATTATACACACGTGGTATATTCCAATCAGCCCTAAATTGATTTTTCTAGAACTCTTTAGAATGTATTGAATGTGTAAAAAGTGTTTAGATACATGTCATATGTCATGCCAAAAACATTCCGTGTGTTGTGTTCGTAGAAAACCGAATTTTTGACTTTTGTCGATTACGCGATTTTTCTCCAATTGAATTCAAACTTTTTGAACATGTTATATATATTATGTCACACATAATATACATAGAATAACTTGAATATTCAGCTCTAAAGGCTGAGTGTAAGTGGCGCCCCATGTGCTAAAATGTTGAATTTGAAATTTTCCCAATTTGGCCTTAATTGAGGGTGATTTGTGTGTGCAAACATTGAATGATTTTATGGCTGTATATACCATGTGAGCCTCGAAATTTGTGGCCATTTTTTGAAGTGTAGGTCTGGCCATCTATATACGGCAAGTACATGACACGTTGGCGAAGTTTCGGTTGTTACCCGATTCGACAATTTTTGATTTATAACCTCGTAACGTGTCGTAATAACTTTGTCATCACTATGACTTATATCATATGATATAAGACTTGAATATACTCATAACTATGAGGTAAGTATAGTGGTGTGACGTTAACGTACGTTCGCAAAATATATAACGTGTCGGTAGTACGTTGGAATATATGTGCATAGTGCCTTTGTAAAAATCTGAATATATATATATATGTGTGTGTGTGTGTGTGCGTGTATGTATGTACATATATTGAAAACGTGTGATTAAGGGAGGAATGAGACTTTCCATTCTTCAATTTGTTGCCTTTGTGCCTTTTCCAAATATATCTTCATTTAATGAACTACTTAGTTCATTTAACTAAGTACTTCACTTAATGAACTAGTTTAGTTAATTAACGGCGGCACCTGAAAATAGTTCAAATACAACAAATGTTTGCCATTTGATGTAAGCTTTAAAGGTTCATTGCTTGTTAGTACGGTAACATTATACATAAAATATATAAGGCAGATTTCATGCAAAAACGTGTCAAGTCATAAAACGTGTCATGCATTTCTTTAGTACACATTATTTAAATCATGCATTTTGTAATCACTCAAACCTCTTTTTCACAACACAAGATCCTCCAAATGTAATACCCTCTCAATCTCCGATATTTCAACGCTAGGAGGAGTAGAGATTGTCTCTGGGGGTGCAGGGGCGGTGCTGATTTGTTGGTCAAGAGTTGCAGGAACTGGGATGTCCTCATCCCGCAATGCCTCCTCCGTTGTGCCAGCAACAGAGGCCTCTTCAACCGCCACCTGTTTTTTGGGTGTCCATTGCTGAGTAGGCTGAGTATCAGCCATCTTAGTCTTTGCAGGCAAATTAGAGACGTGTAGTGCAGTATGCTGAGGATGAGTTTCCATATTACTGCCAGCCGTACATGATTGATAGGAATGACCTAATACGCGGCAGGATGAACAATAGGATGGGAGATTTCTATATTCAACAGGCTCGAAAAAATTACAGTCATCACATTGAATATACTCCAGAGCCTGCGGCAATTCAAATATTAAAAAGGCCAATGCAAACACTTCCATCAAAGCCCCCGCAACAGTGGATGCCAAAAAAGGATATAACGCCAACATCTGAGGCACCAACAGATGCAAATAAGGCTTTGGGGCAATCAGAAATTACGCCAGAGGGGGTAACCTTGTTCACAGAGGTTCAGGCTACGAATCCTCATACTTCTTCCGCACCACGTGAAATCACAGAGGACAACAAGCGCAATAGAGGAAGTAGAGACAACTCATCTTCTATCTCTATGCGTTTGGAATTTTATCAAACGCTTTGAAGGCTGACTGATGCTCTGTAGTCGAGATTTTCACAACCACCACAGAGGAAAGCAACATGCAACGAAAAAGACACAGGAGAATGAGACATGCAAAAGAAACAGTTCATCGAATAATGGTGTTGAGCTGAAACTATGTTCTTAGGGTTAGGAAAAGAAACTTCAACAAATGAATCGGATAAAAGTGAGAAGAATATAACAGTTCTCAGCTCTGATGAAGACATCGATTATTATCTCCTTCCCCCTAGGTGCTGAAATTGCGGCATGCACAACAATTTTGTTGTAGTTGTTGATGGATAACACAAAGAAGGAGGACATGCAACAGGAAAAAAGCCATAATCGAGTATTGTTTTAACCGAAAACAAAAAAAAAAATCTTCTTCCTCCACCTAAGCTCTAATATCATGTTGACAATCACACATTGGCTAATTTGAGAAAAACTGCATGGTTTATATAAGAATGAGGTACCACCACCCATTGCCTTAAGATTTTGATTGGATATGAGTCTCACCTCATGTAAGCCCAAGTTTCAACATGGTATCAGAGTAGGTTTAAAATTTGGACTCACCCCTTGACTGGCCCATGGTTGGCCATTTAATGTTTTCCATCACCTAAGTCCAGATGTTTATGTCTTGCTTGTGGTTTGTGATTGACGGCGGGTTGTAAGGCGTGTGTGTATGTCGAGCCACGTTGTCACGTAAGGGCGGGTGTTGAGAATCCCACATTGGCTAATTTGAGAAAAAATGCATGGCTTATATGAGGATGAGGTACCACCACCCATTGCCTTAAGGTTTTGAGTGGATATGGGCCTCACCTCATGTAAGCCCAAGTTTCAACCTATCATGTTGTTTTTCTACCTCAAGTTATCAGCAGTAACACGATTGAGGAACTCAAAAATAAAGAAGATGGAACAACTTAAGACAATTAGAGAACTGAACAACAATAGGAAGGAACAAAGTTGAAGAAGAATGAATTCTATTCTTATTTTTTTCCCCACTGTGAGAAACAGTTTGTTATCTATATAGAGAAGGAGAGCTCCTCTCAATGGTCGAAAAACAGAAGATGCAGAGAGGAAGACTGTGGTGTCTTGTCTATATTCCTTCAGGAAATTGGGCTGAATGTCTTCACCCTTTCAAACGGTCACTTTGTCCCTTTTAATGACCGAAAGATATAAAAAAAATGAAAAATCATAAAAAAGGAAAAACACATGGATTCTAACTTTAAATTACATATATTTAAGTTGTGCTCCACAGTTGTCTTTGTGTATTCTTTTTGTGTAGACATAGCATATGATCATCGGATATAGTCGTCAATATACTTGTATATCTCAATATCTTTATAAAGATTTTCAAATTGCCTAATAAGATTTTTGATTGCTAATAGAGCATCGTCTTAGTTACAACCCGCGTCTCCGGACTAGGAGATAAGAAAAATAACGAAAATCACAATAGGAATCAAGCGCGATCGTTGGACCACACGTAGTATAATGGCAACTATTTACTTAACTAAACTTAGGGACTATTAAGAACTAATTTAATAGGGGTAACGACTAATTAATAAAGTATATAAATACCTATAACAAAATATAGCTAGGAATCTAAATAACGGAAATAAAGCAAGGCCAGGATAGTAGAATTCTTAGCCATCAGTAACCAGTGATTTCGGCCCCTTAACTTCTC
Source organism: Eustoma russellianum (assembly GCA_036186865.1). Lineage (NCBI taxonomy): Eukaryota > Viridiplantae > Streptophyta > Magnoliopsida > Gentianales > Gentianaceae > Eustoma > Eustoma russellianum. Next base: position 32,678,917 of record AP025046.1, on the reverse strand, counting down.
CAAGGATTTCTTTTTGTATTCTTTTACTTACTCATTTTATTCTTTTACACAACCCTCTCTAATTCAAATAAGATTCATGTCGGAAAATGTATATCAGTTATTCACACATAGCATAATGAGGTTACTTCCCACTAACTCACAATGTCTTCTAAAATATTCTTAAAATCTCCCTACCCTCCATTAACTGTCATACATGTAAGACAAACTTGTCTTATATGGAATCACTATGTTATATTCTTACACACTCTACTTATTCTCCAATATGAAATCATGCATGGTGGGTTCCTTTCTTTTATTTAGTTTTCCTCAATCCCTTATGTTATTTTCCATCATGGCATGTCTTACACAAGGAAGACAACTCATCAATCACATTTCATGCAAAATACTATCTCCTTCCACTATTTTCCCAACCCAACAAAAATCCAATCATATCTTCCATTTACCTAAATTTCGACCCTAGCAAGAAACCAAAGAAAAAATTTTCTTTTCTTTCAGTCAATCTTCTACCTCCTATTCTTAACACAAACCTTATACAAAGAAATTCGACTACCAATCAAATTTCATGCAAAAAGCAATTTATCTTTCACTATTCTTAAGCAACACATAATTTCCCCTCCACTCATACTAAAACTTTCGGCCATTAAACCAATGGAGAATAAGACAACTTTATCCATCATTTCCACTTCTTACACAAGTTAGATACCACAAATACCATTTCATGCATAATATCTTCACAAACCCAAGAAACTCCATCATTTCTCTAGCCACTACACTATCCGGCCACCCCTCAAGCCCTTCCCCAAAATTTGCATTTCTTTTCCCTTTTCTTTTCACCTCATCATTTCACAACTTTCACACAAGACAATTAACACCCAATCCAATTTCATGCAAGGACTTTTTCTTCCCACTAACTTCATAAACCAAGAAATTCAAATCATTATCCTCCACTACAATCAATTTCGGCCAACACAAGGAGGGGATACATAAACCCACAATTCCTCCACAATTCCATTCCATTTTATCCATTTCTTTTTCTCTCACTCCAATTTACCTCATCACATCTCTCTCTAAAGAAAGACTCCCTCATCGCCCACACTGCTCCATCCACGAGTCATCACCAAGAAGGATGCTAATCTCTTCCATTCTTTTACAAGAGAAGATTCAAGCCTCCAAGTGTAAGTATCATCAAGGTAAAGCACCTTTTTGTCCTTCCAACATCTTCCTAATCGTACATCTTCCTAAAAGCTTCACCCTCTCTTCCATTTTAGGCCCAACCCGTGACCTTCAACAAGAAGTAGGAGAAGATCTTGAGCTTAACAAGTGAAGAAGCCGAGTCAAGTTAAGGTAAAGTTCATTTAAATGGAATTTTAGAACATTATATATATATATATGTATATGTATATATTTATTTTATGAAAGATGTTTTTATTGAAAGCCTCCCTTGTGATTATATGTATATATATATGTACCTAGTTCCTTCATGCACGACTAATTCTTCTTCTCCTTGTTTCTGGCCTCAAGGCCGTACCCCTCAAACCCAAATCAAAGAAGCATATTTTGCTCTTTTAGGAGCAAGGTACAAGTACGCAAGGCAAGTTTTCTTCCTAGCTTCTTCAAGGAAATTAACGATGAAGTTTATTATGTTCATAATTAACAAATGTATCATGCAAGCAACTAAAACTGAGGTCTTTAACATCTATTGAGGAGAAGAATGTTTGCATGTTAAAATTGTTGGTGCATGTGTACTTTTCTTGAATAGATTCATCAAATATATTTACGGTGAAAATTTATTGTAACATGCAAGACATAATTGAGCCATCAATAGCCTTTTAGGCGGTGCATGTCAAGAAGGAGGGAACTTTACCATTCATTCAACACTTTGATGCAAATTGTGGACACACGTGCGTACTATACTAGAAAGTGTATAAAGAACTTCATCCATCATCATCTTAATACATGCATGTCACTTTATTTATGTTCATATGTGGGAGATGAGATTTCCATAGATATGTAGTAATATAGTCTCATGATGGTACAAATCAAACCATTTCACCATGCATGTCATTAAAGATGTCATCTTTGATCATCAACATCTTAGAATCACCACTTTTCTTCTTGTAAGGGATGGTCCATGAGTCTCCCACATAGGCCATGAAATCATCACCATCATCATGATGAGTATCTTGATGATCATGGTCTAAGGAGTTGTGATTCTATGGATGTTACACTTTATGTACTTGCATGTTATTTTTAGCATGATCATCATCATAAATCTCATCTTTGTGATCATGAACATATGTGTATAATATGATTTGAGCATGATAGAATTAAGTATGTTGATGTACATTGTGAACCATCACCATATATTTATAATAGTTAAAATATGGAGATGGATTTTATCATATTATCATCAAGCATGAATATTATGTGTGGATAAATTCTTATGGGAACACCCCCTAGTTTCGGCCATGAACTCTAAATTGGGTCACAATAAAGCACAAATTTGCATTGGTGAATATTTTCATGCTTATGTATAAAAATGACATATACATAAAAAAGAAAAAGGGGCAAAAGTGTAACCATTGCATAATGATGGAAATTCCAAGTATTGGACTTTATCAAATTTTGGCCCAACGGCCCCTTGGTATCTAAATTAATAAAGTTCAGCCATATAACAATTTCCATGTGACTATACAATTATTATGAGCCACATGTATGAAAATTGAACACAATAGAACACTAAATGGAAATTAATAATGTTTATTTCTGCTTATGTTATTTTGTTTCCGCTTATCGATACATGTTATGACGATTTATGTATGAATGTTATCGACGCCTTATGCCTCTCGTAGAAGAGTACGACGGGTGCACCGTGCCGAGACCCTAGTCCCAGGTGGGGCGCTACAGTCTTTGTGTGTTAAGAATAATGTACATGTATATCATGAGTAATCTTCTACTATGATACACACATATTAGTATCCACCTAGACTTCTTGTCCTACTTGGACCAAATAAGTCTAAGTGAAGTAATTCTAGTACGTGACTAGTACTCACTTCATGTTTTGGCTTCAATGTTTCTTTTATATGTTTTCCTTTAATACATGTTTCACACATTTGAAAATTATCTAGGTTTAGCTTAGGAATTACTCTAATCAGGTTTTTCCTAGATAATTTTTCAATAGTTGAAATCTCTATATGGCCTAGTCGTCTATGCCATAAGTTCACATCTAAGTCATGTGATACTAAACACTTAATTTCAGCATCTAACATGTTACTTAAGGATAGGGTATATATATTACCATCCCTAGTTCCATTTAACATAATTTCTCCCTTTTTATTTATTATATCATAAGAATTAGGGAGAAAAGAAACATGTATCCACAATCTATAAGTCGAGAAATACTAGCTGTGGGTACCATTCTTATGTTACGAAAAGTGCTATAGCTAAACATGTCATGTCATGTTTATGTATGTGTGAAAGGAAATGTTTTTCAAAAGTTCTACGATGCATATATCACGATCATGCCTCATGCAGCCTCTAGTGCCCCTAATTTATGACTCTGGTAGTACGAGACCAAGTATGATTAAAGAACAACAAGAAACAAAGAGATTGTACAAAAGAACGATGTTAACGATAGGTTAAGACAAGAATGATTAGTGGAAGAGTTTGTTTACTTTACGATACTCTTTATCCGTGATAGTTTTTCATGTTATGATATATGTTCTAGTTATTGCATCACTTACTTTTATTGATGTCTTTACTATCTTTATATATGTTATGCATATGATATATGTGTCACACCTTACTGTATCACCCACTACCCAGTTCCCATGCATGATCCACTTGACGAACCTAGGCGGAAATACTTGTTGAGCATTTCGTTATCGCTCACCCCTTTATTTCACCATGCAGATCCACAGGACCATGAGCCAGAGTTTATAGAGGATGAACCTCAAAACTAGGTGCAAGGAGCTGACTAGTAGCTGGCTACGGCCTATTTCGTATTTTGGATATTCAGCTCTGTATTCTGATATTTTGTACTCTTGATGTACTTATGACACTTATGCGGATGTATTAGGATATACTTATGTTGATGTTTATTTCTACTTATGTTATTTTGCCTCCACTCATCGATACATGTTATGACGATTTGTGCATGAATGTTATCGGCGCCTTGTGCATCTCGTAGCAGATTACGGTGGGTGCACCGTGCCGAGACCCTAGTCCCAGGAGGGGCGCCATAGTCTTTGTGTGCTAAGAACAATGTCCATGTGTATCGTGAGTAATTATCTACTATGATACACACATAGTAGTATCCACGTAGACTTCTTGTCAAACTTAGACCAAATAAGTCCAAGTGAAGTAATTCTAGTACGTGACTAGTACTCACTTGATGTTACTTCATCGCTTCTTTTATATGTTTTCCTTTAATACATATTTCACACATTTGAAAATTATCTAAGTTTAGCTTAGGCATTACTCTAATCAGGTTTTTCCTAGATAATTTTTCAATAGTTGAAATCTCTATATGGCCTACTCGTCTATGACATAAGTTCACATCTAACTCATGTGATACTAAACACTTAATCTCAGCATCTAACATGTTACTTAAGGATAGGGTATAAATATTACCATCCCTATTTCCTTTTAACACAATTTCTCTCTTTTCATTTATTATATCACAAGAATTAGGGAGAAAAAACATGGTATCCACAATCTATAAGTTGAGAAATACTAAGTAAATATTAATAAAGACTCCTTACTAGCAACTCATTTCTTATTTGAAATGTGTTAAGATCCTCAATTGTTCTTTTTCCAACAATCCTACCTTGGTTGTTTTCACCGAAAATTACCTTTCCTCCATTATCTACTTGTTTCAACTCAGTGAATAGCTTGGGGTTGCTCGTCATATGCCTTGAACACCCGCTATCTAAAAACCACTTGGTTTTTAAATTTTTTGGCTTGTCTCCTTCTTGTCTTCTTTATGATTTACCTACAATGGAGACAAAGTTGTAAATACCTTTTATTTGGGTCCTTGAATGTTAAGGGCAACATCCTTTTTTATGTATCCTTTGGGCATTCAAACTTGGATGTACCTTCTAGGCATATATTCAACATTTTTATAAGTTGAATACATTAGCATGTACTTGTCCATTCCATTTAAAAGATGATAAATTGTCATACATGTTATATCTTGGTTTATAAGTTCCATGTTGACTTTGTTATGAAATATGAGACATATAGATTTTCTCATAATAAGCGCCTTGTATGTATAATCATATGCATTCCTATAAGTCTTATAAGGAAAATAAGGTAATTGCCTATGATTAAGTCTATGTGCATTATAATGAATTGCATGCATTTTATTTTGTCTATTCTCATTTGTATGCTTATATGCATATTTTTATGTGTTATAGATGCAAACTTCTCTTAGGTTCTTTTGTACGTCCATGTTTCACTTTTACTTTAGAATGACTAGAAGAAGGAGTAGATGAAACAGGTACAGTTGAGTTAGTTGCACTGTAACATAACTTTCACTTAGATGACACAAAGTTAGTCTTTTTCTAACTTGTCATTTTCTTCTTTATAACCTAATCTCTTTTTATCATTACCATATTTTTTCGATGATATAAGTGTGTCTAATATGTTCGCCCCAGACTTAAATCGTTCTAACATTTTTTCTAAGTCTAGTTTTGATGCTTTAAGTTGAGATATTTCATTTTCACACCTTTCTACCTTAGATTTCACCATATTATATTCAGTTTTTAATGTCTATTTGTTTTTCCTATATGACTCAATTTTAATCTTTAAAGGGACAAGAGAATTAGTAGTCTCTTGTTTAAAAGGCTAATTGATTGGAAAATTCTAAGTTGGACGTCTTCAACTTGTCATTTTCTTCAATTAGTTTCTTTTTGTCTTTAAATAATCTTTTACAGTGTGCATGCATTTTTAGAAACTCTTCGTACGTTTTATCAAAAGACATGTCATTCTCAGAATCTATATTAGAAGAAGAAAGTACCTCGTTTGATACGAAGCATACTTGCGCTTCCTCATTTTCTAAATGTTTGCATTCTGAATCGCAGGAGTCGCTTCATGTGCTTGCCTTCATTACCCTTTTGTCCTTTCTTGCCTTGGGGTCTTTTGACTTGGGTCTTTGTGCCTCCTAAACTTGCTTATTATTATTATTTTTATTATTATTGTTTTTCTTTGTCGGACAGTTATATCTGGTGAGAAAAAGAGTTTGAGTGATTTACGAATACATGATTTAAATACGTGTTTAAGAAATGCATGACAATTTTATTACTTGACACGTTTTTGTGATAAACTTGCCTTATATACTTTGTATATGATGTTGCCGTACTAACAAGCCATGAATCTACAAAGCTTACATCAAATGACTAACATTTGTTATGTTTAAACTTTTTTCAGGTGCCACCATTAATGAACTAAACTAGTTCATTAAGTAAAGTACTTAGTTAAATGAACTATGTAGTTCATTAAATGGAGATACATTTGGAGAAGGCATGAAGGCAATAAACATGGAAATGAAAAGTCTCCTCTCATTACTCACCACATGTTTTCTTTATATATAATATATATATATTCAGATTTTTTCAAACGTCACAATACACATATATTCCAACGTACTACCAAAATGTTACAGATATTACGAACATATGTCAACGTCACACCAGTATACTAACCTCATATTTATGAGTATATTCAGGTCTTATATTATATGATATAAGTCATGGTGATGGAAAAATTATTATGACACATTACAAGGTTGTAAACCAAAAATTATCGTATCGGGTGACAACCAAAACTTCGCCAACGTGTCACGTACTTGCCATATATAGATGGCCAGCCCCTACACTTCAAAAATGACCACAAATTTCGTGGCTAACATGGTATACTCAGCCATAAAATCATTCCATGTTGGCACACACAAATCACCTCCAATTAAGGCCAAATTGTGGAGATTCCAAATTCATTTATAAGCACATGGGGCACCACTTTAATCAGCCATTAGAGCTGAATATTCAAGTTATTTTATGTATATTATGTGTGACATAATATATATAACATGTGCAAAAAGTTTGAATTTAATCGGAGAAAGATCGAGTAATCGACAAAAGTCAAAAATATGGTACGAACATAACACATGGAACGTTTTTGGCATGACATGTAATATGTATCTAGACACTTTTTACATATTCAATAAATACCAAAGTGTTCTAGAATATTCAAATTAGGTCTGATTGGAATATACCATATGTGTATAATTATTCTGCAATATTTGACAAAGTTTACAAAAGTGAAATTCAGCACATGTTCAAGACATGTACACGCCTACTAAAGCCTTGGTGGAGCTTATGTGGAGCTTAGTTGGCATCTCAATCGGTGAAGAATAAGCCGCACAAGGTTAGTGACATAATGGAGGGAGCTGCACAAGGTAACAATTCAAACTTTGTAGCAAATGTAACACATGCTGAAAATTCAGCATGTGAGACTTAATGTGGCCGAATTATAGGTCTTGAATGGTGACAAATTTGCTTTCGAAATTGAAGAAATTAATTGTTATTTTGAACCTTATTTGGAACATGGTTTTACACTTTAATCTCATTTTTTTACAGCTATTAATTGGTTACAAGACTCATCCAATCATAGAGAGCCAAGTAAGCAAAGCCAAGACATTCATCCAATCATGTTGTGCCAAGTAAGCAAGATGGTGTCATCTCTACACAAGGTAATCTTCCAAGGGCATTAAAGAGAATTCTCAAGGTGATGGAAGACCCTAGGGAGTGGCCAGGATGAGATAAAAGGAATAGAAGAGAGCAAACAAATGTCAAGACAACTCTCATATTATCTCAAGTGCAAAAGTGTCTTCTGCTTTCTTCTTCTACATTTCTTTCTTCTTCTTCTTCTGTCAAGACTATTGTTCTTATATTCAACATGTTGAATAGGCTTTTTTTATACCACCATACACGCCTCATTAGTTGTAAAAGGTTCATCAAGGTGTGATCAAACCTTCATCCGTTCGGGGGTGGTATTCGTGATTGGTGTGATTGCTTGTATCGTTTGTGAAAGGGTTGAGTTAGTGTGTAACTCGAGCAATCCTTGTAGTAAGGTGTTTTTTGTGATTAGTTATAACCGTGGAAAGTTTCCTCGAAGACTGGAGTAAGTTGTGTTAACCGAACCAGTATGAAATTCTCGGCGTTAATACTTTCAGCACTTTACTTTCAGTTTCCAGCACTTCGCATCGTTTTTATTTCAATAGTAAAAATAGCAAAAAAAAAAAATTCAAAAATCGTAAAATTTTGCAGAAACATATCCACGCTTCTTAAGTTTCATTTGGAGCAAGTTTCAACCCATTTGGACAAGTATAAGTCAATCAAACGTTAATAGTTCTGAGACTAGTGCAATCTGATTTTCAGGTTTGCAAAGGTTAAGAACATCAACGTATTTGACATACTTCCTAAAGGAATTTTCAAAAAATATTTCAACCCATTAAAATACATATATATTAAGGGGTTTTTAATTAAATTTTTAGATAATTTGGAGTCGCGAATTAATCGGAATAAGTTTTTCAAATCAGACTACTGTTTCTGGCAGATTTGCGTAATCTGGCCACAAACGTATTTTCAAAGGGTTAGAGGTTCAATTTTAATCTGAAATTTTTAGGAGATACTCAAAATATCTGAGAGTAGAATATCTACAAATTTCAGAATTTTTGAAGGTCTGTAACCAGGCCTTTCAAACGTTTCAAATCATGATTTGAAAACAGAAACTGCTTCCAGAAGTTAGGTTTTTGGGTCAAAATTTTAAAAACCAAATTTTTCGCACCTAATATTCAACCCCCCCTTTTTCTAGTGGTTCTATACAGGTCCTACAATATCAAACGTGTCCTTTTTGACCATATTTGTAGCATTTTATTTCTTTATTATACTACTTGTCATTACTTTTTATTTGAGTTATTTCTCCTAAGATAAGAAGAAGACGAAGAAGAAGAAGATTGTTGCCTATTTCTATTAGGCAGTTTAAAAAACGTTCTAAGTTTTCTAGCTTCTAATATTAACTCATCATCTAATTCACTATCTTTATTACTTTCATCATTGTTTATACAGGATGACTCAGATGATTTGAAAGCAATAAACTTACTTGAAGATTTTGATGACTCGGATTTTCTTTGATTTATTTTTACCTCATAAACCCTTAGCGAAACACTTAACTCGTCCATCTTAGTGATTGATTTTATCTCCTCAATTTTCGTCACTTTTGGATCCCATTCAGCGGGAAGGCTTCACAGCACCTTTTGAACCTTCTAGTTGTCGGTAAAAGATTTACCAAAGCTTCAAGTGCATTGAAGATGTTAGTAATTCTCAAATTCATATATGTTATGGATTCGTTCGACAACATTTTGAAAGACTCAAGTTCAGTCATAAGCATATTTATTTTCGACTCTTTTACACCACTAGTACCTTCATGCTTTAATTCTAATGATTCCCACATATCATGAGCACTAGCACAATTCGAAACATAACTTGCTTCAGAAATGGTAATTCCGTTTAAGAGTAATTGCATGGCTTTAGCATTCAAGGACATTTTCTTTTTGTCATCACTTGTCCATTCACTTTTATATTTTTCAACCTCTTGTGTTACTACCCCATATACTTGTACAATTTTCATTGGTATGTACGGCCCATCTTCAACTATAGATTACAAATCAATGTCTATAGTCATTAAGAATAGCCTCATCCTAAGTTTCCAATATACAAAATTGTTACCATCGAAAAGTGAAGGACATTGGGTAGACATACCTTCCAACTCACCTTTGTGAGAAACTATGGCCATTTTATAATATACCTTTGATTTGAGATGTGCAGGCTACAATGAATTCTTACATGTAACCTTCTCTTCTTAAAACGGTGTTTAGTTGCTCCTTAAAATGGTGTTGGCCTGGCTCTGATACCAATTGTTGAACCATAACACCTGGAATAAACACCACTAGAGGGGGTGAATTGTAGCGCCCCACTCCCGAGCCCTAGCATCGGAAACAGTGCACCCACCATAGTCTGCTAGAGAACTACAAGGCATCGAATTAACTTCTTACACGTCAGAAAAGACATAGAAATTTTCTTTTTTTTTGCATAAACGATAAATATAAATGTTCAATTGAAATTCCATTCATAAATAATCCTGGTGAAAGTAAAAAGTAAGTAGTTGGGTTGATGATACCTGACACAACACGATCTGAAGTCAAAAGTCCAAAACTAAATGTAAATTGGAAAGTGTGTGTGAATCCCCAACACATAAAGTAACCAGCCATATGGTCTTTCTAGCTCCTAGGTCGGTTGTCACTCTGCTCACTCAGCCACGTCAGCCCTGTCCTCAACAAAGATCTGCTCATAATCGTCCTCATGCTTACCTAGAAGGGGGAAGTAGGGTGAGTCATGTGATATTACCCAGTAGGTGGCTGCCTTGATCCAATACGAACGAGCATACAACAATTGTAGCACCCTGCCCGGGACTAGGGTCTCGGCACGGTGCATCCGTTGTACTTTACTACGAGAATTACAAGGCGTCATTGTCATACATGTACAAATCATAGAAACATGTATCGATAAGCGAAAACAAAATATCATAAGCAAAAATAAACGTCAACTGAAGTACATCCTAATACATCTGCATGAGTGTCATAAGTACATCAAAAAGTACAAAATATCCACAATACAGAGCTGAATATCCAAAATACAAAAAGGTCGTAACCAGCTACTAGTCAGCTTCACACTCCTAGTCACGAGGCTCATCTTCAATAAACTCTGCCTCAGGGTCTTGTGGATCTTCGTGGTGAAACAAAGGGGTGAGCGATAGCGAATTGCTCAGCAAGTAGCTCCACCTACGTTTGTCAAGTGGATCATACATGGGGACTGGGTAGTGGGTGGTACAGTATTGTGTAACACAGGTATCATAATGCTCAAAGTAAACAGGAATGGTAAAACATAGAGTAAATGCGGAATAATAAAGCATAGCGTAAGCGCGGAATAATACAGCATATCGTAAGGGCGGAAACAATAAAGCAGATACCATATCATGCATAACTATCATGGATAGAAAGCATCATAAAAATAAACACACTTTCCTGTTAAACATTTGGGTTTTAGCCCATAGTTACTTTGTTCTTGGATACAATCTTCTTTGGTTTGTTGTCGTAATTTCTTTAATCATACTTGGCCTTGGTTTTTCCAGATTCATGATTTAGAGCTATTAGAGGGTACATGTGACATGATCGTGGTATATGCATTGTAAAAATTCTTAAAAAACATTTCATTTCATACATACATAGACATGACGTGACATGAGTGGCTATAACACTTGGCATAACACAAGAATGGTACCCACGACATATCGAATGATTCCTCAAGCAGCCATGAGTACCTTCTATGAATCCTGATGGTCCAACCACGTTGTTACATCATACATACATAGGGCTAACGGTGACACGTTATAACAGAGAACACATGTCCTGGACGCGGTGTTACACTCTGTAATAACGTATTTTGCCCCTGAAACCTCCCCCAGGACCAGACATTAGGTAGCTCTCCATACTAAACGTCATAGACGTAGTAGAAAGGAAGAGAACTCTTACCCCGAGCAAGGTGTTATACTCAGCCTGGATATCATATGTATATATAGATAGGTAGAGAGCCTTTGTCCTAGACAAGGTGTTACACTCATCTATAGATACATGCATAAGTCGTATGGAATCATTCGTCTTGCAGTACAAATTCTTTAAATCGTGTAAACCTTAAAACATTTCATGCAGAGCTTATAAACATGCTTTGAAAACAACTTAGTGTTGACTGAAAACTATGAGAACATCATGCATACGAGGATGTTGTATGCAGGTTTCTTTATACTCTTATTTGGATGTAATCTTTGATTGATTATGTTTGTAGATTCTATAAATTGTCATAATTTGACTAAGTTGTTCACTATATTGGGGCGTATATCATGGACTGAGGAATTTGTGTATTCATCATTATTGAACATTCAAGTTGTCTTTTGTTAATAATAATTTATCTTAAGATACATTTAATTCACATTTACATAATATGTCCAAGGTGTCCCAATTATTGGTGATGCCCGAAAATGGGCTAAGGGCCGAAAGGCCTTCTTGCTCCAATTACTTTCATCCATTTTTCTTTAATGTTACATTGGATTTATTCTTTTTTAAACAATATGATATTTATTATGAGAATGCCTCACTTATGGCGGAGGAGTACCATATTACAATATGTGTACATCATCATATGCATGTCGAAAATGTAAAGAAGAGAGAATAACCGGTCTCCAATCATGTATGATATGCCGCACTAAAACCTTGCCAAGTAAAACCACCCTTGTGGATAAAACCTTGGCGAAGGAAAAAGCGTACATATTTAAACAATTGGAAGAGTGTCAAAGAACATCTAGTGTTAAACACAAATACATAAAAAACTCAAGTAACCGAGGCAACCAACAACAGGTTATGTGCGTGCCATTGTGGTCTTCTGAAGTAGTATGGCGAAAGTATGGCAATGTGGAATCTGTACGAACGATACCGCGAATGTGAGATGGCAGGGAGTGAAGCGTATTGAAATATGCTGCTGTAGAATCAACCATTGCCATTTGCTAAAGATAGTGTGCAACTTGATTGACCTCCCGTGGAGCATAAGAGAGTGACATAGATAGTTGGCGGAGTAAAAATCTCAGTCGATCAAGGTCTGGTGCCAATGGACCAGATGTGGCAATCAGGTGTACCAGTTCCAAACAATCAATCTCAACAAGGACGCATCCAAATGTAGGTACATAATAAAGAATGGCCATTATCACTGCTTGTGCCTCAACCCGAAATGGGAAATCATGTCTGAGAGGGAAAGAAAAAGCGTGCACAAATCTGCCAGCTTCAGCTCGAATAATAGCCCCTCCACCTGCTGAAAGTCGTCCTACAGCAGCGTCAGTATTAATTTTTAGCCTTCCTGATGGAGGAAGATGCCAATGTACAATCCTCATGTGACTTGAACGTAGAGCGGGTGATAATCCCATATGTATAATCCTATGAATAGAACAAGCTATTTTGGTGCCAATTCTTGATTTGGCCCAAGTAAATATATCATGCTTGATAGCAAGGTGGCGACCAACTTGCTTCATCAAAAATAATGGCAGCATATATTTTCCATATATTCCACATAAGAGACAAAGTAAAAATTTGCTGCATCTCACCCAGAAAAGAAGTTGGCGCTGACAGCCAAACTTAAAATAGATAAGCCCTCCAGCCACAGCTATATACTATAGATATATCCAAAAGTGAATGGAAGTAATCACGGACAACACAAATATCAGAGCAGGTGTAAAATAAGTGATTTGTCGACGCATCCTCCTTCCGGCAAAGAGGACAAATTGTTGGCATAATCACTAAAAATCGGTGGAGAGCATCCTGTAATGGTAGTGCACCCTGAAACAATCTCCAAAGGAAAAATTGAACGGCTGGCTGTTGCGTTTTCAACCAAATATATTTCTAAGAGAGTAGCTTTGTTCGTGTAGATCGAATTAATTTATAGGCATTTGACAGCGTAAGGCTTCCAGATGTAGTTGGCCATATTGGAGATCCATCAACCCATTGAACCATGGAGAAACATCACTGACGCGTGGAACATATACGATGCCAACCTGGAGAACCGTATAGACGTGGTTGAAAGTCGCCTCGTCCACCATATCGTAGTCGCATATACTGACCCGAAAGGTTCTGTGAAATGTGATACCACCACCATAACTTACAAGCGAACGCGCCCTGGACATCGTCAAGAGCTCTAACACCAAGACCTCCCTCATGTTTTGGATAACAAATCTTCTTCCAAGATATCCAATGACGTCGATGTGGACCCCATAGAAAACTTGCAAAACATTGTTGCAAGGAAACAAGTATACTACGGGGAAGTTTGGTGCCAGACATAAGATGCGATGGAATTGAAGATAATACGGAACGAATCAAGACCAGCCTACCTGCAATGCCTAACATCCGGTGTTGCCAACCTCCCAATAGAGCATCCACATGTTGGAGAAGTTCATGACAGTGATTAGCCTGTGTAATTCCATTATGTAGATAGGATCCCAAATACTTCATAGGAAAATTTGATTGCCTCATATCTATCAATTGTAATAAAGCTCGACTTTGCCTGGTGCTAACATGAGTCGAAAAAATATTGTACTTTTATGCCAATTTACTGCTTGCCCTACAACTTTCTCATAGGATGTCAAGAATTTCTTAAAATGTGATAGATTAGTCCTACCCGCAGTCAAAAAAACCAACAAATCATCCGCGTAGGATAAATAAGAAATAACCAGTGGCATTCGCCCCAAAGAGTATGGAGTAATGTATGAATTCGCAACCAAGTATCTTAGACATCTACTAAATGCTTCTGCTTCTAAAATGAATAAAATCGGAGAGAGTGGATCTCCCTGCTTAACTCCACGGGTTGGTCGAAAGAAACCGCAAGGAACAGCATTGATTAACAATGAAATGTGTGTTCCTTCTAAATGATTAATAATCAATTTTATAAAATGCTGTGAAAAACCAAACATGTCAAGCACCTAGCGTAGAAAATTCCAATTAACGCGATCAAATGCTTTCGCCATATCCAACTTTATAAGTGATTTACCAGGTCTTGTGCCTTTTTCAAACCAATGGATCAATTCATTTTCCAACAACACTTGTTCTCATGTTCCTCGACCTTTTTGGAAACCTGTTTGCTCAGGTGAAATTATGCGTGGCAGTATAGTACTAAGCCGATTGGATAAAATACAAGTTTGTATCTTGCTCATAAAAGTAGAGAGAGCTATAGGCCGATAATCTGCAAACGTCCTTTGTGTTGTCCCCTTAGGCAGGAAAATGATCATAGTATGAGCCATGGCACATGGAAGCGGGAAGCCAAGAAAGAATTCGAACTTCTTTATATACATCAGTGAAAATAACGTCCCAACAAAATAAGAAAAACCATCCATTGTACCCATCTGGTCTTGCTGCACTATGTGGATTTAATTCCCAGACTGCATGCTTTACTTCATTTATCGAAGGCATACTTGTGAGCAACAAATTATCATCTGTTGTAACCAGGCTGAGGATGCATTGTAAAAACTCTGTGCTATCCTAAATTTGCTGAGCAGTAAACATTCAAGTGTAGTAATCAATCGCAGCTGCATTGATAGTATCGGGTATGTCGCAAAGAGTGTCGTCCTTTGTATAAATTTGTTGTAAGCTCTACCGACGCCTCTTATCCTTAACTATTGCATGGTAATATATTGTATTGGCTTCCCCCTCTTTTAACCATTTGATGCTAGCTTTTTGCTTCCAAAATTCCAACTCTTGTGATGCTGCCTGTGTTAGCTCTGCTTGGGACTGATGATAGGCCTGCCTCGTTTCTTCTGCAGGCGTTGCGTCATATGCTTGTTCTAAGATCCAAGTTCTATGTTTAGCATGCTGTAGACGATTAAAAATGTTCCCAAAACTGTTTTATTCCAGTTCAAGACGTCCTTCTTAAACGTTTTAACTTATAGCATAAACCACGCATACCTCCTATTGTGGGATAAGTCATCCATGTAGTGCGCATAAAAGTTAAGAAATCCGGATGTGTTGTCCATACATTAAGAAAGAGAAATTGTTTTGGGCCAACAAACTCAGTATGTGTACATTGAATCAACAGAGGACAATGATCCGACGTGACCTGACTGAGGTGTGTCAAGCGGACAGACAGGAAGAGATCATAAAAAGCATCTGTACAAAAAGACCAGTCCAAGTGCCTCCACACCCGACCTAAACCACGACCACCCTGCCATGTATATCTATTTCCAACATGTGGAATAACATGCCAAGCACCATACTGTGTCATATCATTGAAATCTGTTAGCGTTGATAATGATGGACGAGAAGTTCCTTTGTGGTCAGTAATAGACAGAAACGTATTTACATCTCCAGAAATCAACCAAGCCTTATGGGTTGAATCATAGTGTTGGCGAAGAGCGGACCAAAGTGGCTGTCTATCTATTACAGTGTGCTTCCCATAGACACAAGAGTGCCAGAAGATTTGGCCAGTAGGTTGCGACTGTAGGCGCAAGTGTGCTACTTGTTCTGAGAGAACAAAAGTTAATAACGGTAACAGGCTTTGATGACAAAAACACCAAGCCCGTCCATTGCATACATTTAACATCGATGAAAATCCCAACTGTAGGCAGACACGCCCCATACGATCAGAAGACTGCTGTGGCTCAATAAGGAAAAGGAAATGTATAGAATATTGTTGAAGTAATAACCTTAACCTTGAAAATGATGTGTGAAGTCCCCTTAAATTCCATGTGAGAATATTCATTGCGACTGCTGGGGTTGGGAGTTTGAAGAACGAGAAACACTGCAAGTGACAACATGTCTGGGAGGGCGAGGGATCTGACTGTTTGGCCTACATTTGCGATGGAGAATGCAAGGAACATAACCAGTGTCCTGAGAATCCTCTGGCGGATAAAATAAACGCTGCAAAAGTTCCTCATCTGAGGAGAATTCCTGCCTATTATGTAATTTATGTCCCCATAATTTTGATATGGTGCTATATTCATGCCTAAGGTCATCAGGACAGAGTGGATCTGCTTGATCACTGATAAGTGTTGTAGCCTCTGAATTAGAGACTGACTGTAGAAGTTGATGATCTCCCTGTGGTACATGATCTGCAGCTTGTGTATCTTCCAAAGAGCAGCCTAAAATATCCAGTTGTTGCGAATTGGTGGGGACTGAACCAGCTGGCGGAGATAATGTATGAGCTGCTGGTGAAGTATGAGTGGCATCTGAAGGTTGAATATCATCATTGTTGTGTGCAGAATGTATTTGCGGTGATTCTGACGATATCATATGTTGCTTGTCATATGAATTTAAAATCTGAACATTGTCTGGAACTGGGCAAGCGGACCGTGTCTGTACTTCTTTTTGTTTTGGATGCCATTGTTTTTCTGATACTGTGATATCCGGCTGGGAAAGGGCTTGCTTCCCATAGCCATCCTTGGTGTGACCCAAAATACTGCATTTGTCACAATATGATGGCACATCTTCATACACTACTGTTTGAAAATGATGGTGATCCACACTTTGAATATGTAGCTTTGTTGGCAACTCCTTGGAAACATCCACCTCTACACAGACTCTTGCTACTGACAGATGCAATATCTTCTGAGTGGCTACACCTGATCGGATTGGCGTCCCTGCATGAACTTGCCCTGCAAAGCCAATTTGATCAAGAGTTTTCTGCAATGCAACCATACCCGGATGTCCATTTCAAAAAGATCCTACCAAAGTATACCGTAACGGGGCAAGCAATGTGGCAACCTCCTCCTCTTCAAAAACAATTGATGGATATCCCTTAAATCGCTGAGGAGGTTTTGGTTTGATGAGTGGTGGTTCTGCAGAAGGTCCTTCGGTGAGAACCGACAGAAACGAATATGGTGACGGGGCTGAAAGGCTCGACGGCTGCATGGCGGTTGAACAATCGCTGATGACGATAGTAGGGTTGACGGCAGAAGAGAGCTTCTTTCATTTTTTTTATAAAACCGAACTTTTTATCATGAAATAACCTCTCTTTTTGCGGAGGAAAACCTTATTACAATGTCAGAGTATGCGAACAAATGAAATAACGTACTAAGGATGACATATCTCCAGTCGTATATGATATGCCGCATTAAAACCTTGCCAAGTAAAACCACCCTTGTGGATAAAACCTTGGCGAAGGAAAAAGCGTACATATTTATACGTCTGTCATTGATATGAATGGAACGTAACATTGTTTACAAAACTATGATGGTTGCAGAAGTTTGCATGAGCAGTATGGGCCTTAATGAGTTGAATGGGTCGCTGCTTGGTCTTGACGTTTCCAGGATGAGCCAAACCTCAGAAGATATCCAGGGAGAAGTGAAATCAATGACAGTGAGTAACATAATAATAGAAAGCAGGAAAGACAAACACATACCGAAGCCGCCTTGGTAACATTTGAGCCAAGGCGACAAAGCTATGATGTGACGCGCTAGGAGAATCTTAGTTGTATTGTCCTCAGATGCAAGATGAGATTGATTTGCTTCCGTGATAAGTCTCGCCACCATGATATATATATTAATCTCGCGATAATGGAGAGAGGATATCAATTCAACAAAAGTGTGATAAATAGTAAGCTGAAGCATAAGGCCGAAATGCATACCCAAGTCGCCTTGACTAAGGAGCCAAGGCGACAGTGTTAAAATTCCAGCACCACGAAAACTGAAATTCTTGTCCATGTGGTCAACGCATGCATCGCATATGAGCCAGCAACATATTCCTCCGATGTCCGATGAGAAAGTCGGGATGTCACACAAGAACCAGGTTGCTCCAATGAAAAGAAAATGAAGTACGTTATGTATGTGAAAGAAGCAGCACAAAATGTAGATAAATGGATAGTTATCCATACCATGCCTGCCTGCATCCCTAAGGAAACATGCAGTAAATCTGAAATAACGTAAATCCATATGGAAGACCGGGTAGTGTCAAGATACGCGCAAGTGAGCGGAAGTGAGATCCAAAGAGACGGCCGCTTGTACTAGTGAAGGCAAAGTATGCAATGTATAAAGTTGAGTACATGGGTGTAACATTGCATGTTGCGCCAAATAATGTGCCTACATATTTGCCTCGCGATAAATGTGACGGTAGTCAAGACGATGGAGATGAACCAGCGTGTGAAGCTGGCGAAGATGATAGTTCCCATGTACCGTGTGCTGCCGTGCCAAATGATCTATCAACTGTGCACAATCCGACTCTAGGATAATTGTACGGTAGAAAGGAAGGAAATAAAGAAGTCCAAATTCAGCGGCTTGAATCTCTGCCTGTAGTGGTGCACATGGAGGAAGTCAAAAAGAAATCGCTTCGAGGCATGAACCCATATGATCCCGCAATATCACGCCCCCTGCTGCATAATGTCTACCCACAGCAGCATCTACGTTTAATTTCAATCGCCCAGAAGGTGGGGTGACCCAGCGAATCAGCAGCAGTCAGGGATGTTGGGGAACTGGCAGCCAGCGAAAAAGATGTTGAGAGCCAGTAGCAATTTTAGAGCCCGAGACTTTTTTGTGCCACAAAGTAATATCATAACAGATGGAGTGCCTTAGTGAAGTATTCGTTATATGAGTTTTGTCCCCATATACCATGGAGGTATAAGCACACCAGATGCTATATATGATAATTGCTGGGATTACTATTTTGTAAACTCCAATGAGTGAGGAAAAAGATGAACGATACCACCAAGCAAGAAGATACTGACAAAGCCGTAATGATGATGGGAGTGGACAATGTAGCTCACTAGCAAAATAGTGCCAGATGTGATGCACATAAGAACAATATAAAAAGACATGGTCCACCGTGGCTGACTCACGCTTGCAGAATGGACATTGCATTGGATGAGCCGTGATATAATGTCCAATATAATCCTCAAAAGGTAATGCCGAATTAAAAAGGCGCCATAAAAACAGTTGTATAGGAGGAGAGTGATGCTTGGACCAAATAATTGTTGTAGAGAGCAGTTTTGGAGAAGGTGTCCGGCAATGTTCATAAGAACTTTTGAGCGAAAATTCCCCCATTGGCGTTGGTAACCATGAAAGGTGAACTCCCTGTCGGTCAGTCTGTGTTAGGCAGAAGGAATGAATTCGGCAAATAATTTTCCATATTGGCGAGTCCGTTAACCGTGGAAGACAATCTTGGCGGTGCCCATATTTGGCATGCATTTATTTGCTCCATAATGTTGAATTTTGTTGATATGACCACCAGATCCGACAATGGTATGCTTTTTGTAACATGTTTATGTCTCGTAGACCCAAACCCCTCTCAGCCCGTGGCTTGGTAATCATAGTCCAAGAGACCCAATGGTGTCTACGTCCCAATAAAAGGCAGCCATTTTTTGATGTATCAGTCTGATTACCGATTTCGGTAAGCCACCTGCCGCGATGATATGAAGTTGTAATGCGGCTATTACTGATTGCAACAAGACTAGCCGACCTGCTGCTGATAGTAATTTGGAGTGCCATCCTTGGAGTTTGTCATCAATATGCTGCAGTAAGATACACAATATCTGGAACGATTGATACCCTTATGTAAATAAGAACCAAGGTAGCGAAATGGAAGACCTGATAGACGCATGCCCTGGATAGTTGTAAAATTCTGGCGTTGATTCGGAGTTACCCTGGCAGATGGAATAATACTGCTTTTTTGGAAATTTACCTTTTGACCTAAAGCAGTTTCATATTGTGTGAGAAAAGTATGAAAACGTTGAAGGTTCCGCTGTGTACCTCGGAGGAAAATAAATAAATCATCCGCATAGGCCAAATGTGTAATTGTAAATGGGATACGTCCCAGGCGGAAAGGTTGCAACACACCAGCTGCCGTCAATGCTTTCAAGCCCCTGCTAAAACCTTCAGATGCAAGAATAAATAATAAAGGAGATAAAGGATCCCCCTGCTTAACTCCTCGATACGGTCGGAAAGATAAAGATGGCTGGCCATTGATTAATACTGCTAATGTAGTGGCACTCAAGTGATTTAGAATGATACGAGTGAAAAACTGGGAGAAACCGAAGGCATGTAGTATTAACTTCAAATATTCCCAGCTAACTCTGTCAAATGCTTTCATCATATCTAACTTTAGGCATAGTTGTGTGCCGCCTCTATCCATTATATGAATCATCTCACGTGCCAGTAGGATCTGAGTAGAAATGTCCGTACCTGGTAGGAAGCCCGTTTGTTCTGTAGATATTAATCGGGGCAATAATGTACTCAAGCGACTAGCAATGATTCTGGTATAGACTTTGCTTAAAAAATTGGTGAGGCATATAGGACGATAGTCACTAAAACTAGCAGGGGAAGATTATTTCGGAATCAAAGTGATTAATGCACTAGCCATGACTGGAGGCTGAGGAATACCAAGGAAAAATTCCTGCACCGCTTTAACAACGTCTGGGTGAATAATTGGCCAGCAGGATCTATAAAAATTGCCGTTAAAACCATCAGGTCCAGCAGCACTATGAGGGTCCAAATGCCAAACCGCTGATTTTATATCCTCTGGCGATGGGACCTGCATTAGGAATATATTGTCTTCAGAGGACACTAATGACGGAATATGTCGAAGAATATTGTCATAGTTGGCCGTAGGCTCACGATCAAATAAGGTTGTATAGAAAGATACTGCTTCAGCCATGATATCATCTGGGGCAGTACAAATAAGTCCAGTCGTGGTCTGGATTTGTTGGATCCTGAGGTTCAATCGTCTCCCTTTAACAATAGAGTGAAAATATCGGGTGTTAGCGTCTCCTTCCTTCAGCCATCGGACCAGTGCTTTTTGTTCCAAAAATGCAGTTCATAAGAAGAGGCTTGAAGATATTCCGCCTTTGCTTTATGATATTCTGTCCGAGTTTCCTCTGTTGGATTCACGTCCCAAAGATGTTCAGCGCGTGTGAGAATGAGTTCGGCCTGTTGGACATTAGAGAAGATATTACCGAATATTTCTTTGTTCCACCGTTGCACATCCTTCTTAAGTTTGAATAGCTTTGTGTAGAAACCATAAATTCCACCTGTAGTAGGATAAGAAGCCCATGCAGCGCGCATATAATTGTGAAAATCAGGATGCAATAGCCAAGAGTCTAGAAACCGGAAAGACCAACGTGTCGGAGTTGGACTGATTCGGCATAACAATAATAATGGGGTATGATCCAAAGCAATACGGGGAAGATGTGTAAGTTGTAGGTCCTCAAATTTGTCATGAAATGTAGTATTGAGAAATAACCAATCTAATCTTCGGCGAACTCTGCCAAGACCTCGACCGTCTGTCCATGTGAATTTGGAACCATGAAACGGTGGCGACATCAAACCACATGATTCTATGCAATCATTAAAATCCTGCACAGCTGTAAGTGATGGCTGAGACCGTCCGTCATGATCCGATATAGAGCGGAATGTATTAAAATCTCCACCCATCACCCAAGGTAGAGCAGAATTTTCCGAGAATGTACATAATGAAGCCCACAACGAACGGCGAAGAAATGTAGTGTGACTGCCATATACTGCTGACAATACAAAAGTATACTGAAGGAGCCGATATAATAGTGTAAAATGGACCACTTGCCCTTCATCCTGCACAGTTTCCAATGTAAAGTGTGAATCACGCCAGAAAAATCAAATTCGTTCAGACTGCGATGCATAGGAATTAGAAAATCCGAAATCCAGAGCATAACGAGAAATAGTAATCGATGCATGTTTAGGTTCTATTATAACAAGTATATTTAACCGATGATCACGAATCAACTGATCCAGTCGTGGCATTGAGGCTCGTAAACCTCTTATATTCCAGATCATAATATTCATTGAGCGAGAGTAGAGTCACTTCCCTGAATTGCATGTGAAGCACTACACGTAAGAATTGTAGATGGAGGCAATGGAGGAATATCTTTCTTTGCAAGACGCTTTCTACGCGGAACAACTGGAATGAAATCCTCTGTTGACTCCTGTAGCTGCGAGATTAAAGTATCTGTGTCGGGCGAGGGGGTAGCCGTTGCATGCGACGGGCTACCTCTTCTGGAACAGTAGGTATCTCGAGGTTGTCTGCTATAGGTAACTCGTTATCTGATGAATGTCCGATATCGACGCTATCATGATTCGTCTCCAGAGGTTCAGCAGGCTCCTCAAGATCGAAATGTGTCATAGTTGTATCATCTTGGGTGGGTTGATTCTGAGGGGCTGGTGTATCTGCCGTAGGATGAGCAATCACTGGAGGAACTGTTGGCACGTCGGGTTTCTTCTTCACCGGTGTCCAGCGTTGGGCTGGTGGTCGACGTGGAGGCGGTGGAGGAGGTGGCGGGATCGTTGCTGCAGTTTGCGGAGAGCATGATGAGATGGCATGTCCTAACCTTCGACAGGATGTGCAAAATAAAGGCAAATCTTCATATACAATGGATTGCAGTATAAATCATCCTTTTGCCTGTAGATAAATCTTTTGAGGCAATTCCTTGGAAACATCGACTTCGACACACACACGTGCTACCGAGGGTCGTAGTCCATCTGTTGTTGCTACATCCAGCTTGATGGGGCTTCCAATCGGTTTCACAATTTCAAATAATGCCTCCTTCGGTGTAGATGAACAGGAAGTCCAGGAAGTGCTATCCAAACCGGTACAATCGGCACGTCAGTGGATGGATCAAAATCAACTGTCCATTTAGTTATACGCATATGACAGCCAGATATATGCCATGATCGACGATAAAAGAAACGTAAATAATCTGCTTCATTTCGAAAATTTAGCAGGATATGCGCCTGATCAATGAGAGTGATACGAAGATCCTGATGAAATCCTATTTTCTCAAAAACATCTCTGATCACTTTTAATGGCGGTCTCCCATACCAGAAAGTACCCACTAACGAATATTTGAATGGAGCGGCAAGTTCATCGATTTCGGAATCCAAAAATTAAATTAAAGGAATACCTTTATAATGAGAAATTGTTTTTGGCGAGATGTTGAATGACCGAGATGAGGTATCGCCGAAGACGATGGCTGCAAAGGATGGCGGCGGCGCTGTCATCAATCACATCCCCTCACTTGTGACATCTGAGGGTAATTGCATGTTGTTGCAAATGCCAACTGCGACTGAAATTAAGGAGGCAGTGTGGAACTTAAGTCCAACCAGTGCAGCAGGTCCGGATGGTTACAATGGCCACTTCTTCCGCACATGTTGGGACATACTACATCTTGATGTCACTCTTGCTGTGCAAGAGTTCTTTCTTGGAGTGCCTCCGCCAAGAGCCATGCTATCATCCATTATCACATTGATCCCTAAAAAAACTCACCCACTTACATATGCGGATTTTCGACCTATTTGTCTATCCAACTTTATTAGCAAGGTAACCACGCGCATATTAGCAACTCGCCTAAATGTGTTACTTCCTCAAATCATTTCTTCGGAACAGATTTGATTCTTGAAAGGCCATGACATAAGTGAGCATGTCAACATGGCCAATGAGATGGTGCACATACTTGACAGAAAAGTCCGCCTTGGCCAGGTAATGATCAAGCTAGATATGGCCAAAGCTTTTGACCGTGTTAACTGGTCGTACCTCGAAGCCATTATGTTAAAGTTTGGGTTTGATTCTCATCTTCTGCGTATCATACTTAACAACATGCGATTATCCAAGCTCTCCATTTCAGTTAATGGTACAACACATGGTTTCTTTTCACCATCACATGGAGTCAAGCAAGGTGATCCTCTGTCACCACTACTATTCATCATATGCTCAGAAGGTTTTACTCGTGGGTTGAACAGATTATTCCACTCTCAGCAACTTAAAGGTTTTGCGTCTGGCAGAGTTGTGCCAGTATCTCATTTAGCCTACGCGGATGATTTGTTAGTTTTTCTCAATGCCTCAACCCTCAACTTGGCACGATTTCAAACCTTCCTTCAAGAGTATCAACGTGCTTCGGGACAACTTGTCAATTTAACGAAAAGCCAGTTTGTATTAAGTTCATATATCACGCATCGGCAGCAAAATAATGTCATCCAAGTGTTGGCAATGCAGCCATCCTTTCTCCCAATCAAATACCTGGGATCCTATCTTTATCGTGGAGTCAACCGTGCTTCTTACTGTGTCTCACTATTGCAACATTTTGACTCCAAACTCACGGGCTGGCCTAGCCGTCTCTTGTCACCTGGCAGTCGTCTTATATTACTTAAATCGGTTTTAACATCTATCCCTCTACATATTTTCGCTGCATCTCGCCTCCCCAAGAGTATCATCCATGAGCTCAACAGGAAAATCTCGCTTTTTCTATGGGGCGGACAGCATCAATGGGCCACTCTTGGAAAACTATGCTATCCCGAGACTGAAGGGGGTTGGGGAATCAGAAACTTAATACAAATACAACAAGCTTATGAATGCAAGCTTTGGTGGAATTATCATTCAAGTGACTCACTGTGGGCAAACTATATGCGGGCACGGTATGGTCATAGAACGGATTACTTGGCCCGTATATACGACTCCCCTGGTTGGAAAAGAATATGTTCTACACACACTCTCTGCATGCAACTCACGACAGGCCACCCCTCTCCATTTTGGCGGTCAAGCCCAACTGGTCAATTCTCACTCAAATATGCGTATGAAGATGTTAGGCCACATCATGCTCATCTATTCTCTCATAAGTTCATTTGGTGGAAAGGAGTTCAAATAACTATAAGTCTGTTTATCTGGAAACTGCTTCATCGGCACTACCCATGGAAGACAATGTAAAGGCCTTTTCTTGCGTATGTCCAACAATCTGCCCATTCTGCAAAAATGCCTCAGCTTCTATCTCACATGTCTTTCTACTTTGTCCGCGTGTTCAACCTATTTGGTCACAGCTTTCTGTGTTACTTGATGGCCCGATGCCACAAACAGAGAACATACGTCAATACCTTCTTCAATGGTGGTTTCTCTCTTCAGCTACATCCTTAAAAGGTAACTTTAAAGTTGTTGGCCCAATCATGCTTTGC
This sequence comes from Eustoma russellianum, assembly GCA_036186865.1. Classification (NCBI taxonomy): domain Eukaryota; kingdom Viridiplantae; phylum Streptophyta; class Magnoliopsida; order Gentianales; family Gentianaceae; genus Eustoma; species Eustoma russellianum. The sequence goes on along the minus strand of AP025046.1, from coordinate 32,653,315 downwards.
TGGGCAATTTGGAGAGTCTATACAAATCATCTATTTGGTGAATCTGATCTGCCAGTTACACACATCTTACACTTAACTAAACAATCTTGTTTTGATTGGGCTGCCTCACGATCTGGCACGGCAATAGCACAATGCATACCCTCTTTGATTAGCAATGGTTTCTCTCCTCGTCTTCGACCAAAACGAATAATACCATTGAAGTGGGCATGTCCTCCAACTGGGAAATTAAAATTAAATGTAGATGCTTCGGCTGGCCACTCACATGCTGCGGCAGGTGCAATACTTCGTGATACCAATGGCAAGCTGGTAGCAGGCATCTCATTTCGCCTACCCATTGTGTCCCCCCTCAGAGCAGAGCTACAAGCCATTGTTTTTAGCCTATTATATTTTGGCTTGCTACATCGTAACATTATTATTGAGACGGACTGTCAGCAATTAACACAGTTATCGGACAACACAATCACTGCACTTCCGGAATACAACAGGCTTCTGCAACTCCTACAGCTCACGGGCAGTACACTACATCATATCCCTAGGGAGATCAATATGGTGGCACATTATCTTTGTCTACATGCTCGATTGCAGCCAATCACTTGTTTGTTCACTTCTGCCTCCCAGTTGCCCCAGTTGGCATGTGCATTTTATCGCACAGATGGCCGCATCCATGCGCTTCGAACGTAATATACACAACTGGATACGAATATTGGTTGCCTGCATCTACTGTATGCAGGCAACGCGGGGACATCTATATTGAAGCGGATTATCTCACTATCACTGGCATGCACACCTAGCTGCAACCCCTGTTATTGGATCACCAAGACTGCTCTTCTCAAAGGCTACTACAACCACGCATCAAGACGGTTGAGCCCCATCCTCAAGTACATCCTTTCGGTCATAGGGACATTATACAAATTTCTGAATGTACAAACATGCAATACTTCCAATCAAATAAATATGTACGCTTTTTCCTTCGCCAAGGTTTTATCCACAAGGGTGGTTTTACTTGGCAAGGTTTTAATGCGGCATATCATATTTGACTGGAGATTGCGCATTCTATCGGCTTTATATTTTTGGTTTACGTATGATATCCACTGATGTAAAAAGGTATTCTCCACCATAACGGAGACTCAACTTTATTAATAAAATTTCCTTTAAAAAAAACACACACACACTGGATTTAATTTTTGTATATATATATATATATATATATATAACTTTTGCTAACATCTGCACTCCGAAATACCGTCCTTTTTGACCTTCATATGTGGGTCCATTAAATTCAAGGATCCAAGCTCGCTGCCGGACCCGCTACACCGTTATCCTGGCTGTCAATCCCTCGCTCTCCGCGTCTACAAGTGGTTAAATGGCTTACTCCCCCAACAGGTCGCTTTAAACTTAATGTGGATGCCGCGGTTGGCCGTTCCAATGCGGCAGGAGGTATCATTTTACGTGACTCATGTGGAGCATGCGTGCAGGCGGTCGCATTCCGCCTCCCATATTGTCCTCCATTGCATGCTGAAATTCAAACGGCACTGTTTGGCTTGCTATATTTCCTCCCCTTATACAGGTCTCTGATTCTAGAAACCGATTGTGCGCAGTTAATTCAACGTCTACGTAAACAGCAGCCCGTGTTTGGAAACTTCCATTTTACGCTACTACAGCAGTTGATCAATCGTCATAATTTAGAAATTCAGCATGTATTCAGAGAGGCAAATATGCCGGCTCATTATTTGGCGCAGCACGCAATGCAATCGCCTTGCACCTCCTTTTTCACGCGGTCCAGCCTACCTTCAATGGTCCGTGCAGCGCTTTCTTTGGACCTCACGTCAGTTGCTGTGCGTAGACAGTCAACATAACGCCTTCCATATGGATTGGCCCGCACATCTTTTTCCTGTCTGTGCTCGATTGAGTACAGACAGGCAGGGTATGTTGATTGCTCTTTTTAATTTATTAATTCTTGGGCTGTTGTTGCTGCGACTATGTGATATATACTTTTATTTGGTGGCTGTATGCATGTCTATGTGTTCGCAATCTGGGACTCTTGCTGTTGTTGGGAGCTTCATTCAATCTATACACTCGATCCAAGCGCTACAAGGCATGGACTTTCACGTGGCGGAATGTCTTTGGCGTGAGCGGGCTCAGAATGTCTTCCACAGGGATTGGCGTCCTCTGCCACATCCTGCCTGCGTCCGGAGGGATGCAGGCAGGCTCGGTATGCTCATTTATCGATTACTCTGCGTTTTATTTTTTCTTCAAGTGACTCATAATTGGTTCTTGGTGCCTGCTGTTTCATGTATTGGATTATATCTGGCGATTCCATTGGAGGTTTTGCTCACCATGGCGTGCTTCACAATCTTGCTGAAACCACTGGTGATGACCCTGTTGAAGCGCTATTTCGACTACTCTCGATATCTACACCACCTGGAAGAATGTCAACATTAGTTGGTAATGCCTGAAAATTACATAATATGTCCAATTACATTTAATTCACGTGGCGGAATGCCTTAATAATAACTAATCTTAAGATACATTTAATTCACAATTACATAATATGTCCAAGGTGACCCAATTATTGGTAATGCCTGAAAATTGGGCCTAGGGACGAAAGGCCCTCTTGCTCCAATTACTTTATCCATGGCGGGCAGACTAACTCTTATCAAGCATATCCTTAATACTTTGCCCCACACACCTCATCGCGAGCTCTAGATTGCCTAAGAGCATCATACATACTTTGCATAAGCGAATGGCGTCATTTCTGTGGAAAGGTCGTCATCATTGGCAATCATGGGCTGCTATATGCCAATCACGTGAAGTGGGTGGATTAGGCATTCGGTCTCTTTTGCATGTCCAGCAGGCATATGATTGTCAGAATTGGTGGATATATTTCACTTCCAGCAATCTTTGGACAGCCTTTTGTAGGTCCAAATATGGACATCGTCCATCTATCTACTCACATATTTACGACTCATCTACATGGAAATGCATAACATGCATGCATGACTTCATGGAGGGTCATACTACCTTAACGAATGGGCAGTTACATTGGACACCAGAGGAAAATGGACAATTTTCAATTCGGTCTGCATACAACTTGATTTCAGCTAGGTTGCCTAAAGACGAGGCTAAGTACATTTGGTGGAAAAATACACACCCAAGACAAAAGGTTTTTCTTTGGCGTCTTTGGCATTGCTCGCTCCCGATGGTGGACAACTTCAGCGGCTGGCTCACAGTTTATCCATCCAAATGTGTATTTTGTCGGCAATCTCATGATTCCCAAAATCATGTCTTCTTACATTGCCCGCTTATTCGTCCACTTTGGGTTGACATGTCTATTACATTCCATGGTCCGATGCCTTCTTCGCGTAAAATCAAGTGTCATTTGCTTCGCTGGTGGCATAGATCATCATCCGGAACGATGGCAGGACAGCTTCTTGCTGTTGTTCCATCTATTGTGGTGTGGGAAATATGTAAAATGTATACTTCCTGCAGGTTTGGAGAAGAAAGCTGTGATTATGGGCAGCTTTATCTGAAAGTCAAGAGCTCAATCTACATATGGTGTTCTTCGGTTAATGGGAAGAAGTTTGCTCGCAACATGCCGCATCTTGTGGCACAACACTTCTCTCCTCCTTTGCGCATGAAACGCGCCACTATTGTACGTTGGACACTTCCACCCTCAGGTAAATTAAAATTAAATGTGGATGCGGCTGTAGGTAAACACATGTCAGCGGGTGCGGCCATACTTAGGACGTGCCAAGGTTCCTTTCATTCGGCTCTTAGTTTTCCTTTACCACTTTTGAGTCCCCTCCGAGCTGAAATTCATGCTTTGACAATTGCTCTTATGTACTACGCCCAGCATCATGACAGTCTTATAATTGAAACGGATTGTCAATTCTTACTTACCTTGTTAGCTAATCATGAACGCATCACTGGAGAGCTACGATTGGATATTGCCCGAGCATCACAATTTCTCATACTTAATAGCTCTACTCTTCAATATTGCCAAAGAGAAGCAAACATGGCACCACATAAGCTCGCAAGATATGGATATCATTCTCCCAGTCTCACTCGCTACTCTTCGGTCCAAACCTTACCGTGTGAGGTACGAGCTGCATTGTATGTGGACCGTCATCTACCAACTCTTCGACTTTGATCATGCCAGCATACTTCTTTGCTTGTTGCCTGTGTTTTCGAACGCAGGCAACCACGGTGTGTGTTCCCTTAGTCTGTCTGATTCTTTGGCATGCCACATTTATGATTGATTTTACATTGTCTCGGTTCATTTTTGCTTTGGTGTCTATTTTTTCATGGTGGCACATCCGCATGTTGTCCACAAGGAGCTATCTGCGCACATCCCGCCGACTGGATAAGGAATTTTGCATGGCTATCATTTGCGTTTGGTCGTCTTGGTTATCTTTCCAAGACAACTTCGGTACGTTTTCTTCTTCATTTGGTTGGCCGCTGTCCTCATCCAATTTACTACTCCTAACGCCTTTTCTCCCTGTTCTGAGGTACAACACATTACGCCTCCACAAGTTCCTGGCAAGCTCTCTCAGTCATTTCACAAGAGTATGTGCGGCCATGCAGTGCATCCAGGCTACATCGCCAACATCCCAGCCCTTTACATAGCATTTCACATTATTCCATTCATGTATTCCTGTACATATACGTTCTGCGCAATTCCCAGTCGAATAAATATGTACGCTTTTTCCTTCGTCAAGGTTTTATCCACAAGGGTGGTTTTACTTGACAAGGTTTTAATGCAGCATATCATATTCGACTGGAGAAGCGCAATCATTCGATTTCTGTATTTTGTTTTTGCATATACTGACTTTTTGTAATATGGTTTTCTCCGCCACAAGTGAGCCATTCAATAAGATACTCTCTTCATAAAAAAAATATAGAACTTTTTCTAATGTTATGGTCCCATGAAATTAATATATGGTTGGACTTTATTAGTCTAGGTACAAAAAGGCCATTGGGCCCAAAATAGTGTAGTCCAAAGCTTGAGATTTTAATCTTATGTAAGGGATATACTTATAGTCCCTTTCTCTTTTTCATGTACTTGATATTTTTACATAATCATGAAAATAAACTTTTATGGAATTTACACTTCAACTAGAATCTATTTTTGGACTACCCTTGGCCGAATATAGTATGATGTCAATTAAAACTTTACTAGCATTTATATTCATGCATGATGGTGAAAATGATAACAAATCAGTTAATTCGTGTTAAATATTATAGGTAGGATAATGATATTCCATAATGCACATCAATTTTCTTAATGTTACAATGCTCAATTTATATTACATGTATCAAATCATGTCCACAACATTAATGTTATGATGACATGCGACCCATGGCATGCAAACATATAAAGCACAAAATGAAGAACATCTATGTCATTTCACCTTTCTTAAAACATGATCATCAAAATGCATATTATGATGATGGTGATGAATTCATGGCTTACGCAGGAGGTTCATGGCCAACCCCTATTGAAAGGAAAATGATGATGCTAACATTGATGATGTTCAAAGACGGCATCTTTGTGTACATGCATGAAGAAATGAATAATTTTGCACCATTAAAAGACTACAATACTTCTATTTTCATGAAAATCTCTTTTACTACATATGAACATAAGGAAATGGCATGCATGTATCCAAATAACAATGGAGAGAGAGTTCTTAGTACACTTTTTAGCATTATAGACTCAAGTGTCTACCATTTAGCATCAAAGTTTAAAAAGTATGATGAAAGTCTCTCCTTCTTGACATGCATGGCCAAAATGGTCTATGGATGATTCAATTCCATCTTGCATGTTACATTATAGTGCTATTCCAAATATGTTTGATGATTTCGCTCAACAAAAGTACACATGCATCCTTAATTTTAACATGCAAACATTCTTTGCTTCAACAAAAGTTAGAGACTTCAATTTTAGTTGCATGCATGACCCATTTATCATTAGTGAGCATATTAAACTTCTTCTTTGATTTCCTTGAATAAGCTAGTTGCCTTGGAGTACTTATATCTTACACTAATTGGTGAAAGATTTCTTCTTTTGCCCCTAGATTGGAAGTCGCGGCCTTGAAGGCCTAGAGGATGGAAAGATTAGTTCTTTAGGAAGAAAATGAGAGTTTGGATATATAAGAATCAATTCTAAATGATTCTTACCTTGATTGACTTGGATACTTCCACTTATGCAACCAAGATTACTCCATCTTCCTCCTTGTTGAACCTACGGTTTGGAGGATTAGATGGAAGACATGGAGAGTCTTTTGAAGGAGATGAAAATAAAGAACAAGAATATATAGAATGAAGAGAATGTTCTTACCTAAGGGGAAGTTTAATGATGGCTTGCAATTGAAAGAACTTCCTTGGTCCTTGGCTTATGTCCTCACGGTTAGCGGATGGTGAAGAGAGGGAAAAAGAAACTTTGTTTGCTAGAGAGAGGAATAGTGGAGAAGATATTGTAGATAGTGGAAGATTTGTGTTGTGAAATGAGAGGGGCAGTGGAGAATTTGTCTTGAAATATAAAATTTCCCTTTAGTCTTATGCTTGGCAAAAATCTAGGTAGTGGAGGAACAATGATGGAGATTCTTGGAGGATGGTGGTAGTGGAAGAAAAAGCATGTTGCATGAAATATAAATGGAGAAGTGTCTTGTTTGTGTAAGGAATGCAAAGATTAAAAATAGAAAATAAAAGAAATTAAAATAAAAGAAGAGGAGAGGCCGGGTAGGGGTAGTGGAGGTGGGGTGTGCAATTACATTTTTAGCCTTGCTCTCTTTCCTTAAGTGTAATTTTCTTTTTTCCTTTATTTTATTCCTTAGATAAAGTTGTACTAACTCTTTCATATTCCAAGTCACTTAGCTTATACGTATTAAGTTGCTTTATTAGTTTTGGAATTAATTTAAGGTAGCACCTACACACACATTGTATCTCTTTACCACATCTTAACAAAACCCTTAGGGGAGTTGGGTGTAACAACAATGATATATACGCACATATTCACATAATTCACGATACAATATAGACATGGAATAATAACTGCGAAAAGTAAATCACTCTCCGTAATAATGCACAACTACATGATGCATGCCTTCCTCAACGTATCACATGCAACAAAAGTCATGTCATGCAAATATGCACATATCTTTTTCGTGCAATGCATGCTCCCCGGTTGTGTATATGGGTCTTACCCACAGTCCACCCAAGTGTCTACAGTTCTTGACCATAGTCCACCATCCACATATTTGGCAACTCTTAGTCGCAGTCTACCTACCATGTCTTTTATTTTTCCTTTTCTTTTTCTTTTATATAGCTCTTAGTTACAGTCCACCCACCAATGCAATGCTCGTTCCATGAATGCAATGCGAATCCTACTTTATGTATTTTTCCGGGGTTCATTTATCACTTTTTGACATTCTCTAACATTTACTTTATGGTACCTTAATTAGCGGCAAGGGACAAGTTATAATGTACCCTCATTTATATTTTCCACGGCTTGCATAAATTTTTCCGACATTTTCTACTATTTTTCTCTTATTATTTTCTAATTATTCCATTTAGTTAAAATGATCTTATTTCAGAAAATTAGGTGAAAATAAATAGTTTCAGCCTTACATATTTTTTGGTAATTTTTCGAAATTTATTTATAATTTTTGAGAATTTAAAATCGTTTTCTGATATTTATTTATTATTGATTTAATTTTGAAAATAATTAAGACTTTTTTATTCATTCCGGCCCGGCCCGCGTGCAAGAGTCTGGCCCGTATCGGGTCCGGCCCAAAGCTTCCTAGCCTGCTAGTATGCCCTCTTTTTTATATATCTTTGACTTAATGGGCCGGCCCTAAAGCCCGAACCGTTTTTGCTGACCTGATATATATATACATATACACACACACACACATATATATATTGGCGAGGCTATACCTCATTAGTTTATGGAAACCAATCTAGCATTACACGCGCATCTCTTCAAGCATCTATCCGCTATGATCTTACTATTTGGTGCAAAAAAGTAGCGGGAACCAAAATAGCCACTGATCCTAGAAGGTTCTTCGCTTGGTTACCGTCTCTGCCAGTCCCACGACCTTGTCTGATCCGTTGGCTAACACCACCACCCGGGCGCCTTAAATTGAATGTCGATGCGGCGGTTGGTCGACAGTATGCAGCAAGGGGTGCTATATTGCGTGATCATATGGGATCTTGTGTGGGTGCAATTTCATTCAGGCTACCAACGAGTACACCGCTCCATGCGGAAATTCAGGCTGCATTATTTGGCCTATTATATTTTCTCCCGCTACATCAAGTCATCATTTTAAAATCTGATTGTAACCAGATGATTTCTCGTTTGGCCCGCCCGCAGCCGGTACATGGCAATTACTATCTTACCATGCTTCACAATCTGGTTCATCTCCACCGCCTTGATTATCATCACATTTATCGCGAAGCAAATATGGCAGCACATTATCTAGCCCAGCAAGCAATGTTGAATCCTATCACACAGTACTATTCATCACATACTCTCCCTTCATTGGTGCGTGCCTCCGTCTCTTTGGATCTCTCCTCCACTCAACTGCGGGTCCCTTGATATTCTCAAGTCTTCCACATGGATTGGCGTTGTTTCTCTCTTTCTGCCTGTACCCTAATGGATACAGGCAGGCTCGGTATGCATTGCTATTCTTTGGTTTTGCATTTATTCTATTCCATACTTAGTAACTTTTTGTTCTATTTGCTTGCCCGGACATGGTATCGATCGGCTACATTTTTTGAGAGGCTTCTTACGGTACCACAACGACTCCCTTATGCATTGGCGGTCAATGCGACTACGCATGTCACGACGCATCATCACATCGCAGCGTCGCCTTGGCCTAATCTGTGCCAAGGCGGCTACGAGGTCGGCCTGTTCCGGAAGATACTTCATCCAGCTTGCCACAACGCACTAGAGCGACTGCAGCCTACATCAACTACTGCATCAACCGTTGATTTTGACACATTTTTACACTCATTTCATATCAATGACAGTCGTATAAATATGTACGCTTTTTCCTTCACTAAGGTTTTATCCACAAGAGTGGTTTTACTTAGCAATGTTTTAATGCGGCATATCATATACGACTGGAGATATGACATTATTTGTTCTTTAATTCACTTGTTCTCATACGATGATTTCTTTGTAATATGGTTTTCCTCCGCCACAAGTGAGGCTTTTTAATCAATAAACTGTTTTCGTTAAAAAAAACACACACATATATATTTTTTTAGTGAAAGACGGGCGGTACCGTCTGGCGATTTTATTAATAACCTGCCCTCACTTGTGGCAAAAGAATATCGTGGTTACATATGGTGTAGCAGACTCTCCTACTCAAAAATAAATGTAATGCATAATATGTACAATAGCACCTGCAACAATAATATGGAAGAAAATATGGAATGTAAAAATGAAATTGTTCTGTTAACATCAAGTTCGCACATACCTTGTCTGATCACGGACGCAGACAACGCCATGCTTACACAGTTACCTATGGAGACAGAGGTAAAGGATGCGATGTGGCATTTAGACCCCCATAGTGCAGTAGGACCTGATGGATTTCATGGTGAGTTTTATCGATCTTGTTGACCATTTATTCACTCTGATGTCATTAAAGCAGTACAAAAAAATTTTCTTGGAGTTCCACAGCCAACAGTGATGGCCAGTGCGCTAATCACGTTGATCCCAAAGACATCATCTCCTCAGACATTTAGTGATTTTCGACCCGTTTGTCTCACAAACTTTCTGAGTAAAGTTTGTACTCGAATCATTACCTCTCGCTTGAGTATCTTGCTTTCCAAATTAATATCTCCAGAACAGACAGGTTTCTTACCCGGCCATGATATTTTGACGCAAGTCTTAATGGCACGTGAGATGGTTCACATGCTTGATAAGGGTGGTTCCCAGTTATGTTTGAAGTTGGACATGATGAAGTCTTTTTATAGAGTCAGCTGGGAATATCTGGAACTGCTGCTGTGACAATTTGGTTTCTCAAATTTCTTCATTCGGCTTATTCTAAATCATTTACGCGCCACTACCCTATCAGTATTGATTAATGGCTAGCCATCTATGTCATTTCGGCCCTATAGGGGCGTCAAGCAAGGTGATCTCCTGTCTCCGTTACTTTTTATTCTTTCTTCTGAGGGTTTCAGCAGAGGCTTAAAATACACGGTTCCTCCGGCCCATTACAACCTTTTAGACTAGGCAGGGTCTCTTTTACTATCACACATTTGGCATATGCGGACGACATGCTAGTATTATTGCGAGGTACACAGCGTAATTTAAGCAGATTTCACACATTCTTAACATCATATGAAACTGCTTCTAGTATGAAGGTAAATTTTCAGAAGAGTAGTTCATTCCTTCTGCCCGCACCACTGCACACCAGCGACGTGCTTTTGAGACCATGTTAGGCATGCGATGCTCTGCTTTACCATTTCGATACCTAGGCTCCTATTTACATAAGGATATCAATCTCTCTCGGTATTGTAACTCTCTTCTTCAGCATATTGATGACCGTTTGCATGGATGGCACTCCCGGCTTCTTTCTTCAGCAGGTAGCCTAGTATTACTTCGTTCTATGATCTTGGCACTTCTGTTACATGTTCTTGCAGCAGGAGGTTTGCCTAAGGCCATCATCAAAATCAAAGAAAGAAAAATGGCAGCATTTTACTGGGGACATCGACATCATTGGGTTGCCTGGTCTACTATTACTACACCTATTGAGGAAGGTGGTTTGGGCCTTTGGGATCTTAGCATGTTAGAAAAAGCTTATCACTGTAGAATATGGTGGACATATCAGCAGCACGATACGCTTTGGAGTAAATATATGCATCTTAAATACGGACACAGAGGGGACTACATACCGCGCCTACCGGATTCGCCAGTTTGGAGACTTATCTGTCGGATTCATCCTACCTGTCTAGCTCAGTCTGCAAGCCATGGATCGCTACTTACTTGGACGCCGTCGGCGTTGGGGGAATTCTCCTTATGCTCTGCTTATGACATTTGCCGGACGCCACGGCCAACACTATTATCGGCTAGATTTATTTGGTTCAAACATCACTCACCTGCTACAAAGCTCTTATTGTGAGACTTTTTCATTATGTTATGCCTTTTAAGGACTACATTTGTAGGTACTCAACCGCTCGTCCAACACAGTGTCCTTTTTGTAAGCAAGCTTCTGCCACTGTAGATCATGTCTTTTTATACTTCATTAACATTCGTACTATATGGGACTTTTTTGCCTCTGAACTACACGGATTAGCGCCCATGTCTTGCATCTTCGACAATATCTACTATCATGGTGGTATCGATCAACATCTTCAACTCTTTTTGGGGTCTTAAAATTTGTTGTACCAGCTATTAAGGTGTCCAACATATGGCACACATATGCTTCTCTGGTATATGGGGAGTCGACCTCCTTTGTTTCGTCCTCTTTTCGGGCTTCCATCCATTATGACATAGAAATGTGGATTAAAACAATTCATGGATCAAAACTTGCAGCAGGACCACCACTACATCTTTCATGGATTCCAACGATTCGCTCCCCACGTCTACAAGTAGTTAGGTGGCGAACACCCCCTGCTGGCCGATTGAAGTTAAATGTAGATGCAGCAATTGGTAGGAATTATGCTTCAGGGGGGGCTATTTTGCGAGATACTTCAGGTAACTGTGTGGGAGCGGTCTCTTTTCGATTACCTCCGAGTACACCTCTTCATGCAGAGATACAGGTAGCGGTGTTTGGTTTGCTATACTTCCTTCTGCTTCATTGTTCCATAATTTTAGAGACTGATTGTGAACAAATATTATTGCACCTCAGATAGCCCCAGATGGTTTTTGGAAATTATCATCTGTGGTTATTACAGACCCTACTTCATCTCCATCAACTATAATTTACACATGTTTATAGAGAAGCAAACATGGCGACTCACTTTCTTGTCCAGCATGCGATGTTATTTCCTTAGACACAGCATTACACTTGCCACAATCTTTCATCGCTAGTTCGTGGCTATATCGCTTTGGATCTCTCATCGGCGCATGTGCAATTTCCTTAAGCTCTTTCAGTCTTCCATATGGATTGGCATGCATTTTTTCTTTCTGCCTGTATCCTAAGGGATGCAGGCAGCCTTGGTACGTTTTGCATTCCCTTGGTGTTCTTTTCCTTGACATGGCTAGGATACTTGTTTAACTTCTCACTTTCCTTCACATGTACATGGACGGGAGCAAGTCTCCACACCATCAACAACTTGGACATGGATGCCGTCTACAATCATAGGAGGACCACGCATCAACTCAACACGCTAATTTCTTCATGGCTTGACACTATGCGGATCTTCTCATGGTCGACTGACATTATATTCTCTTTCATGATGTACTGTATTGTATACCATCTCTCCAATTATATAAATATGTATGCTTTTTCCTTCGCCATGGTTTTATCCACAAGGGTGGTTTTACTTGGCAAGGTTTTAATGTGGCATATCATATATAATTTGGAAGATGGTAATCATCAGCTTTTTTTCATTCGTTATGCTTTGCCGTAGACTTTTCTCTATAATAAGGTTTTCCTCCGCCACATGCGAGGCCCCAAATCAATAAAATCTTCTTTTATAAAACTATATATATAGACACACACACACATATATGTGCGTGTGTGTGTTAAATATCCGGCTGCAGCGTAGCCCGACCCAGAATTATTTTTTTCCACTGCCTGCTCAGCCTGGCCCAATTCTAAATTATTTTTTTCACCTCAGCCCGTTCCAATTTCAGGTCAGACCTGGCTTAGCTGGTCCAGCCTGCTAGCGGCAGTTCAGCTGGTCAGCTAACCGGGTCAACCGAGTCTATTATTCTTTTTTCCGTAAATTCTGTTTTCCCTTCGAACCTTAATAAAATCTTCAATTTAACCCCGAATTGACCCAAATCAATTTCATTTAACCCTGGTTAACGCGATGCACCCATTGTCATGAAAATGTCAGTGCGTGTCTTTCACGTGCCGCCTAGGGGTCGTATGTGGGGCTCACACGCCACCCTTGCAAGCGCGCGTGTGCAAAACGCGCCACCCGTGAGAACCCCTTTTTCGATTCTAGTCCAAATTTTTCCTATTTCAAGTCTATGAAATCTATTCTAAGGCCAAAACGCAAATTCAGAAACCACTAACATGATAAATTACAACCGTTTTGATTCCAATCTCGTACAATTTGCAGCCCTTATCAAATTGACACATACACATGCCTAAACCCGCAGTCCCACATAGCAAATATTATGCTTTTACAATAAAAACATAAAGTTAACAATTTAAACAATTAGAACAACAAATCACTTAAAATATAATATTAAAGCATGATAGTTTCAGACAAAAATGAGGGTGACTAGGCAACCTACCTCAATCGACGCTAAATATGAATAGGATAGATGGATTAAGATTGGATTCAGGTGGTTTTGCTTGCCTTCTTCTTCTCCTCTCCCTTTCTCTCTTTTTGCTGCAGGTTTTTTTTTCTTGGATGGCTTCAGCAGAATGGATGATCCGGTAAGGGGAATAGGGGTTTTAATGGGGATGGGGAGAGATTTGGGTGATTGAGAGGAAAAAGGGGATGAAAAGGGGGTTTGACCTTATGCCCTTTCTCCTTTTAATTAATTTAATTAATTTTTTGAAACCTCCAGATATAACAGTGATGAAGAGACACGTAGCTGAGTTCATTGAGACGTGTCTCGTTCGTCAGCAGGTTAAAGCGGAGCACCAGAGGCGGAGAGTTTGATGTTGCTGTTCGAGACAACAGAGTGAAAGTGGGAGCATGTGACGACATGATCTGGATGATTGTTGATTGACTGACGAAGTCTCCTTATTTTCTGACCCTGTCGAGCGATGTTACCTTGGAGAGATTGGTGACGCTTTATATTGATAACATTATCAGTCTTCATGGAGTCCCAGTCTGTATAGTCTCAGACCATGACCCCATTCTTGATTTTGGTCAGCGTGTCGGAGAAGGTTGGGGACGGAGCTATGTTTGAGCATTGTATTTTATCCCCAGACCAATGGGCAGCCAAAGAGGACGATTCATATCCTTGAGGACATGTTGAGTATTTGCGCATTAGACTTCAGAGGGAATTGGGATGGTATGGTTAAGTTGATCGAGTTCTCCAACAACAACAGTTGCGGTAGTGCCATCGGCATGGTACCATTTGAGGCACTCTATAGGCGCAAGTGTAGGTCCCTTATCTATTGGGCGAAATGAGAGAGCATGCTATCACCAGAGTAGAGTTGATTGAGCAGACAAAAGAGAAAGTGAAGTTGATCCTGATAGGCTTAATGTTGATCAAGATAAAAGCAAGAGTTGGACGGATTCGAAGAGGTGTCCCCCTAAAGATCGCCGTGGGCAAGAAGGTTTACTTGAAAGTGTCGTCCATAAAAGGTGTGGTACGATTTGGCTTGAAGTGTAAGCTGAGGATTCGTTACATTGGTCCATATGAGGTGCTCAAGAGGGTTGATACATTGGCTTACCGGTTGCGTTACCCCCTGCATTGGCTCAGGTGCATAGCGTTTTTCATGTTTCTCACCTGAGGAGATATATCCTTGAAAAAATTTAATTAAATTAATTAAAAGGAGATAAGGGATAAGGTCAAACCCCTTTTTCCTCCTCTTTTTCCTCTAACTCACCCCAAATCTCTCCCCATCATTAAAACCCCTATCCAGCGGGCCAGGAAGCTTTGGACTGGACCTGGTGCGAGCAAGAATCTTGCATGCGGGCTGGGTTGGAATGAATAAAAAGTTCTTAGTTAATTTCAGAAGTAAATAAATAATAAATAAATAGTAGAACATGATTTTAAATTCCAGAAAATTATAAATAAATTATGGAAAATTTCTTGAAAATTAAAAAAAATATAAAATGCTGAAATAAACTATTTTCACCTAATTTCCTGAAATAAGATCATTTTAACTAAATAAAATAATGAGAAAATAATAAGGAAAAAATAGGGAAAATGGTAAAAAATGCCAGAAAAATTTATACAAGCCGTGGAAAATATAAGTGAGGGTAAATAATACTTGTCACCTTCCCACTAATTAAGGTACCATTAAATAAATGTTAGACAACGTTGGAAAGTGTGTAATGAATCCTGGAAAAATACTAAATACAGGATTCGCATTACATTCATGGCACGAGAATTGCATCGGTAGGTAGCATGTAACTAAGAGTTACAGAAAAAGAAAAGGAAAAAAAAGACTGTAGAGAAAAAGAGGGTTTGAGAAATTTCAAAATATATGATTTAAATGAGCTTAAAAATGTGCATAAGATAAATGTGCATGATATATTGCATATTACTTGCCTTATATAGTTCATATATGATGTTGCCGTACTAAGGAGCCATGAAGCTTTAAAGCTTACATCAAATGGCAAACAGTTTTTGTGTTTATACTATTTTCAGGTGCCACCATTAATGAACTTAACTAGTTCATTAAGTGAAGTACTTAGTTAATTAAACTAAGTAGTTCATTAAAGGAAGCTACATTTGGACAAGGCACAAAGGCAACAAGACTAAGAAAGAAAAGTATCCTCCTCCTCTCTTCATCTAATATACACGCCTACATACATATATAAATATATATTTTCAGACTTTTTTAAAAAAGGCACATACACATGTATTCCAACGTACTACCGACACGTTATATATTTTACGTACGTACGTTAACGTCACACCACCATATTTAACTCATATTTATGAGTATATTCAGATCTTATATCATATGATATAAGTCATGGTGATGACAAATTAAATACGACACGTTAAAAGGTTCTAAACCGAAAATTGTCGTATCGGAGGAATATATCGAAACTTCGCCAACGTGTCACGTACTTGCCATAAATAGATGGCCAGCCCCTACATCTCAAAAATCATTATTATTTTTGTGGATATGATGATATTTCCAGCCATAAAATCATTCCATGTTGGCACACACAAATCACCCCACATTAAGGCCAAATTGTGGATATTCCAATTTCAATTTTGTCACATGTTAATGGCGCTACTTTAGACCAGCCAAGTGCTGAAAATTAAAGTTTATATTATATATATTATGTGTAACATAATATATATAACATGTGCAAAAATTTGGAATTTAATTAGAGAAAAATCGGGTAATCGATAAACATCGAAAATTCGGTTTTCTACGTACACAACACATGGAACATTTTTGGCACATCATACGACACGTATCTAGACACTTTTTACATATGTCATAAATTTTAAAGTGTTTTAGAAAATTGAATTAAGGGCTGATTTGAATATACCATGTGTGTATTATTAAATATGCACTATTTTACAAAGTTTGCAAAAATAAAATTCAGCACATGCATATACATGTTGGACACGCCTATACAGCTGAGATGGAGCATATGTGGAGCCTTGTTGGCATATTGATTGGTCAAGATTCAATCATACAATGTTGGTGATTTAAAGAAAGAAGCTACAAAAGGTAATGTTTCAAACTTTATCTCATTTGAAACACATGCAGAAAATTTCAGCATGTGGATACTAGGCTGGCCGATTTTCATGATTAATGAGCATATAATTTGTGTCTTGAAACATGTGATTAATTGGAAGAAGAATTGGAAGTAATTTGAATAAGATATAAAGTCATAAAGTGTGATATCTTGAATATCACACATGCTGAAAAAATTTCAACATGTGTGTGTATGCATCTTGGCCGAATTCTTGGACTTATTAGTGTCCAAATTTCATTTTCAAAAATGATGAGAATATTTGCTACAAATTGGTGATTTATTTTAAAAGAAAAATCAATGAAAATTTTGAAATAATTTGAATTATTTCACCATGTATCACATGCTGAAATTTCAGCATGTCAAGTGCACTTATGGCCGAAATTTTTACCTTGTGTGGAGAAATTTTATCTTGCTTGAATTGGGTGATAACCTTATGAGTTTGGCAACTATTTTTTGATGATTTTGGCACATGTTTTTAGTGGAATTTTCAGATTTTCCAAGTCATCAAATGATGACAACATTCAACCAATCAATGAGTGCCAAGTAAGCAAAAGTTAAATGATCATCCAATGAGGAGGTGTCAAGTAAGCAAGAGCATGTCACAATGATGTCACACATTCTCCTAAGGACTTAGAAGATAATTTTCAAGAGAAGGAGGACCTATAGGGGGGCGGCCATAAGCTTAAAAGGAAAGGAGATGAGCAAAACAAAGACAAGAACAAGCATTATTTGAAGATCAAAAACGCCTAAAGCCTTCTTCTCTCTACACTTCTTTCTTTCTTCTTTCTAAAAGCCTATTGTACTTACATTCATATACTTGAATAGGCTTATCTGAGACCACCACACATTCTTTATCTTTGTAAAAGATTGATCAAGGTGTGATCAATCTTCAATCTTGCAAGGTGGTGGTGTTCGTGCGTATTGTATTCATCATACAAGGTTTGTAAAGGGTTGGAGTTGGTGTGTAACTCCATCAACCTTGTGGTAAGGTGTATTTGTGTTGTGTGACTAGTGTGAACTGAGGAAGGTGTTCCTCGAAGACTGGAGTAGGTTGTTTATAACCGAACCAGTATAAAATTCTCAGTGTCATTTACTTTCAGCACTTATATTCTGTTTCAGCACTGTTTATTCTTTTCGATTACGTTCGTAAAAATAGTAAACGTTTTTCAAAAATTCCGAAACTCCAGAATCATAGTCACATGTCTTAGGCTTAATTTGGCATAAGTTTCAATCCTTTTGGATAAGTATAAGTCAATCAAACATCCAAAGTTTTGAGACTTGTACAGTCTGATTTTCAAGCTTGCAAAGGTTGAGACTTTTAGTGTATTTGACTAACTTCCCGAAATAATTTTTCAAAACTGTTTCAATCCATTTAAATAAAACATATAAGGGGTTAGTGGTTAAAATTTCAGAGCCATTGGAGTTAAGTACAAATAGAAATAAATTTTTCAAAACAGTCTACCGTTTCTAGCAGATTTGCGCAATCTTACCACCAACGATTTTTGAAAGGGTTAAAGGTTGAATTTAAATCTGAAATTTTTAGGAGACACTCATAATATTTGAGGTTAAGTTCTCTCAAAATTTCAGAATTTTGGAAGAAATACAACCTAGTTTTAAAAACGTTTTAAAACTGGTCCTGAAAACAGAATCTGTTTTCAAAAGTTGAGTTTTTGATCAAAACAATTTTAAAAACCACACTTTCCGCACCAACTATTCAACCCTCCTAGATTAGTGTATCTAACATATTAGCACCTGATTTAAATTGTTCTAACATTTTTTTAAAGTTAAGTTTAGAAGACCTAAGTTGTATTATTTCATGTTCACAACTTTCCAACTTGGACTTTAACATATTATTTTCCGTTTTTATCTTTTGTTCATGTTTCCTATATGATTCAATTTTATTCTCTAAAGAATCGAGAGTATTAGTACTCTTGTTTAAGAGATTCTAATTGATCGGAAAATTCCAAGTTGGACGTCTTCAACTTGTTATTTTCTTCAATTAGTTTCTTTTTTTCTTTAGAGAGCCTCTTACAGTGAGCATGCATTCTTAAGAACTCTTCATACATTTCATCAAATGTCATGTCACTATCAGAATCACTATCAGATGAAGAACATACCTCGTTTGATACGAAGCAGACTTGAGCTACCTCATTTTCGGATTCTGAGTCGGATGAGTCGCTCCATGTACTCACCTTCATTGCTCGTTTCCCTTTCCTTGCCTTAGACTCCTTTGGCTTTGTCATTTGTGCCTCCTTGTCCTTGGCTTGTTTATTATTGTTGTTATTATTACTATTTTTCTTCGTTGGACAATCGTATGAAATATGTCCTTTTTGACCGCATTCATAACACTTTAATTCTTTATTATACCATTTGTTTGTGTTATTTTTCCTAGGTTGAGAAGAAGAAGAAGAAGAACGTTGTCTATTCCTATTAGGACGTTTGAAAAACTTTCTAAGTTTTCTTGCTGTTAATATCAAGTCATCATCTAATTCAGTATCACTATTACTGTCATCATTATTTGTATGTGTTTCAGTTGTTTTGAAAGCTATTGACATACTTGATGATTTAGATGACTCGGACTTCCGTTGGTTTAGTTTTACCTCATAGACTTTGAGAGACCCGATCAATTCATCCATCTTAGTGATTGACTTTGTCTCCTCGATTGCAGTCACCTTTGGATCCCATTCAGCAGGAAGGCTTTGTAGCACCTTTTAAACCTTTTCATTGTTCGAAAATGACTTCCCTAAAGCTTCAAGAGCATTGAAAATATTAGTAATCCTCAAATCCATAGATGTTATGGATTCGTTCAGCAACATTTTGAAAGTCTCTAATTCAGTCATAAGCATGTTTATTTTTGACTCTTTAACACTACTAGTACCTTCATACTTTAATACAAGTGATTTCCACATGTCGTGTGTGCTTGAGCAATTTGAAACATATCCTGCTTCAGAAGTTGTAAGTCCATTCAAAAGTAATTACATATCTTTAGCATTCATGTACATTTTCTTTTTATCTTCCGATGTCCATTCACTTTTATATTTTTCAACTTCTTGAGTGACTCCACTAACTTGTACAACTTTCATTTGAATGTATGGTCCATCTTCAACTATAGACCATAAGTCAATGTCTATAGCCATTAAGAATAGCCTCATTCTAAGTTTCCAATGAACAAAATTTTTGCCATCGAAAAGAGGAGGGCGTTGAGTGGACATACCTTCCAACTCACCTTTGTGAGAAACTATTGCCATAGTATGTACCTTTAATCTGAGATAAGAAGGCTACAAAGAATAATTGTATATTGGCCTTGTGTTGATTGTACTGCGCTGAATCTTGCTTCTTTGAGTGGTGTAGACCTCGCTCTGATACTAATTATTGGACTGTGCACCTGCAATAAATACCATTAGAGAGGGGGTGAATAGTGGCTAGCGGAAATTACACCACAACCCTTTTAAAAATCCCCTTTGAAAACAGAATCTGAAACTGCCTCAGATTCAGAACCATTTTTGAAAAATTGAAAAATAATTGTACACAACTCCAAAAATTATAAAACTTTCCAGAATTGAACTTAAATGAGTTAACTAAGACTGTCCAGAAATCAGACAAAAATAAGATCGTTTGACCCTTTAAACAAATAAAAAGATTCAGGTGGTCAATTTGGACAGAATTGGATAGAATGTTGATGATTTTAAAAAAAGTGTTTCTCTTTAAATAGTCAACAAAACAGGTTGATCATTATATCAAAACACTCCTTAGGATGTGTAGATGAAGTTTCCAAAAGGATCTAACCTTAAAAAATTCTTGATAAATATAGAATTTAAGTTTTTTCAAAACTAGTCAGATTGCAGCAGATTGGAGCAGTTATCTTCTAAAGACTGAAAGACTAACTTTCCCTAGCTCAAATCAAGTGATTCTTATTGTAAATGAAAGCTAACAGTCTGAAGTATAACTCAACCAAAAATCACGAATTTTGAAAATGTTTAGCTATTTTTTCAAAACGTGAGAAGTTGTGTGAAATCTGCAGTAAAAACGGGCAGAAAACATAAATGAAGAACAAGACAAGAACACCGAGGATTTATCCTAGTTCGGTCAATGTAACCTACTCCAGTCCCAAGGAACACCTTTAATTGGATTTCACTATCAAATGAATCACCTTACAACAAGAACCAAGCTTGATCCTTGGGTTATACACCAACCCTGTTCAAGACTTGGATAATCACCTTCTAAGCAACACTTAGTTGCAATACCTCTACAACCTGTTGATATAGCCTTATAAGAATGGCTAATCAATCTTACAAATGAAGCTCAAGAGGCTTGTAGCACAACAAAAACAACAACAACACCTTTGCTACAAAGAATGGAATAAGAACAAGAAGAAGAAGAAGATAATAGCTAGACAATTCAACAAATGCTTGTGAGCTTCAAGTGTGTTTAATCTTCTTCACCATTGCCTCTATTTATAGTGTGATTTGAGGCTTGGAGATAAGACTTCCAATGTATCACCATCTTCATCATCAAGTCCAAATATCTTCTCATCATTGGTTGGCCTTGTACACTTGGCAAAGAAAGACAAAATGATTGATCCACCTTGGCAACACCTTGTTGGCCGAAATTTCCAACTTGGATTGTCTCATTTATCCTTTGCAAAATGTAGATAATATAGAGAAGATAATGTCCCGACTTCTTGGCACAAGAATAGGCATGTGGGATTTGAAGAATTCAAACACAAAATTCAGCTCCAAAATCAAGTGTAGTAGCCGTTGGCTACTTTTTCATTTTCCAAAAAAAAACTTTGATTTTTCTTAATAAAATAAGAAAGGATAATACCACCAAAATATCCCCAACTTCCAGGACAATAATAGGACATGTGAGAGATCCATTTTGACTCAAAAAATCTGCAGAAAATAGCCAAGACAACCAAGTAGCCGTTTGGCTACATTTGAATATTTCCAAGTTGGCATCTTTGCCAACTAGCTCCTTTTTGATTTGTCCACTTGTCACCAACTCATAAAATGAAAACCACCTCATATCCAACTGTATATGCACGTTTTTAAGCATACATATATGTGTAGCAACTCAGATTTTCGAAGAAGAAATTAATAGTTAATAGTTGACAAGATTATGTCAACGTGTAACACCGAAATTCCCAATATTTCTTCTTATATGTCATGAAAATTTCCAAATCTTTGACACCTTTAATACCTCTGAATAATGATGATAAATGTGCTCTTATAACATATATAAGATGGTCTTCAAGAAAAAATACAATGTGACATCTCAAATCGTAACATATCCAGCTATAGTCAACGTTATCATCATTTGAGAGAATAAAATAAAGAACCACCATATCATCTTCAAATTAATAATAAATCAGCTCAAGAATGAAGATAATAATATGCTCAAATGATTCCTTGAGTGAAAATACCAAAAATACCCATGAGGTGAAATGACCGAAATACCCCTGGTATATGAAAACTCCAGAAATGACCCCGATGGTCAGAAGACTGATACTTTTGCTGGTTCTCCTCCGACCTTCACGTCCATGTCACTATTATTCGAAAACAGATGAATCATTACCACTCCAACCAATAAATAAACATATTCTGAACCAGAAGACTGATACTTCTGATAACTTCCACAGGATTGTCAGCATGCAAATATGTCTGACAACCAAAAACAAATAAGAGAACAAAACTTAAAAGATATAAAAGATCACGTTCATGAAGAATTTTGATTATGTGATCATCGCCAAACCGAGTCCATCAAAAAGAGATTGACAAATTTGTCTGTACCACAGCAATCATTAAATACTTAAAACATTCCTGAGGACTATAACTAGCAAGACGATGATGGAAATATTCAGGTTGAACAACTAGTCTAACTTCGTAAAACTAAGAAGTAAAACCGCACAAGCCCTCAACATCCGCCTCGAAAAACAAAACCAATGACGAGCGGCAATAACATGTTTGGCCTCTAATAACAAATAAGAAAAACAAAACGCGATTGAAATAAAAACTCAGGTGCACGAATAATTTGATTATATGGTCATCGCTAAACCAAGTCCATCAACAAGAGGTTGACAAAGATCCCGGCAGCACAGCAATCAGTATTCCTTTTAACCATTCCCGTTGACGAGAACCAGCAAACCGCTGATGAAAATATCCAAGTGGAATCCAACCTAATATAATTAGAGGATCCTAAAGCGTAAAACGATACAAACCCTCAACATCATGAGAAAAATTAGAACCATTGACGATTTACTGAGACAAATTACGAAACCCTAAACTATAAAACCCTAAACAACTCCAAAGTCCAGTATGGAAAAGAATCATAAGGAGAATAACCTCTGAACAAGACTAGATGTATATCCTAAAAAAAGATCTGATCTGATTACGCATGTAACCTCAAACCCATAGCATAAACCAAATTTAAGAGAGACAAAATATAGTCGAAGAGATCCATTCTTCATCGTGACGTGTAGCAACCTGAGATCCACGAATCTGAAACCTCCGAGTAAACTTCAATTGATATCAATGTGATGAAGCCAGATCTTCACCAAGGGTTTAGTTGACCTCGATTCAGCTCCGTCAGTTGACGTAAAGAATTTGTCAACTGGAATTGAAAATGTGTAGCTGGAATAGCGCCAAATATCCTGCACAAAGTAGCACAGGTCAGAGGTCCCGGAGGGTTGGCCCTGGGAAAAACCTTCCGACGCTCAAGTCAGTTTGGACCATATCTCATTGAGATTATAATGTAAAAGGGTGAGTTAGGATTTTCTCACAGTATTTGCCGAGGAGCATAAAGTATAGGTATACTATGAAGTAAGAATGTCTCAACCCTCCTCCCTTGCTTTTGAGTATGGGTGTTTTTATATCGGATTCCCTTCTTTGTCTTGGTTGGCTTCTGATAGTAGACAGTGGATTAGATGTTTGCTTGGTGCAGAGAGCCTAAGACATGGTAGGTCTGCTGATATGATTATAAATCTGACTGATGTGACTGACAGGCTGACTGTTTTATCACTAGCGTGTTCAGGAAGAAAGTCCAGCTGTAGTCACTATATTAAAATTGCACCTCTGTTCGAGGGTCCCACAAGGTAATATCGTACTTGTTTCATTTGCTGTGGTACACAGCTGAACTCTGCCGAAGAGCATGACTTAGCCTTATCCCGCTGAAGTGGTCTGAAGTGCGGCATTTGAACATAAACTGAAGTCGATGCCGAAGTGCAAACCTTGGCATATTCTTCGATGTTATAAAGGCGTCACGTTGCCCCGCTGAGGTGCAGCCGAGGCTGAACAACCGTGCTTGGGTTCTGAACCACTGAACCGGGGTTCTTGCTGAACTGCAATACTCTGAGTGCTAAGCTAATGAAACCCCGCCATTGACTTTGCTGACTAACAGACGATTCAGTTATGGTTCATCATTTGCCCCCAGATTTTGTGTCGCTGATCTGAGGTGTGAAGGCGGAAAAACCTTTGCTTTAATAGACCCATGACGTGTCCATCCTTTATTAACCGTGGTAATTTTCGTTTTCAAGGTGAGCGCCAATTCTGACACCTCATTATACTTTTCCGGCGGTTCCATCCCCAAGAGAGGGAAATTCGTGAACTCCTGCCTCTTCGTATTTCAAATGAAAAGCTGTGGCTTCTTGTTTTTCTTCACTAATAAATAGCAACAATTTTTCTGCTTCAATTTTTCTTCTTTCCTTATTTCGCTTAACCAGTTATTCTGCTGTTTTGTTGAACTACTTCTTCTTCTTCTCTGAAGCTTCTTCCTTTCAGTTCGACTCTTCACTTTTCTGTAAGCTCCAGTTTGCTCATGGCTTTAGTTGTTACCACCCCGTATTCTTCAGACTCCCAAAACAAATACACTCCTTCTTGTCCAGAGGACGTGGAGGATGAGCATGAGGTTCAATCCTCCCATGAGATATCTGACTCTGACAGGGATAACCGTCCTTTACAGAGGTTACGCCTTACTGGCGGACCTTCTTCAGTGGGCTCCTTATCCTCTGCCCTAGTACCCCTACCATCCCTCGACATGGGTTCTCCTTCACCTCAGGTGCAATCTTCACCCTGCACTTTAACTATTGAAGACATCCCTCTTCTCTGCAACGAATTTAACGTTGACATAGACATATTTTTCCCAATTCTACCTCTTCCTCATCAATCTGCGTACAACCCACCTGTTGGGTATGAGGCAGTTTACGATGAATACTTCAGGACAGGGTTCGACCTCCCGGTTCCCGGCCCCCTTTTTGAAATTCTTGACTTTTTCTAACTCAGACTTCCACAGATCATGCCTAACGGACTGAAATTCATTGCTAGCTATTTACTGTACTTGAGAGAAGCCGAGGTCGATTTTGATTTAAATGTTCTTAGGGGGATGTTCGTGTGTAAGCACAAAGAGAGTTGGTATTACTTTAGCAGGAGACATCCTAATAAGGTAATCAACCATGCCCTAAACATCCCTTCCTCTGTTAAGAATTGGAAAGGGAGGTTCTTTTTATCAAGGCCACAAGGTTACCTAAGAGAACCCTATGGAGATCTGGCCCAGCGAGTAATAAGAGTCCAAGAGAGAAGTTTTGCAAAGAAGTCAATAAGATGTTGCGTATTCCTCAGGCCATAGACTAGAAAAGGGTAAACAGGTCAGTCGTGAGGGCGGCTGATCCATACCACATGGGGTCCCCTCATCAATATGAAACTCTTGGCTCCTCATCCTTGGCCTCAATCTTGGGTATTCTTACAGTTTTGTTTGCGTACCGACTATTTTTGATGTCATGGATATTTTCTGAATAATTTGTTTTCTGCGTTTTTCAGGAACCATGGTATCTGAGAGTCCCAAGAAATCGGATCCCAATAAGAGGAAGAGAGGAGACGAATCAACTTCTTCCTCTGATCAGCCTTCTTTTAAGGCTTTGCCTGACCCCTCCGTTGTTTCTTCCCTAAAACAAGGTAAGGGAAAAACATTTTCTTTGTGGTTGCTGTTATTCAGCTTATTTGATTTCCCTACTTCTAAATCAAGTTCTTTCACTGCAGCCAAAACTTCTGCTGACGCCTCCGCTTCCTCCCAAAAGTCCCTTCCGCATGAAACTCAATCTTCAAAGAAAGCTTTTGAGGTTCTAGCCCTACCTCCCAAATCTAGGACAAAGGCTGGGGGGAAATACCAAAAAGACTACCCCCAGTCCAAAGGTTATCACCAAGGCTCCTCAGGCCAAAGGGATTCAATCAACAGTACCAACCAAAGATGTCCCCACTCCTCAAGAACCT
Organism: Eustoma russellianum; assembly: GCA_036186865.1. Lineage (NCBI taxonomy): Eukaryota > Viridiplantae > Streptophyta > Magnoliopsida > Gentianales > Gentianaceae > Eustoma > Eustoma russellianum. The sequence continues at coordinate 32,627,516 of AP025046.1, read as the reverse complement.
ATTCCTGATTTAACCACGGCTACTCAAGCTAATGACTCATCCCCTACAGCGCCACGTACCATACGAACTTCATCAGTCCCAATCTCTCCCCCAAGAGGGGCGTTCATCCGGGATCTTAAGGATGTCTCTAGTGGGGGAGGGGAGGTTACTTCAGGAGAGGCCTCCCCCCGTAATCCTTTTGGGAAAATGCCCTATAAGGGGGAGCCTTCACATCAGTTCCATCAAAGATAGAAAAATTTGGTGTTTAGGATCACAGATTCTGCTGGTCACCCTGGTGTGGCAAGGAAATTAGCAGATTTACCTGTTCTGCCTGTGGATGGGGACCTTTTTGCTCGCCAGGACTTGGATACTGCTTTTGACACCTTTTACACGAACATGTCCTTGGTAAATTCTTTTGTTTCATACATTTGAGCTTCATAGTCATTTTCCACTTATTAAATGGATGATAAACTGATAATAATGATTGTTGTAGTATCGCGCTCAAGAATGCGATATGCTGCACAGAGCTGAGGAGCTGCACAGGTCGGTGGTAAAACTTTCGGAGGATAATGCTAGGCTGAAGAGGGCCAATGATACATTTTCTTAATCAGAAAAGCCCAATGATTCTCAACTGGATGAGATGGAGGTTGCGCTGAAGTCGTTGAGGTCAACAATAGACTTAACGCAATCGGAGTTGGACTCCCTGAATTCTGAAAATTCCGATTTGAAGAAAGGAAATGAGGAGTCCGACGCTCAGCTGGCCGCAGTTAATTCGTAGGTGGATGAACTGAAGAAAACAAACTCTGACTTAGAGCTGGGATTTGCCAAAACCAAGGCTGAGTTGGTGTCCTCTCAAGAGGGACTCCACACTGCTAAACAAGAAATGTCCCAGCTGAGAAGCCAGACTGAAGTAGATCAGAAGATAAAAGAAGATCTGACCCAACAGCTTGCAGCAGAGAAACAGATCAAGGATGTCCTGACTCATCAACTCGAGGCAGAGAAGAAAAGCAAAACTGAGCTCATCTCTCAATTTGAATCCTGAACCGAAGAAATCAAGACGTCCGCAGTAGCTGAGTTCGGGAAATCTGAGTATTTTGAAGAGAATGTGATAAGGATGCAATCTGCAGTTTTAGCCATGGGACAGACTTGTGCAATTGACGCCTGCCGGAACTTTTATCCAGACTTAGTTAAAGTTCATCCTGAGCTTGCTGCACTTCATAACCCTGAAGCAGAAGCTATATTCGAAAGGCTCCTTGATCAATTTCAAGAAGGTATTGACCTCAGAGGAGCTGATCAGGGAGAGAAGCAGTAGTATAGGATCCTTCTTGTACTTTTATGATCGTAATAGATTATCCACTTAATGATAATCCTTTTGTCTTGATGGTGAATATGAGTATTTATCTTCGACTTGCTCTATGTCAGTAGTTTGCTACTTCAATAGTTGCGCAAGTATTTGTCTTCGACTTGCTCTATGTCAAGTTGCGCAAGTATTTGTCTTCGACTTGCTCTATGTTAGTAGTTTGCAACTTCAATAGTTGCGCAAGTATTTGTCTTCGACTTGCTATATGTCAGTTGTTTGCTACTTCACTAGCTACGCAAGTATTTATCTTCGACTTGCTCTATGTCAGTAGTTTGCTACTTCAATAGTTACGCAAGTATTTGTCTTCGACTTGCTCTATGTCAGTAGTTTGTGTAGGATCTTCAAGGCACCACTAGAAGGGGGGGTTGAATAGTGGGTGCGGAAAATGTGGTTTTTAAAATAGTTTTAAACAAAAAACCCAACTTCTGAAAACAGTTTCTGTTTTCAGGACCAGTTTTAAAACGTTTTGAAAACTAGGTTGCAGGTCTTCAAAAATTCTGCAATTTGGAGAGAACTTATCCTCAGATGTTATGAGTATCTCCTAAAAATTTCAGATTTAAATTCAATCTCTAACCCCTTAAAAATTCGTTGATGGTCAGATTGCGCAAATCTATCAGAAATGGTACACTGATTTGAAAAATTAATTCCTATTTGTTCACAACTAAAAATGCTCTGAAATTTTAACCACTAACCCCTTATATGTTATATTTAGATGGGTTGAAACAGTTTTGAAAAATTCTTTCTGGAAGTTAGTCAAATAAACTCAAAGTCTCAACCTTTGCAAGCCTGAAAATCAGACAGCACTAGTCTCAGAACTTTTGATGTTTGATCGATTTATACTTGTCCAAAAGGATTAAAACTTATGCCAAATTAACCCTAAGACGTGTGACTATGTTTCTGGAAAGTTTCGTAATTTTTGAAAAACATTTACTATTTTTACGAACGTAAACAAAATGGATAAACAGTTTTGAAACAGAATATAAGTGCAGAAAGTAAATGAGACTGAGAATTTTATACTGGTTCGGTTATAAACAACCTACTCCAGTCTTCAAGGAACACCTTCCTTGGTTCACACTAGTCACACACATGCAATACACCTTACCACAGGGTTGATAGAGTTACACACCAACTCCAACCCTTTACAAACCTTGTACGATGAATACAATTCGCACGAACACCACCACCTTGCAAGATTGAAGATTGATCACACCTTGATCAATCTTTTACAAAGATAAAGAGTATGTGGTGGTATATTACAAGCCTATTCAAGGATAAGAATATAAATACAATGGGCTTTTAATCAGAAGAAAGAAAGAGAGTGTAGAAGAAGGCTAGAACACTTTTGATCTTTCAACTTGCAACACTTGTTCTTCTTCTTGTTTTGCTCTTCTTCCTTCCTTTTTTAATCATCATGGCCGCCCCCCTTGGTGTTCTCCCCCTCTTGAAAATTATCTTCTAAGTCCTTGGGAGAATGTAAGACATCATTGTGACATGATCTTGCTTACTTGGCATCTTCTCATTGGATGATCATTTAAGCTTTGCTTACTTGGCACTTCATGATAGGTTGAATGTTGTCATTATTTGATGACTTGGAAAATCTGAATATTTCACTAAAAACATGTGCCAAAATCAACATAAAATAATTTCCATAATCCACAAGATTGTCACATAAATTTAGCAAGACAAAATTCTCCAAAATAGGGTGAAAAAATCGGCCACACTTAGTCTTGCACATGCTGAAATTTCAGCATGTGTAACATCCACCTCTTATTCAAAATCTTGCCTTTTTTGTATTGATTTATTCCAAGAATTCAAAGACTAATTCAATCAACATTTAGTATTCAATATTCTCATCATGTATGGAATAAATGTTAGACACAAATGTGGACTAAATTTCAGTCACTATACATTACACCCATGCTGAAATTTTCAGCATGTGTGATATTAAAAATATCACCATTTTAATTTCATAATTAATTCAAAACACTTCCAAATTGTCTTCCAATTAATCCACTTAATTCAAGAAGTAATATATGCCTCAATACATTGAAAATTTTGGCCATCATGTCACTACACATGCTGAATTTTCAGCATGTGTCACAAATGTGACAAAGTTTGAAATGTTACCTTGTATAGTTCCTTTTTTTGTCACCAACATTGTATGCTTCATTCTTGGCCAATTAAGATGCCAACAAAGCTCCACATAGGCTCCATCTCAGCTGGAATAGGCGTGTATACATGTATATGCATGTGCTGAAATTTATTTTTGCTAACTTTGTAAAATAGTGCACATTTAATAATACACACATGTTATATTCCAATCAGCCCTTAATTTAATTTTCTAGAACACTTTAAGATGTATGACATATGTAAAAATTGTCTAGATACGTGTCATATGATGTGCCAAAAATATTCCATGCATTGTGTACGTAGAAAATTGAATTTTCGATGTTTGTCGATTACCCAATTTTTCTCAAATTTAATTCCAACCTTTTGCACATGTTATATATATTATGTTACACATAATATATATAATATAAACTTTAATTCTCAGCACTTGTCATGTCTAAAGTGGCGCCATTAACATGTGACAAAATTAAAATTGGAATCTTCACATTTTGGCTTTAACGTGGGGTGATTTGTGTGTGCCAACATGGAAAGAATTTTTTGCTGAAAATATCACCCTAGGCACGAAATTTTTGAACATTTTTAAAGTATAGGGGCTGGCCATCTATTTATGGCAAGTACGTGACACGTTGGCGAAGTTTCGGTAATCGCCCGATACGACAATTTTTGGTTTAGAACCTTTTAATGTGTCGTATTTAATTTGTCATCACCATGACTTATATCATATGATATAAGACCTGAATATACTCATAAATATGAGTTAAGTATGATGGTGTGACGTTAACGTACGTACGCAAAATATATAACGAGTCGGTAGTACGTTGGAATACATGTGTATGTGCCTTTTTCAAAAAATCTGAAAATATATATTTATATATGTATGTAGGCGTGTATATGAGTGATAAATGAAGAGGAGGAGACTTTCTTTCTTAGCCTTGTTGCCTTTGTGCCTTTTCCAAATGTAGCTTCCTTTAATGAACTACTTAGTTTAATTGACTAAGTACTTCACTTAATGAACTAGTTTAGTTCATTAGTGGTGGCACCTGAAAATAGTATAAACACAACAAATGTTTGCCATTTGATGTAAGCTTTGTAGCTTCATGGCTCGTTAGTACGGCAACATAATATATGAACTATATAAGGAAAGTAATAGGCAATATCATGCATATTTATCTTATGCTCGTTTTTGTGCACATTTAAATCATGTATTTGAAAATCACTCAAACCCCTTTTTCTCTACAATTTGCTACTTCAATAGTTGCGCAAGTATTTGTCTTCGACTTGCTCTATGTCAGTAGTTTGCTACTTCAATAGTTGTGCAAGTATTTGTCTTTGACTTGCTCTATGTCAGTAGTTTGCTACTTCACTAGTTGCGCAAGTATTTGTCTTCGACTTGCTCTATGTCAGTAGTTTGCTACTTCAATAGTTGCGTAAGTATTTGTCTTCGACTTGCTCTATGTAAGTAGTTTGCTACTTCAATAGTTACACAAGTATTTGTCTTCGACTTCCTCTATGTCAGTAGTTTGCTACTTCAATAGTTGCGCAAGTATTTGTCTTCGACTTGCTCTATGTTAGTAGTTTGCTACTTCAATAGTTGCACAAGTATTTGTCTTCGACTTGCTCTATGTCAGTAGTTTGCTACTTCAATAGTTACGCAAGTATTTGTCTTCGACTTTTGGCTTTGCCCAGATACTTGCATGATTTGGATGTAGCTTATCCATGCTTTAGTTTGCTGACGACAATACTTTTTTAGATAAAGTAAAACCTATTACTTAATCCATTTAAAAGAAACAAATGAACCGCGAACTAGCTCTGCTATGAACATTGCTTTACTCGATATTAAGTATCACTGGCAATAATTTACATTTTCCTGTCGCTGATGAAGAAAATTTCCACTAAGGGCTTTTTTGAGAAAACCACTCAGGCCTGCTGAGGTGGAACTTTTCACTGATGTAGGAGCCTCAAGTGGGTGGAATGCCAAGTCCTCGACAGAGTTTTGCCCGCCAAGGTTTGCAACTTATAAGCCCCATTCGAGCGCACTTCTTCATTTCGATAAGGCCCTTCCCATCTAGGGTTGAGAGCCCCCATGGGTGCCGCACGGCTTGCCTCGTTGTTACGTAATACCAAGTCCCCCACTTGATAAGATCTTGGTCGTACCCGGGAGTTGTAATATTGCGCAATTAAATTTGTGTATTGAGCCATTCGGATACGGGCCCGATCTCTTTTTTCTTCCAGTTCGTCCAAATTTATTCGTAATTCTTGGTTGTTGATTCCGGCAGAGTTGCAATCTGTTCGGGTAGAGCTGGAGCCAATCTTGGCTGGGATAACTGCCTCAGTGCCATATACCAAGGAAAATGGTGTTTCCTTGGTGGAGGTGGATGGGGTAGTTCGATATGCCCGTAATACACTAGGAAGTTCCTCTACCCAACTCGCTCCAATCTGATATAAACGTTTACGCAGCCCATCCTTAATCATTCTGTTGGCTAACTCAACCTGTCCATTAGCTTGAGGATGCGCTACCAAAGTGAATCATTGTTCAATCTTGAGCTCGGCGCACCAGCTCTTAACAGGGTCATCAGCGAACTGCTTCCCATTATCTGATATAAGGCTCTTTGGGAGGCCAAAGCGACATATGATGTTCTTCCACAAGAACTTTTTAACCTGATTTCCCGTTACCGTAGTTAAGGGTTCCGATTCCACCCATTTGGTGAAGTAATCAATGGCAACGACCAAGAATTTGACTGATCCTGGAGCTTGGGGCAAAGGGCCAACAAGATCTATTCCCCACTATACGAAAGGCCAGGGACTTGAAATAGAGGAGAGCTCCTGACTCGGAAAATGCATCATAGTTGCATTGACTTGGCATGCTGGACAGTTTTTGACTAATTCCTCTGCATCCCGCCGCAGAGTGGGCCAGTAGTATCCAGCTAGATAGCATTTCCTTGCCAACGACCGAGCACCGGAATGATTTCCACAGATTCCTTGGTGTATCTCTTGGAGGTTGTAATCTCCTTCATCATTGGGCACACATTTTAACCAAGGCTGTAAAAATGATTTTTTATATAAGTCGTTATTGAAAAGGGCGTACCCGGTAGCCTGTAGTCAAAGGCGTCGGGCTGCACGCTTGTCTTCGGGCTGGACTCCATGTTGTAAGAAATTAACAAGTTCGTCCATCCAAGTGCTACAGTAATCTATTTGCAGTACTTCATTTGCATCATAAGCGCGGTGCTTTACCAACTCCACAACTCTCTTCTTCCCCAAAGTGGTTGAAGCGGATGATGCTAATCGAGACAACGCGTCAGCCCTCTTATTGGCAGACCTGGGAATATGCTCTATGCTGAAGTGTTCGAATGCCTGTCCGAGCTGCAGTACTTTAGCCAAATATTTTTTCATATTTTCCTCTTTGGCATTGTAGTCCCCATTGACCTATGACATAATTAGATGCAAATCACTTCGGGAGATGATTCGTTCTGCCCCCAACTTTTCCGCAAGGCCCAGCCCTGCTATGAGGGCTTCATATTTCGCCTCGTTGTTGGTTGATTCAAAGTCAAACTGCAAGGCGTACTCGAATTCTTCTTGGTTGGGGTTGATGATCAGGAGTCCTGCTCCACAACCATCTTTAGAGGAAGACCCATCCACGTACAACGTCCATTCAATGACTGGCTTGATTTCTTCCTCCATGGATATCCCTTCAGCCAAGAAATCAGCTAGAGCTTGGGCTTTGATGGACGTCCTTGATTGGTATTGGATGTCATATTCTGCGAGCTCCACAGCCCATTTAGCAGCTCGGCCAGATGTGTCCGGTCTTGATAAGATTTGCTTCAAAAGCTGATCAGTGACCACTATGATGGGATAAGCCTGCAAATAAGGCCTGAACTTCCTTGCTGCCACTACGAGTGCCAAAACTAACTTCTCAATGTCGGGATATCTTACTTTGGGCCCATTTAAAATTTTACTGCTAAAATGTATGGGCCTTTGTACATTATCCTGCTCCCTGAGCAGCAAAGTACTCACTGTTTCTTTGCACGTTGATAGATATATATAACTCTTCTCCGGGTAGAGGTGAGGTAAGCATTGGCACTTCAGCCAAATGGGATTTCAACTCGTCAAAGGCTTTCTGACATTGTTCATCACACTGGAAAGCTGTCTTTTTCTTTAGGACCTGGAAGAAATGAAGGGATCTCTCGGCAGATTTGGACAGGAATCTGCTCAGTGCAGCTATTTGACCAGTTAACCTTTGCACTTCCTTTACGTTCCTAGGTGGATGCATGTTTTGTAAAGCCTCAATTTTAGCAGGGTTTGCCTGCACCCAAACTTTGGAGACCATATACCCCCAAGAACTTCCCAGTGCGTACCCCAAAAGTGCATTTTTTCGGGTTTAATCTCATGCATGAGTCTCTCAGCATAGTGAAAACTTCCCTTAAATTTCTGATATATTGATCAAGCGTCCTAGTCTTGATCAGCATATCGTCGATATAAACTTCCATTATTCGGCCAATTTATTCACTAAACAGGGAATTGACTAGACGTTGATACGTGACACCCGCGTTCTTCAACCCGAAAGGCATAGTTACATAACAGTAAGTCCCTGACTCGGTTATAAAGCAGTCTTTTCTTGATCCTTCAATGCCATGAGGATCTGATGATAGCATTTGAAGGCGTCCAAGAAATCAAAGATTTCATGCCCGAGTGTCGAATCAACTAGCCTGTTAATTTTTTGGAGTCGATAACAATCTTTTGGGCATTCTTTGTTGAGATCGTTGTAATCTATACACATCCTCCAGGACTCGTCTTGTTTGGGGACCACCACTGGGTTAGCTAACCAGATTGGAAAAAGCACTTCCATAATGAACTTTATGGCCAGCAAATTCTTAACTTCCTCTTCAATGACTTTGTTCCGTTCTGGTGCAAAATGCCTCTTCTTCTGCTTTATTGGATTTCCCAGAGGATAACATTTAGCTTATGCTCAGCTAAATGTCGAGGTATCCCAGGCATATCTTCTGCAGTCCATGCGAAGATAATTGCAAATTCTCTCAACAGATCCTGTAGCTGAGCTAGCAATTCGGATGACATCCAAGTCCCAATTTTTATGACAGTTTCAGGTCTGCTTGGATCAAGGATGAAGTCCTGCACTGCATCATCCGATTGTAAACGCTCCTCATCTGTGGGTATCAGTTCATCAAGATTGACCTGCTGAACTGATTCATCCCCCTTAGTGGCAATGGCGTAGCAACTCTGTGCTACTTGTGTGTCTCCTTGGATTGTAGCCACTCCCCCTGGGGTGGAAAACTTCATGCTAACATGCAAGGGTGACACAATGGCCTGTAATGCCACTAAGGCTGGGCAGCCCAATATGATGTTGTATGGGGATACGTCCTTGACAACCAGAAAGTCTATCCATGTGCATCGATAAGCGGGAGGTTTACCAAAACTGCAGCTAAGCGTGACCGAACCTGCCGGTCGTACCGCAGCTCCAGTGAAACCATACAACGACGAGGTAACTGATTTCATCAAGGAATCAGGTAAACCAAACTGCTGATAGACTTGATAGAACATTATGTTTACGACACTACCAGTGTCCACATAAACGCGTCGGACTTGCACCACTCTATCCGGAGGAAGGTGCACACATAACTCAACCACTAAACCTGTGTTGTTGGAGTCCAGGGGAATGGGGTCTTCTGGACCATAAGTCAGCTCTCTCGCCATCTTGGCCCTTTTGGCTGGTGGCTCTGACGAGGTTCCTGAGGAACTAGGTGCTCCCTGGCCGGAATGAGGTGGGCCTCCAGAAATTGTATATATAATAGCGTTGACCTGGGGCTGTCCTGCAGCCACTCGCCTCCCTTGCTCTCCATCATCCTCATTTCTGCGGTGCCAGGGTGGAGATTCTGGGCAGCATTTGTCCTTCTGGGGATCTCTGCGGTAATCCTGGCGGTTGTTCAGGCGCAGTCGGGGGTCATAAAATTGTTTTAAATGCCCATGTTCGATAATTCTTTTGATAGCCTGAGCCAACAGCTTGCATTCCTCAGTATCATGCCCGATATTTCTATGATAGTGGCAATAATATTTAGGACTTCTCTTCATCTTGGGCCCGTTCATAGGTTCTGGCTCTGTTTTCAGACCTTCTTTTTCCATGACGGTCAAAATATATTGTTGTGAAGCCAACAGTGGCAAGCCCTCCCTACCATCTTGATCTTTACCGCCCATACGATCATACGTGCTACGTCGATCACGATTTTTCCCTCATGGCACCGATCCTCCTTCTTCGAGCTGGGTCAGCTTTCTTGCCGGGCTGAATGCTCGGCATCTCTTTTTAATCTGTTTGCCTCTTCTCCTCGAGCAAACTGATGAGCCTTCTCCAAGCACTCTCTTAAGGTGGAAAGTCCTTCTTCAGCTAATTGTGAGAAGAGGCGACCTGCCTGTAATCCATAAATAAAAGCCGCAGCTTTAACGCCTTTGTTTCTGTCACTAACTTATATTGACTCGTCCGAAAAACGTTGCATGTATTGTAACACAGATTCATCTGGTCCTTGCCTCAGGGTCATTAGATGGGAAGAATTCTTTACGAATGGGGTGCTGGACACAAACTGTGACTTAAACTTTTGTGCCAGCTGTGTGAAAGACTTCACAGACTTTGATGGAAGCTCCTGGAACCATCTCCTGGCCTTTCCCCTCAAATACAGAGGGAAAGTCTTGCAACGCAACGGATCTGGGACGTTTTTGAGACTCATTGCAGTTTGAAAGTGAAAGATATGGTCCGTTGGGTCTGTGGTTCTATCATAGGTGTCCATCTTTGGCACCTTAAAACTGTCGGGTGCCAAGTATTCAGCTATATCCCAGAAAAAGGGACTGTCCTGGACTGCCTGCACAAATTCCTGCCTGTGCTCTTCATAGTAAACCCTCGGCCTGTGAGGAACTTCCTCATCCCTAGGAACGCTTTTCAACGATTTTGACCTCACACTTAGGTGAGGCCTGGACGTACGCTCTAACTCCCCAGTCGGAGCCTTGAAACTATGTCTTCTAGCATCCGCCATGAATCCATTATGCGTCCTAGAAGAGTGACCTTGTGATACTTCTCTCTGAGGAGAGGGTGGGTCAACCTCCATGTTTTGCACCCCCGGCTACTTGCCTTTGAGATGTCGTACCATGGCTTCGAACATTTCCATGTTCTCAGGAACGTATTTCATCGTTTTCTCCCTTATTTCCTTTGAAGCTTCAGGGACAGAATCAGCGTTTGGCATAGGCGATTCAGATACCCGAGAAACCTGTTCTACGGCGGCCAAATACGTAACCATGCGTCGTGGTGGGTTGGATGATTCACCCAAACCCTCTCGTCCGCCTTTTGTCATAAGTGATTACTCGCTGTTTTGAGTTTGATTAAGGGACTAAAAGAGGCCCTCCTTCTAGCGCCAAATGATGAAGCCAGATCTTCACCAAGGGTCTAGTTGATCTCGATTCAGCTCCGTCAGTTGACGTAAAGAATTTGTCAACATTGAAAATGTGTAGCTGGAATAGCGACAAATATCCTGCACAAAGTAGCACAGGTCAGAGGTCCCGGGGGGTTGGCCCCAGGAAAAACCCTCCGACGCTCAAGTCAGTCTGGGCCATATCTCATTGAGATTATAATGTAAAAGGGTGAGTTAGGATTTTCTCACAGTATTTGCCGAGGAGCATAAAGTATAGGTATACTATGAAGTAAGAATGTCTCAACCCTCCTCCCTTGCTTTTGAGTATGGGTTTTTTATATCGGATTCCCTTTTTTGTCTTGGTTGGCTTCTGATAGTAGATAGTGGATTAGAGTTTGCTTGGTGCAGAGAGCCTAAGACATGGTAGGTCTGCTGATATGGTTATAAATCTGACTGATGTGACTGACAGGCTGACTGTTTTATCACTAGCGTGTTCAGGAAGAAAGTCCAGCTGTAGTCACTATATTCAAATTGCACCTCTGTTCGAGGGTCCCACAAGGTAATATCGTACTTGGTTCATTTGCTGTGGTACACAGCTGAACTCTGCCGAAGTGGATGACTTAGCCTTATCCCACTGAAGTGGTCTAAAGTGTGGCATTTGAACATAAACTGAAGTCGATGCCGAAGTGCAAACCTTGGCATATTCTTCGATGTTATAAAGGCGTCACTGTTACACCCCGTGACTTTTAAGCACGATTTTCATTACTTAGAGGTCAACCTTAAATACAACTTAATTAACTTTGTAGGTTATGAGACTTAGTCACCTAAAACATAGAAGAATAAGAAAGAAGGGTTCAAAATAGAATTAAAGGTAATTAATAGAAATTACCTAAAAGGTCCCTACTAGGAGATAGGGGGAGTTATAGAAATTTAGTATAACTCCCCATCTCAGCATAAGGGGACGTTTTCCAAACCAAAGAGGAGAGGGAAAACCGCAAGAAAAAGAGAGAGAAGAGAAAAGGAAAGGAAGAAGAAGAAGAGAAGAAGGAAAGGAAGGAAAAGGCCATTCTAGGTTCAATTCTTATCAAGGTTCTGCAGTAAATCCGTAAGGTTAACTAGAAACCAAGGCAAGTAATCTTTCTATACGCTTTACGTAAATTTTGATACTTAAGGCCCTATGTTCTTACAAAGAGAAAACATGAATCACACATTAGTATTCTTGTCTTTTCTATCTTAAATGCTTTGCTATATGTAAGTCTTGTTGCTAATTGTGTAAAGTCTTGCTCTTTGGGCCATATTTCTGAAAACAGTTGTGTGGTGCTTTATTGTTTGTCAAGCATGCCCATAAAACTGCATATTTTGACGTGCTTATTGTCTTGCTCTACTCTTATGTTGATTGTCTACACTTAGACGTTGAGAGTAAATGCAGGAAATTGAGAGATGAGTGATGACATTGCTGTAGTCTTGTTTTGTTGGGAAAGTTGATGAGATCTTTTGAAGGTTGTGAATGATTGAAGGCTAGAGTGGATATTCCTAGGCATGACTAGGAATCAATTCATGTTTAGATGTGTGTTAAGTAAGATGAATCTAGATGTTAAGATGGATCTTTAAGTGTTGAAAATGGAAGGGTTGAAGAAGGAGGGTGTTGGAGAGGAAGTTACTGCAGAAAAACTGCAGTTTGGCATCGTCAGAACACTTCGAACGCCTACATTAGGCGCTTTATGTCACATTAGGCGCCTAATGTAGCGTTCAATGTGTCCTGAATCATCCCTGAACACTTCGAACGCCTAGTATAGGCGCTTTAAGTCATTATAGGGGCTTCATGTAGCGTTCCAACTGTACTGGAAGTCTTTTTGACCCTTTAGGCGCCCTATGTATGTGTAGTAACTTTATACACTTCTTTTGAACATAAAATGCAAGGGTATTTGAGGTGCAATTGAGGTGTAGATGGTAAGTTTGATTAAGTAAGCATAAGATTGAATTACAAGTGAATAAGAGAGACGAACAGACTTGACAAAATATGAACAGGGAGTGTTTGAGGTGCCAGACCGTATACTTGAAATGCAAGATGTATGTGTGTGTGTTACATGTTGATTTGAAGCTACTTGTGCATCCTGCATCATGACATGGGCACTTGCATTTGATTTGAGATTTGCTTTGCAAAAGAACATGTGATTACAAGAAAGGTTTAAAGTTTTCGAAAGACGAAATGGCTGCTGGTTGATCGCAGGGTATAAAGTCACGCCTGCGAAAGTAGGGTATAAAAGCGTGATCTGTGAATCAACAGCAGGGTATAAAGTATTTTATGGGGCCGTGGACCTATCAGCACGGAAAATAAAGTTATTTTATGGGGCCGTGGACCTTTCAGCACGGATATATGACATATGTAATGGGGCCGTGGACCTTTCAGCACGGATATATGATATATGTAATGGGGCCATGGACCTTTCAGCATGGGGTATAAAGTTATATATTATGGGGCCGTGGACCTTTCAGCACGGGGTATAAAGTTATGTTTGCTGTGGACTGATCACCCACAGGGTATAAAGTTCTGCTACGCGAAGAATATGATATGTAAAGTGATGAAATATTTTGTGAAATGACATGCATGACATGTTTATGAAAGAAGACATATGCATGGGTGTTGTGTGTGATTTTAAAGATGTACATGCATCATGATACACGAAGCATAAGACTTGACATGCAAGAAACGTGGTTAGTCTATGACTTGCTTATGTGATACGTTGTTTTAATACATGTTGGTTCTCGTATCTGTGTACATATATGTGCTTTATCTGTTTGAGGAATTCTTATTAAAATGTTATTTGCTAACCCGAGCACCTTATTTTTGGGCAATGTTCTATACACTGGTGACTCGACGTGTGTGATTTCGTAAGGTGTATAGACGGGTTACTTGCTGGCGATAATTTCGGTAAGAACAGTTACTCTATTCCTTTTTCAGGTGAGCCTGAATATGAGTTGATATTCATCGAGGACGATGGCGAGTGGGCTCAATGGGATGACGGACAGGGGAATAGATAGATGCTGGACTACTTTCTTTAAGTTTGGAAACTCGTTGTTATTATGTTGATCTAGAACTTATGTTGGTTAGATGAACAAACACCTTTTATTTCCGCTACAGTTTCTGGTTGTATGATTTACGATGAAGGTTTAAATTTATCAACGTTTCCGCTGATTTATTTTACGTCATAGATGATGAATGCTTGATCTGCTTTGACGCTTCGTAGTTCTCATAGTAGACTACGGCGGGTGCACTGCTTCCGATGACAGTATCGGGCCGGGGCGCTACAGGTGGTATCAGAGCCCAGGCTTCAGATTTATCTCGGAAACTTAGGTTCATGATCTTTTAGACACCTAAGCTATGATTCTCCTTTAAGGTTGATCTTTAGTTATAAGTGTTGATCTCTTTAGTGGTTAAGTATGATATGGGTTGGGTGTGTGCGAGCGCGTCTTATTATCTAACTTTGTATTAATAGTTGTACTACACACCTCACCTATTAGTACGCATTCGAGCCTTCAGTAACCTTTTTGTATTTACTGAATGCTAATGAAATGTTAACCTTTCAGCGAAATATGCCTCCAAGAAGAGATAACACAGGCAACTCTGACAATGGACAGGAGAACCAGCCACCACAAGTTGTGTTACCCCAGGTGCTCACTGACGCACTGACGGTGATTGCACAAGGATATGTGCAGTAGCATCAGCCTCCGCCTTCACCACCGCCACAGCATAACATCCGGTTCTTTTATGAGGAGATGAGAAAGATGAGGGTGTCGGAGTTTGGAGGATGTACGGATCCTGAAGAGGCTCAACACTGGTTGGCTGAGGTAGAGAAATGTTTTCGGCTGGTGCAGGTACCGAACGAGATAAAGGTTGAGGTGGTCACGCCCCTTTTAAGTGGCAAGGCTGGCGAATGGTGGGAAGGAATGGTGTTGAGAATGACCCCACCAATCTCTTGGACACAGTTTTGTGATGTTTTCCTAAATTACTACGTACCAGAGACTGCAATATTGGACAAGATAAGAGCATTTGACAGATTGGAGCAAGGAAGGATGACGGTGTCGGTGTATGCAGATCGTTTTCATGCTTTGGGTAAGTTTGCCCCTGCGATCATGTCTGATAATCGTCTTAAGATGACGAAGTTTGAGAGGGGTTTGGACTCGAGGATACAATCGACGATAGTGAATGCAGGGATGAAAACTTATGAGGATATGCTAGATGTGTGTTTTCGTGTGGAGAGTGATTTCCGCCGAGTAGCGGCAAGAGCAGCTAGCGCTGGAGGGTCGGATAGAGGCAAGAGGCCAAGAGATGATGTGCGAGTTGGTGGAAGACCCAGACGTTGGGTCAAGATTCCGAAGAGAGGCCCAGTTGGAAACTTTCAGAGAACCCCACCCCAGAACCCGGTGGCCCAGCAGGCTATAGGAGTATGTCCACACTATAACAGGAACCACGTCGGAGAGTGTAGGAAAGTGGCTGGAGCATGTTTTCGATGCTGTCAAGTGGGCCATATGATTAGAGACTGTCCGGAGATGAAGAAGAATAATCCTGGAGAGGCGGCTCAACAGCCAAGAGTGAAGCCTCGAGCAAATGCTCGTGTACATTTAATGACGGACACGGATGTGCAGGAGGCTACCGATGTAGTAGCAGGTATCATTTAAACTAAGTTTGAATTCATATTGAATTAAGTGTTTTCGTGCTTAACTCTTGTGTAAAACTTCATATGGCCTTAGGTGCGATTTTAGTAAATAAGGTACCTGCCAATGTGCTCTTTGATAGCGGCGTGAGCCACTCCTTTGTAGCAAAGAGATTTACTAAGCACCTTGGCAGTTTGCCTGAATGGTTAGAAACTCCGTACCGCGTTCAAGCGGCCGGTGATCAGATTATGGTTTCATACCAACAGTATCGAGATTGCGAATTGGAGTTTGAAGGACAAACATTCCCCGCCACACTGATCCCTATTCAGATGTATGACTTTGACGTCATATTAGGAATGGACTGGTTAGCCAAGAATCACGCTAATATTGATTGTCGGTTGAAGCAAGTGACAATCAAGAATGCTAAGATGGAGGAGGTAATATTTCAAGGAGATGCGGAACGAAAGAAGGTACCCAAAAAGGTGTACGTGTCGGTTGCACAAGCGCGCAAGGCATTAAGGAAAGGTGCTGAGGGATTTCTAGTGTATGCCATGGATGTTACCAAGGAGGTATCTCCTATTGAGCAAATTCCATAAGTCAAACGAATTTCCTGATGTGTTTCCGGAAGATTTACCAGGAGTACCACCCCTGAGAGAAGTCGAATTTGAGATCAACTTGATTCCAGGGACAGAACCTATTTCTAAAGCTCCTTATAGAATGGCTCCGGCAGAATTGAGAGAGTTGAAGGAACAACTGCAGGAGTTATTGGACAAGAAGTTTATCCGCCCTAGTGTATCGCCCTGGGGAGCACCTGTTTTGTTTGTAAAGAAGAAAGATGGTAGCATGAGGCTTTGTATCGATTATAGAGAGTTGAATAAAGTTACCATCAAGAATAAGTATCCCCTTCCACGAATATAGGATTTGTTTGATCAACTCAAGGGCGCCAAGATTTTCTCTAAAATTGATCTCCGATCAGGGTATCATCAGTTGAGAGTGAAGGCCGAAGACATCGCGAAGACAGCTTTCCGCACAAGATATGGCCACTATGAGTTTTTGGTGATGCCGTTTGGATTAACAAATGCCCCCGCAGCTTTTATGGATCTTATGAATACCGTCTTTCGAGAACAGTTGGACAAATTTGTTGTGGTATTCATAGATGATATTCTGGTGTATTCCCCTGACGAACAAACTCACGCTGATCATTTGAGAACCGTTCTAGGTATTCTGAGGCAGAAACAACTATATGCTAAGTTTAGCAAGTGTGAGTTTTGGTTAAGAAGTGTGGCTTTCCTGGGTCACGTGATATCAGAAGAGGGGATTGCTGTTGACCCAAAGAAGGTGGAAGCTATAACTGAATGGCCTAGACCTACCAATGTCACCGAAGTGCGAAGTTTCTTGGGTCTAGCGGGTTATTACAGAAAATTTGTTGAGGGATTCTCAAGGATTGCCGTACCTCTCAGTCGCCTTACTCAAAAGAAGTCCAAGTTTGAGTGGACGGCGGAATGCGAACAAAGTTTCGCGGAGCTTAAGAAGAGATTAACGACAGCTCCAGTATTGGCTCAACCTTCAGGAACTGATGGGTTTGTGATTTATAATGATGCGTCAAAGAACGAGTTAGGTACGTAAATTATAGCATAAGGTTATGATCTTGTATACCCATTAAGCATAGACTAATACTTTGTTTGTAGGTTGTGTCTTAATGCAAAACGAACGAGTCATCGCATATGCCTCAAGACAGCTAAAGCCTTATGAGCAAAACTATCCCACACATGATCTTGAACTTGCCGCGGTTGTGTTCGCCTTGAAGATCTGGCGGCATTATTTGTATGGAGAAAAGTGCGCGGTATTCACGGATCATAAGAGCCTAAAGTATTTGTTCTCGCAGAAGGAATTGAATATGAGGCAGCGGAGATGGTTGGAATTGCTAAAAGACTATGACCTAACTATTCATTATCACCCGGGAAAGGCTAACAAGGTAGCCGACGCCTTAAGTAGGAAGTCCAGCCATGCACGACAATCACCATTGGAAAGAGAGATGGAAGAGTTTGGTTTCGATTTGATTGAATCCACGGTGAACGTCCTGACAGCCTTGACTATCACCCCGAGTTTGATTGATCGGATAAAGGAGGGCACAGAAGAAAGATAAGGCTTTAAGTGAGATAACGGAAAGGGTGAAACATAGTCAAGTTGAAGGATTTCGGATCAAGGAGGATGGGAGCTTATGGTTTAGGGAAAGATTATGCGTGCCGGATGTTGACGAACTTAGGAAGGAAGTTTTACAGGAAGCTCATAATTCGAGGTTATCAATACATCCCCGTAGCACCAAGATGTATAGAGATCTCAAGCGATACTATTGGTGGTCTGGGATGAAAAGACATATTGCGGAATTCATAGAGAGGTGTTTGGTGTGTCAACAAGTCAAAGCAGAACACCAACGACCCGGTGGATTGTTGATGCCGTTGGAAATCCCGGAATGGAAATGGGAACATGTCACAATGGATTTTGTAGCGGGTTTACCAAAGACAAGAAGTGGATGTGACATGATTTGGGTCATCGTGGATCGTTTAACAAAGTCTGCCCATTTCCTACCCGTTTCAAGTAAAGCACCTCTTGACAAGTTAGTGAGTTTATATATGGACAGTATTGTTAGTTTCCATGGAGTCCCGGTAAGTATAGTGTCCGACCGAGATGCACGGTTCACTTCTAAGTTTTGGACAGCATTCCAAGAAGCCATGGGTACAGAGTTAAGGTTGAGTACGGCGTATCATCCCCAAACCGATGGACAGTCCGAGCGGACTATTCAAACCTTGGAAGATATGCTAAGGGCTTGCGTGTTGGATTTCAAAGGGAGTTGGGACGGAATGGTGAAACTGATGGAGTTTTCTTATAACAATAGTTACCACAGTGCAATTGACATGGCTCCTTTTGAAGCGTTGTACGGAAGGAAATGTAGGTCCCCGGTTTATTGGGACGAAGTGGGCATGAGGACCATCACGGGACCTGAGCTATTGGAGAAAACGCTAGATAAGGTGAAAATCATCCGGGAAAGACTCAAGACGGCTCAGGATCGCAGCAAGAGTTGGGCAGATTCCAAACGACGACCATTGGATTTTGACGTGGGTGAAAAAGTTTATTTGAAGGTATCACCTACCAAGGGTGTCATGCGGTTCGGAGTAAAAAGCAAGCTAAGCCCTCGCTTTATTGGTCCTTATGAAGTACTTGAGAAAGTGGGAGCCTTGGCTTATAGGTTGGCATTGCCTCCAGTGTTGGCGCAAGTTCACGATGTATTCCACGTGTCACAATTAAGAAAGTACGTGGCGGATCCAAGTCATGTACTTGAAGCTCAACCTTTGGAACTCAAGGACGATGTTACATATGAGGAGGTACCCGTGAAAATTGTGGACCGAAAGGATCAAGTATTGAGGAAGCGAGTGATCCCTTATGTAAAGGTCCAGTGGAGCAATCACACGGAACGTGAAGCCACTTGGGAGCTCGAAGAACAAATGCGGGAGAAGTATCCTCAGCTCTTCGACTAAGGTACGTAAGTTTCGAGGACGAAACTTTGTAAAGGGGGTGGAATGTTACACCCCGTGACTTTAAGCACGATTTTCAATACTTAGAGGTCAACCTTAAATACAACTTAATTAATTTTGTAGGTTATGAGACTTAGTCACCTAAAACATAGAAGAATAAGAAAGAAGGGTTCAAAATAGAATTAAAGGTAATTAATAGAAATTACCTAAAAGGTCCCTACGAGGAGATAGGGGGAGTTATAGAAATTTAGTATAACTCCCCATCTCAGCATAAGGGGACGTTTTCCACACCAAAGAGGAGAGGGAAAAACCGCAAGAAAAAGAGAGAGAAGAGAAAAGGAAAGGAAGAAGAAGAAGAGAAGAAGGAAAGGAAGGAAAAGGCCATTCTAGGTTCAATTCTTATCAAGGTTCTGCAGTAAATCCGTAAGGTTAACTAGAAACCAAGGCAAGTAATCTTTCTATACGCTTTACGTAAATTTTGATACTTAAGGCCCTATGTTCTTACAAAGAGAAAACATGAATCACACATTAGTATTCTTGTCTTGTCTATCTTAAATGCTTTGCTATATGTAAGTCTTGTTGCTAATTGTGTAAAGTCTTGCTCTTTGGGCCATATTTCTGAAAACAGTTGTGTGGTGCTTTATTGTTTGTCAAGCATGCCCATAAAAGTGTATATTTTGACGTGCTTATTGTCTTGCTCTACTCTTATGTTGATTGTCTACACTTAGACGTTGAGAGTAAGTGCAGGAAATTGAGAGATGAGTGATGACATTGGTGTAGTCTTGTTTTGTTGGGAAAGTTGATGAGATCTTTTGAAGGTTGTGAATGAGTGAAGGCTAGAGTGGATATTGCTAGGCATGACTAGGCATCAATTCATGTTTAGATGTGTGCTAAGTAAGATGAATCTAGATGTTAAGATGGATCTTTAAGTGTTGAAAATGGAAGGGTTGAAGAAGGAGGGTGTTGGAGAGGAAGTTACTGCAGAAAAACTGCAGTTTGGCATCGTCAGAACACTTCGAACGCCTACATTAGGCGCTTTATGTCACATTAGGTGCCTAATGTAGCGTTCAATGTGTCCTGAAGCTTTCCCGTACAGAAAAACTGCAATTTAGAACCGTCAGAACACTTCGAACACCTACATTAGGCGCTTTATGTCACATTAGGTGCCTAATGTAGCGTTCAATGTGTCCTGAATCATCCCCGAACACTTCGAACGCCTAGTATAGGCGCTTTAAGTCACTATAGGCGCTTCATGTAGCGTTCCAACTGTACTCGAAGTCTTTTTGACCCTTTAGGCGCCCTATGTATGTGTAGTAACTTTATACACTTCTTTTGAACATAAAATGCAAGGGTATTTGAGGTGCAATTGAGGTGTAGATGGTAAGTTTGATTAAGTAAGCATAAGATTGAATTACAAGTTAATAAGAGAGACGAACAGACTTGACAAAATACGAACAGGGAGTGTTTGAGGTGCCAGACCCGTATACTTGATATGCAAGATGTATGTGTGTGTTACATGTTGATTTGAAGCTACTTGTGCATCCTGCATCATGACATGGGCACTTGCATTTGATTTGAGATTTGCTTTGCAAAAGAACATGTGATTACAAGAAAGGTTTAAAGTTTTTGAAAGAAAAAATGGCTGTTGGTTGATCGCAGGATATAAAAGTCACGCCTGCG
The DNA here is from genome assembly GCA_036186865.1 of Eustoma russellianum. Classification (NCBI taxonomy): domain Eukaryota; kingdom Viridiplantae; phylum Streptophyta; class Magnoliopsida; order Gentianales; family Gentianaceae; genus Eustoma; species Eustoma russellianum. The sequence continues at coordinate 32,606,775 of AP025046.1, read as the reverse complement.
AAAGCAGGGTATAAAAGCGTGATCTGTGAATCAACAAGGGGTATAAAGTTATATGTTATGGGGCCGTGGACCTTTCAGCAAGGGGTATAAAGTTATGTTTGCTGTGGACTGATCACCCATAGGGTATAAAGTTCTGCTACGCGAAGAATATGATATGTAAAGTGATGAAATGTTTTGTGAAATGACATGCATGACATGTTTATGAAAGAAAACATATGCATGGGTGTTGTGTGTGATTTTAAAGATGTACATGCATCATGATACACGAAGCATAAGACTTGACATGCAAGAAACGTGGTTAGTCTATGACTTGCTTATGTGATACGTTGTTTTAATACATGTTGGTTCTCGTATCTGTGTACATATATGTGCTTTATCTGTTTGAGGAATTCTTATTAAAATGTTATTTGCTAACCCGAGCACCTTATTTTTGGGCAATGTTCTATACACTGGTGACTCGACGTGTGTGATTCCGTAAGGTGTATAGACGGGTTACTTGCTGGCGATAATTTCGCTAAGAACAGTTACTCTATTCCTTTTTCAGGTGAGCCTGAATATGAGTTGATATTCATCGAGGACGATGGCGAGTGGGCTCAATGGGATGACGGACAAGGGAATAGATAGATGCTGGACTACTTTCTTTAAGTTTGGAAACTCGTTGTTATTATGTTGATCTAGAACTTATGTTGGTTAGATGAACAAACACCTTTTATTTCCGCTACAGTTTCTGGTTGTATGATTTACGATGAAGCTTTAAATTTATCAACGTTTCCGCTGATTTATTTTACGTCATAGATGATGAATGCTTGATCCGCTTTGACGCTTCGTAGTTCTCATAGTAGACTATGGCGGGTGCACTAGTTCCGATGACAGTATCGGGCCGGGGCGCTACAGGAGGTATCAGAGCCCAGGCTTCAGATCTATCTCAGAAACTTAGGTTCATGATCTTTAGACACCTAAGCTATGATTCTCCTTTAAGGTTGATCTTTAGTTATAAGTGTTGATCTCTTTAGTGGTTAAGTATGATATGGGTTGGGTGTGTGCGAGCGCGTCTTATTATCTAACTTTGTATTAATAGTTGTACTACACACCTCACCTATTAGTACGCATTCGAGCCTTCAGTAACCTTTTTGTATTTACTGAATGCTAATGAAATGTTAACCTTTCAGCGAAATATGCCTCCAAGAAGAGATAACACAGGCAACTCTTGCAATGGACAGGAGAACCAGCCACCACAAGTTGTGTTACCCCAGGTGCTCACTGACGCACTGACGGTGATTGCACAAGGATATATGCAGTAGCATCAGCCTCCGCCTCCACCACCGCAACAGCATAACATCCGGTTCTTTTATGGGGAGATGAGAAAGATGAGGGTGTCAGAGTTTGGAGGATGTACGGATCCTGAAGAGGCTCAGCACTGGTTGGCTGAGGTAGAGAAATGTTTTCGGCTGGTGCAGGTACCGAACGAGATAAAGGTTGAGGTGGCCACGCCCCTTCTAAGTGGCAAGGCTGGCGAATGGTGGGAAGGAATGGTGTTGAGAATGACCCCACCAATCTCTTGGACACAGTTTTGTGATGTTTTCCTAAAGTACTACGTACTGGAGACTGCAATATTGGACAAGATAAGAGCATTTGACAGATTGGAGCAAGGAAGGATGACGGTGTCGGAGTATGTAGATCGTTTTCATGCTTTGGGTAAGTTTGCCCCTGCGATCATGTCTGATAATCGTCTTAAGATGACGAAGTTTGAGAGGGGTTTGGACTCGAGGATACAATCGGCGATAGTGAATGCAGGGATGAAAACTTATGAGGATATGCTAGATGTGTGTTTTCGTGTGGAGAGTGATTTCCACCGAGTAGCGGCAAGAGCAGCTAGCGCTGGAGGGTCGGATAGAGGAAAGAGGCCAAGAGATGATGTGCGAGTTGGTGGAAGACCCGGACGTTGGGTCAAGATTCCGAAGAGAGGCCGAGTTGGAAACTTTCAGAGAACCCCACCCCAGAACCAGCAGGCTATAGGAGTATGTCCACACTATAACAGGAACCATGTCGGAGAGTGTAGGAAAGTGGCTGGAGCATGTTTTCGATGCTGTCAAGTGGGCCATATGATTAGAGACTGTCCGGAGATGAAGAAGAATAATCCTGGAGAGGCGGCTCAACAGCCAAGAGTGAAGCCTCGAGCAAATGCTCGTGTACATTTAATGACGGACACGGATGTGCAGGAGGCTACCGATGTAGTAGCAGGTATCATTTAAACTAAGTTTGAATTCATATTGAATTAAGTGTTTTCGTGCTTAACTCTTGTGTAAAACTTCATATGGCCTTAGGTGCGATTTTAGTAAATAAGGTACCTGCCAATGTGCTCTTTGATAGCGGCGCGAGCCACTCCTTTGTAGCAAAGAGATTTACTAAGCACCTTGGCAGTTTGCCTGAATGGTTAGAAACTCCGTACCGCGTTCAAGCGGCCGGTGATCAGATTATGGTTTCATACCAACAGTATCGAGATTGCGAATTGGAGTTTGAAGGACAAACATTCCCCGCCACACTGATCCCTATTCAGATGTATGACTTTGACGTCATATTAGGAATGGACTGGTTAGCCAAGAATCACGCTAATATTGATTGTCGGTTGAAGCAAGTGACAATCAAGAATGCTAAGATGGAGGAGGTAATATTTCAAGGAGATGCGGAACGAAAGAAGGTACCCAAAAAGGTGTACGTGTCGGTTGCACAAGCGCGCAAGGCATTAAGGAAAGGTGCTGAGGGATTTCTAGTGTATGCCATGGATGTTACCAAGGAGGTATCTCCTATTGAGCAAATTCCAGAAGTCAACGAATTTCCTGATGTGTTTCCGGAAGATTTACCAGGAGTACCACCCCCGAGAGAAGTCGAATTTGAGATCAACTTGATTCCAGGGACAGAACCTATTTCTAAAGCTCCTTATAGAATGGCTCCGGCAGAATTGAGAGAGTTGAAGGAACAACTGCAGGAGTTATTGGACAAGAAGTTTATCCGCCCTAGTGTATCGCCCTGGGGAGCACCTGTTTTGTTTGTAAAGAAGAAAGATGGTAGCATGAGGCTTTGTATCGATTATAGAGAGTTGAATAAAGTTAGCATCAAGAATAAGTATCCCCTTCCACGAATTGAGGATTTGTTTGATCAACTCAAGGGTGCCAAGATTTTCTCTAAAATTGATCTCCGATCAGGGTATCATCAGTTGAGAGTGAAGGCCGAAGACATCGCGAAGACAGCTTTCCGCACAAGATATGGCCACTATGAGTTTTTGGTGATGCCGTTTGGATTAACAAATGCCTCTGCAGCTTTTATGGATCTTATGAATACCGTTTTTCGAGAACAGTTGGACAAATTTGTTGTGGTATTCATAGATGATATTCTGGTGTATTCCCCTGACGAACAAACTCACGCTGATCATTTGAGAACCGTTCTAGGTATTCTGAGGCAGAAACAACTATATGCTAAGTTTAGCAAGTGTGAGTTTTGGTTAAGAAGTGTGGCTTTCCTGGGTCACGTGATATCAGAAGAGGGGATTGCTGTTGACCCGAAGAAGGTGGAAGCTATAACTGAATGGCCTAGACCTACCAATGTCACCGAAGTGCGAAGTTTCTTGGGTCTAGCGGGTTATTACAGAAAATTTGTTGAGGGATTCTCAAGGATTGCCGTACCTCTCAGTCGCCTTACTCAAAAGAAGTCCAAGTTTGAGTGGACGGCGGAATGCGAACAAAGTTTCACGGAGCTTAAGAAGAGATTAACGACAGCTCCAGTATTGGCTCAACCTTCAGGAACTGATGGGTTTGTGATTTATAGTGATGCGTCAAAGAACGAGTTAGGTACGTAAATTATAGCATAAGGTTATGATCTTGTATACCCATTAAGCCTAGACTAATACTTTGTTTGTAGGTTGTGTCTTAATGCAAAACGAACGAGTCATCGCATATGCCTCAAGACAGCTAAAGCCTTATGAGCAAAACTATCCCACACATGATCTTGAACTTGCCGCGGTTGTGTTCGCCTTGAAGATCTGGCGGCATTATTTGTATGGAGAAAAATGCGCGGTATTCACGGATCATAAGAGCCTAAAGTATTTGTTCTCGCAGAAGGAATTGAATATGAGGCAGCGGAGATGGTTGGAATTGCTAAAAGACTATGACCTAACTATTCATTATCACCCGGGAAAGGCTAACAAGGTAGCTGACGCCTTAAGTAGGAAGTCCAGCCATGCACGACAATCACCATTGGAAAGAGAGATGGAGGAGTTTGGTTTAGATTTGATTGAATCCACGGTGAACATCCTGACAGCCTTGACTATCACCCCGAGTTTGATTGATCGGATAAAGGAGGCACAGAAGAAAGATAAGGCTTTAAGTGAGATAACAGAAAGGGTGAAACATAGTCAAGTTGAAGGATTTCGGATCAAGGAGGATGGGAGCTTATGGTTTAGGGAAAGATTATGCGTGCCGGATGTTGACGAACTTAGGAAGGAAGTTTTACAGGAAGCTCATAATTCGAGGTTATCAATACATCCCCGTAGCACCAAGATGTATAGAGATCTCAAGCGATACTATTGGTGGTCTGGGATGAAAAGACATATTGCGGAATTCATAGAGAGGTGTTTGGTGTGTCAACAAGTCAAAGCAGAACACCAACGACCCGGTGGATTGTTGATGCCGTTGGAAATCCCGGAATGGAAATGGGAACATGTCACAATGGATTTTGTAGCGGGTTTACCAAAGACAAGAAGTGGATGTGACATGATTTGGGTCATCGTGGATCGTTTAACAAAGTCTGCCCATTTCCTACCCGTTTCAAGTAAAGCACCTCTTGACAAGTTAGTGAGTTTATATATGGACAGTATTGTTAGTTTCCATGGAGTCCCGGTAAGTATAGTGTCCGACCGAGATGCACGGTTCACTTCTAAGTTTTGGACAGCATTCCAAGAAGCCATGGGTACAGAGTTAAGGTTGAGTACGGCGTATCATCCCCAAACCGATGGACAGTCCGAGCGGACTATTCAAACCTTGGAAGATATGCTAAGGGCTTGCGTGTTGGATTTCAAAGGGAGTTGGGACGGAATGGTGAAACTGATGGAGTTTTCTTATAACAATAGTTACCACAGTGCAATTGACATGGCTCCTTTTGAAGCGTTGTACGGAAGGAAATGTAGGTCCCCGGTTTATTGGGACGAAGTGGGCATGAGGACCATCACGGGACCTGAGCTATTGGAGAAAACGCTAGATAAGGTGAAAATCATCCGGGAAAGACTCAAGACGGCTCAGGATCGCAGCAAGAGTTGGGCAGATTCCAAACGACGACCATTGGATTTTGACGTGGGTGAAAAAGTTTATTTGAAGTTATCACCTACCAAGGGTGTCATGCGGTTCGGAGTAAAAAGCAAGCTAAGCCCTCGCTTTATTGGTCCTTATGAAGTACTTGAGAAAGTGGGAGCCTTGGCTTATAGGTTGGCATTGCCTCCAGTGTTGGCGCAAGTTCACGATGTATTCCACGTGTCACAATTAAGAAAGTACGTGGCGGATCCAAGTCATGTACTTGAAGCTCAACCTTTGGAACTCAAGGACGATGTTACATATGAGGAGGTACCCGTGAAAATTGTGGACCGAAAGGATCAAGTATTGAGGAAGCGAGTGATCCCTTATGTAAAGGTCCAGTGGAGCAATCACACGGAACGTGAAGCCACTTGGGAGCTCGAAGAACAAATGCGGGAGAAGTATCCTCAGCTCTTCGACTAAGGTACGTAAGTTTCGAGGACGAAACTTTTGTAAAGGGGGTGGAATGTTACACCCCGTGACTTTTAAGCACGATTTTCAATACTTAGAGGTCAACCTTAAATACAACTTAATTAATTTTGTAGGTTATGAGACTTAGTCACCTAAAACATAGAAGAATAAGAAAGAAGGGTTCAAAATAGAATTAAAGGTAATTAATAGAAATTACCTAAAAGGTCCCTACTAGGAGATAGGGGGAGTTATAGAAATTTAGTATAACTCCCCATCTCAGCATAAGGGGACGTTTTCCACACCAAAGAGGAGAGGGAAAACCGCAAGAAAAAGAGAGAGAAGAGAAAAGGAAAGGAAGAAGAAGAAGAGAAGAAGGAAAGGAAGGAAAAGGCCATTCTAGGTTCAATTCTTATCAAGGTTCTGCAGTAAATCCGTAAGGTTAACTAGAAACCAAGGCAAGTAATCTTTCTATACGCTTTACGTAAATTTTGATACTTAAGGCCCTATGTTCTTACAAAGAGAAAACATGAATCACACATTAGTATTCTTGTCTTGTCTATCTTAAATGCTTTGCTATATGTAAGTCTTGTTGCTAATTGTGTAAAGTCTTGCTCTTTGGGCCATATTTCTGAAAACAGTTGTGTGGTGCTTTATTGTTTGTCAAGCATGCCCATAAAAGTGTATATTTTGACGTGCTTATTGTCTTGCTCTACTCTTATGTTGATTGTCTACACTTAGACGTTGAGAGTAAGTGCAGGAAATTGAGAGATGAGTGATGACATTGCTGTAGTCTTGTTTTGTTGGGAAAGTTGATGAGATCTTTTGAAGGTTGTGAATGAGTGAAGGCTAGAGTGGATATTGCTAGGCATGACTAGGCATCAATTCATGTTTAGATGTGTGTTAAGTAAGATGAATCTAGATGTTAAGATGGATCTTTAAGTGTTGAAAATGGAAGGGTTGAAGAAGGAGGGTGTTGGAGAGGAAGTTACTGCAGAAAAACTGCAGTTTGGCATCGTCAGAACACTTCGAACGCCTACATTAGGCGTTTTATGTCACATTAGGTGCCTAATGTAGCGTTCAATGTGTCCTGAAGCTTTCCCGTACAGAAAAACTGCAATTTAGAACCGTCAGAACACTTCGAACACCTACATTAGGCGCTTTATGTCACATTAGGCGCCTAATGTAGCGTTCAATGTGTCCTGAATCATCCCCGAACACTTCGAACGCCTAGTATAGGCGCTTTAAGTCACTATAGGCGCTTCATGTAGCATTCCAACTGTACTGGAAGTCTTTTTGACCCTTTAGACGCCCTATGTATGTGTAGTAACTTTATACACTTCTTTTGAACATAAAATGCAAGGGTATTTGAGGTGCAATTGAGGTGTAGATGGTAAGTTTGATTAAGTAAGCATAAGATTGAATTACAAGTGAATAAGAGAGACGAACAGACTTGACAAAATACGAACAGGGAGTGTTTGAGGTGCCAGACCGTATACTTGATATGCAAGATGTATGTGTGTGTTACATGTTGATTTGAAGCTACTTGTGCATCCTGCATCATGACATGGGCACTTGCATTTGATTTGAGATTTGCTTTGCAAAAGAACATGTGATTACAAGAAAGGTTTAAAGTTTTCGAAAGACAAAATGGCTGCTGGTTGATCGCAGGATATAAAAGTCACGCCTGCAAAAGCAGTGTATAAAAGCGTGATCTGTGAATCAACAGCAGGGTATAAAGTATTTTATGGGGCCGTGGACCTATCAGCACGGAAAATAAAGTTATTTTATGGGGCCGTGGACCTTTCAGCACGGATATATGATATATGTAATGGGGCCGTGGACCTTTCAACACGGATATATGATATATGTAATGGGGCCATGGACCTTTCAGCACGAGGTATAAAGTTATATGTTATGGGGCCGTGGACCTTTCAGCACGGGGTATAAAGTTATGTTTGCTGTGGACTGATCACCCACAGGGTATAAAGTTCTGCTTCGCGAAGAATATGATATGTAAAGTGATGAAATGTTTTGTGAAATGACATGCATGACATGTTTATGAAAGAAGACATATGCATGGGTGTTGTGTGTGATTTTAAAGATGTACATGCATCATGATACACGAAGCATAAGACTTGACATGCAAGAAACGTGGTTAGTCTATGACTTGCTTATGTGATACGTTGTTTTAATACATGTTGGTTCTCGTATCTGTGTACATATATGTGCTTTATCTGTTTGAGGATATCTTATTAAAATGTTATTTGCTAACCCGAGCACCTTATTTTTGGGCAATGTTCTATGCACTGGTGACTCGACGTGTGTGATTCCGTAAGGTGTATAGACAAGTTACTTGCTGGCGATAATTTCGCTAAGAACAGTTACTCTATTCCTTTTTCAGGTGAGCCTGAATATGAGTTGATATTCATCAAGGACGATGGTGAGTGGGCTCAATGGGATGACGGACAGGGGAATAGATAGATGCTGGACTACTTTCTTTAAGTTTGGAAACTCGTTGTTATTATGTTGATCTAGAACTTATGTTGGTTAGATGAACAAACACCTTTTATTTCCGCTACAGTTTCTGGTTGTATGATTTACGATGAAGGTTTAAATTTATCAACGTTTCCGCTGATTTATTTTACGTCATAGATGATGAATGCTTGATCTGCTTTGACGCTTCGTAGTTCTCATAGTAGACTACGGCGGGTGCACTGGTTCCGATGACAGTATCGGGCCGGGGCGCTACAGTCACGTTGCCCAGCTGAGGTGCAGCCGAGGCTGAACAACCGTGCTTGGGTACTGAACCACTGAACCGGGTTTCTTGCTGAACTGCAATGCTCTGAGTGCTAAGCTACTGAAACCCCGCCGTTGACTGTTGCTGACTAACAGACGATTCAGTTATGGTTCATCACAATGCAACCCGAATAACAAAATATACACTTCGATCCAAGAGAGGAAATAAAACCACCAGAGAGAAACCAAGAGAAAGCAAGAACAAGAGGCCTCATCGGCAAGATTGGGACATATATAGCTGAAGGTGAACCACCGCCTCTGTATGGGTGTGTGTAAGCATGGTATAAATTTGTGGGTGATTATGACATGTGGATCAAAAAATTTTGGCGTATTTTTAGGTATATAGGCTAGCCATCTTTATATGGCAAATACGTGACATGTCGATGAAGTTTCGGTTGTCACCCGATACGATAATTTTTTGTTTATCACCTTGTGACATGTCGTTACAATTTTGATATCACTATGACATGTAATATATGATTTGAGACCTGTATATACTCATAAATATGATGTGTATATAGTGGTGTGATGTTGAGGTATGTTTATAATGTAAATGACGTGTAGCATCCCGCACCCGGGCCTCGTCCGAATGCAGGTCGCCCGCCGTACTTCACTAAGGAGAGTACAAAGCGTCATGCATAACATGCGAAAATCCATAACATAAGTCGTGGACTCCCATGCTAACATTTAACATGGCAGTAAAATTTAGGCAGAATTAAAAACTTTTCAAATTAAACATGCATCATCAAACTACTAAGTTCCCAAAAGTAGTAGTCCCACAAAATAACATGACCGAAATCCAGAGAGTTCAAACATAGTCATAATACAAAACATCTTGGCCGCACAAAAGTCCTTAAGCTTAGCTCCCTTCATATCTTCTCGCCTATGGATAAGGTACTCTCGGCTCATCCTCGATCCATTCTATCTTGGCATCATCTGGCTCTGGGAAAAATAAAGTGTGAGTGATAAAAATCACCCAGCAAGAATACAATAAACGACCATGACATACGTAAAGAATTATAACATGAATGTACTACCCCAAAACACTCACATAATCATAATTCATACCTGATCTTGGATCCCGTACTCACTTGACATTCGGATTAAACATGTTTTTAGGGAATGCTATACCATACTAGATCTTGGATTCTGAACTTACCTGACATTCGGTTAAATCATACTTTAGGATAATGCTACCAATAACAACTTATTAACCATTAACTGTAACCATGCAACATGTCTTCATGATCGTGAGATATGCAAAATGCAATGCATGATGCCATGTCATGTCAAAACGTCATTTTGGTCCCATAAAATAACATGTCGTAAAACAGAGTGTCAGATCAATTAACCCCGGATCTGAACGGGTCTGGAACAGATATCAGACCAATTAACCCCGGGCCTGAACGGGTCCAGAACAGATATCAGATCAATTAACCCCGGATCTGAGCGGGTCCAGAACATATCATCAGACCAATTAACCCCGGGCCTGAACGGGTCCAGAACAGATATCAGATCAATTAACCCCGGATCTGAGCGGGTCCAGAACATATCATCAGACCAATTAACCCCGGGCATGAACGGGTCCAGAACAGATATCAGATCAATTAACCCCGGATCTGAACGGGTCCAGAACAGATATCAGATCAATTAACCCCGGATCTAAACGGGTCCAGAACATATCGTCAGACCAATCAACCCTGGGTCTAGAGTCGGGTTAGTCGCATGCTTGGCCGGCAAAGGAATCATAAAGCTTTCTTTAAAAACATGGGACCATAAAAACTTTTCATGCATACGAAAATGTAGTCGCTTGTAAAACTTGCTTGCATCTTAAAACCCATGAAAACCAGTTTCATGATCATGCATGATACATGTCGTGATATGAAATGCAAGTCATGGCATGAATAAGCGTATGCATTCCTTATAACATATCAACATACATGAATTTGGAAGCTAAATAATTCCAGACTTTTATTTCATATGCATTGGATGGTTACGCTAATCAATTAAGTCCATTTCCGTAGTAAATACGTCCGGTGTAATCTTAGATACATGTCGTAAAAATTCCAGATTATTTCAATAACCGTAAAAGGCTTATTTATTTATTTTTCTGAAATGGTTGAAATGCTGAAACTGATCTGACCCATTTTACTAAAAATTTAATTACGGCAAATCCGTAATTCGTTTTCAAGAAATTCCAACTCTCATAAGTCATAAACATGTGGATCTAATATCCTACCAAATTTTAGTCCGTTTGCATAGCTTTATGTACCCTTTCTGAGTCTAGAAAATCGTTACCATAATTCAGGTTGGTTCCAGTGATTTCAGCTGAGCCGTTTTACTAATTAATTTATCAAAAATAATCCAAAACTGTTTTTACCAAGATTCAAGCTGGCGTGCTTACTAGACTCATAGGTTCATTATCCTTCCAAAAATCAGCTTTATTGGTTACCTACAAGGTCCCCTTTTGAGTCTTCCAAAAGAGGCTTCAATTCTGCTCAATTCCCGTTTTTCAAGTCTGACCAACCTTACTAATTATTTTATTACAAATTAACCATAAATCATTTTACCAAAATTCCAGCTGGCGTGCTTACTACACTCATAGAGCTAGGTTTGTGACAAAAATCAGACTTTTTGAAGGTCCACAAGGTCCTCTTTCATTCTGTTAAATTCAGAGATCAATTCTGCTTAGCTCCAGAATTTTCTACTGCGGCATTTTTACCGTATAATTTCTTAAAAATAATCCTGAACTTATTTTAACGAAATTCCAACTCTCACTTGTACCAAACTCATAAGGCTAACTTTGTACCAAATATTAGCTTCATTGAGTATCGGTAAGGTGAGTTCTTAAGCCGTTTAATATGTCATTTCATTCTGCCTTATTCCAGTAGTTTGCTAGTTGGTTGTCTTTACAACTCCAAGAGTCCATGTTCACCTTCTATTTCATCCTTTGAACCAAAATTTGTATAGTGTCATAACCACATTTCACAACATATATTCAAGCATGCATTCATATTCAAGATTCATCTCAAGCTAATCTTACTAAAGATTTCATGAAGCTACTACCTTATATACACACGCATGCTTTTCCCTCAAGTTTCAAACTAGCATCAATCTTGCCTAGACTCACTTAGTTGTGACTTAAATCATCTAATAATCAGCCTTGAATCTTAATGCACGAAATAAAAAGATTCCATCTTTGAGAGAATAAACCACATAAGATGCATTGTTCTTAAGAAATCTCTAAGATGTAGTCTCAACTTAAGACATTCAACTAAAGATCATATCTTAAGAACTTCTAAGCATTCAAGTCACAAACTCTTTAAATAAATCATGAGAGATCATTGTAAACTTGCCTCTTCAAGCTAAAGCTCTTGTCTTTGCTTGGCTATGGAGTGAGTGGTGTTGAAATCCTTCTCCTTCCTTTCCTTGAGCATACGGTTTTGATGAAAGTGAAAGGATTCATGTTAGCTTCATTCTTTACCAAAATAAGTATTCACTTAAGGGAACTTGGAACAAGACTTACCTAGATGTCTTCTTGGGTCTTAGAGTGAAGTTGAACTTCTATCCTCCAAGATGTAGGCCGAAATCTTTGTGATGAAGGGAGGGAATTTTGCTAAGTGTTACTTGACTTGCTTGGGAGAATTTTCTCGATGATTGTAAGATGTTGTCTTGCAAAATTTAAAAATCTAGTTGGGGAGGGTGTCTTGGCCGATTTTTGGAGGGAGAGTAGTGAGGGTTAGGGTTTTCTTGAATGCCAATCAAGGTTAAGTTAGTATAACCTTGGTTACTTTATTCCAACTATAGTTACTTTTGGGCTAACCCAAGTTACTTTATCAAATCATGGTTATCTTAACCTTGGTTTAAGGGAAAAGTAACCATGGTAGGATTTAAAAATCCTCCATGTCTAGCCACTTAAGGGGGCGGTTTTGGGTTGGGGTCTTTATGACCTCAACCACACTACTTCCTTCTTTAATGAGTTGTCTTACTTGTTCCTTAAATGCATGTCTATTTTATTTTCTATTTATTCTTTGCATAATAACTTCTTGTCTTAATGGTGTAGTACACTTTAAGTAATTATTTTACTAATAAAATTGGCTAGAGAATTTCTAGAATCTCCCATGTATAGGCCGAAATTTTGGGGCCTCTTAGGCATCTTGATATTCCTTGTAATTTTAATTCATATACCATATTGTTGCCTATATTTTATTGTACTCCAAGATTAGCATATGTATGTATATAAATATGTACACGCCTATGTGTACCATGTATTTATACATTCCATACATATATATATTGGTATGGTTTATATCACTCTATATTTCATGTACTATCTCAAGAGTATTTAAGTAAAAAGAGTTACGTGGACTTAAGTAACACGCTCTTAAGGAAATCATCGCTTTCATTCCATCACTTGTGCATAGTTCTTACGTACACGATCGTTGGGGTACAACATGACGTGTCGGTGGAACGTCGGAATATAAGTATATAGTGTATCTTTAAAAACTTTGTATATGAGATATATATATGTATGTGGTGTGTGATTTGAATGAGATGAGGAGACTTTCCATTTCAAGTTTGTTCCCATATAGCTCTCTCCAAATATGTCTTCATTCAATGAGAAGTGAGTTCATTAACTTAAGTACTTCACTTAATGAACTAGTATAGTTCATTAATCATGGCACCTGAAAATAGTATAAAGACAAAATGTTTACCATATGATGTAAGCTTTAACACTTCATGGCTTGTTAGTACGACAACATTATATATAAACATGTAAAGCGTTTTTATCATGTGCATACATCAAGTAACACTTATTTCATACATTTCGTAAACACGTAACATTTAAATCATGCATGTTCGAATCACTCAAACTCCAATTTCTCAACAGGTCAGACGAATCTCCACGTTGTGCCATCACTCCTCAGCATCTCCCCCGAGGAAGGTCACAACAACCTCAACCCTCATATCAATAGGCACCTGCAGTAGACGCAGCTGCTCAAACACGTTCTTCGGCCAAATCTGGGTCTCCTCTGGCCGTGTCGTCCCCTTGAACATCAGAACCCAGGAGTTCTGCATCTCCCTGTAGTAAAATCTAAGCCATTTCAATGGTGGTGGCTGCTGCTGGTTCAGCTGCTGCTGTTGAGCCACAAGGGTGGTCAGGTTGGCCAAGGTATCCGTTGTAGGACTTGTATAGCACCACTAGAATTGGGGTGGGGGGTTTGAATAGTGAATGCTAAAAATTCAATTTTAAAAACCTTTTGGACCAAAAAACTCACTTCTAAAAACATTTTCTCTTTTCAGATCCTGATTTGATTCATTTAAATGACCTAGTTGTAGACCTCCAAAATTATGAAATTTGGTGAAGTTGTACTCTCAGATGTTATGATTAACTCACAAAAATTTCAAATTACAATTCCAAGTCGAACTCCTTGAAAATATATTTTTGGTCAGATTGCGCAAATCTGCCAGAAACTTTACTCCGAATTGAAAAATTTATTCATATTAATTTAAAACTCTGAATGACCTGAAAATTTAATAGTTTGACCCTCAAGATGTGTATTGTAATGGAGTGGAACATTTTTTTGAAAATTCGTTTGGGAAGTATGTCAACCACGTTGATGCTCTCAACCTTGGCAAATCTGAGAATCAGATTGTACTAGTCTCAAAACTATTAACGTTTGATTGACTTATACTTATCCAAATAAGGTGAAACCTATGCCTACTTAAAACTAGGACTGTGGCTATGTTTCTGCAAAATTTTGTGATTTTTGAAAATCGTTTGATATTTTTACCGTTACAATAAAATCGATGTAGAAAACTAGAAACTGAATGTGAAGTGCTGAAAAGTAAGAACACCAAGAATTTTATACTGGTTCGGTTAAAACAACCTACTCCAGTATTCGAGGACACCTTCTTCGGTTTTCACTAAACACAAAAACACCTTACCACAAGGGTAACTGGAGTTTAAACACCAACTCTACCCTTTCACAATCAAAACAATCAAGCAAACCAATCACAAACACCACCACCAATCGAATGAAGGTCTGATCACACCTTGATCAACCTTTTACAAGAAATGAACATGTATAGGTGGTATAATCAAAGCCTATATAATATATGGAATATATTAATGATATGCTTGAGACTAAGAAGAAGAGAAAGAAAGGAAGAAGAAGCGAGTTTGCTTTTTGCACTTGTAAGAATATGAATTGTTGCTTGGCCTTGTCTTGCACCATCTTGCCTTTTTATCACACTTTGGCCGCCCCCTAGGGTTCCTCTTTGGAAGAAAATTTAAAGACACAAATCAACTAAAATTCGGCCAGCACAGCAAACATGTGCTGAAATTTTCAGCATGTGATTCTTTTGAATTCTTTCCTTATGTAGCACCCTCTTCAATGTCACCAATCTTGTGTGGCATGTCCTCCACCAATTGAAGTACCAAATAAGTTCCACCTTGGCTCCAACATGGCTAAAGAGGCGTGCAAAGGGGACTGCACATGTGCTGAAATTATCTTTTGGCAAGCTTTGTCAAATAATGCACAATATTCACACATATATGGTAAATTATAATCAGCCTTATTTTAAATTTTCTAGAACATTTTAACGTATCTTGAATGTGTAAAAATTTTCTATATACATGTTACATCTATTCCAAAAACATTTCATGTGTGTACGTTCATAGAAAACTGAATATTCGACTTTTGTCGATTACGCGATTTTCCTCGGATTAATTTCAAACTTCTTACACATGTAACATATATTATGTCACACATAATATACATAAAATGAAGTGTATATTCAGCTACAATGGCTGATGAAAAACGTCCCATGTGTAAAAATAAAATTGAGTTTCAATTCTCCACATATTTAGTCTAAATTGTGGGTGGTTTGTGTGTGCCAACATTGTATGACTTTGTGGCTGATTGTAACATATGGATCACGAAATTTTTCAATAATTGTGATGTATATAGGCTGTCCATGTTTATATGGCAAGTACGTGACATGTCAGTGAAGTTTCGGTAGTCACCCGATACGACAATTTTCGGTTTGTGATGTTGTAACATGTCGTTATAATTTTGGCATCACTATGACTTATAACAAATGATATAGGACCTGAATATACTCATAAATATTAGGTGCATATAGTTGTGTGACATCGACGTACATTTATAATATATGTGACGTGTGAGTGGTACGTCAAAATATAAATATATAGTGTCTTATAAAATAATATGGATATATACTATATGTGAAAATGGCGTGTGAAATGAATGGGATGAGAATACTTTCCATTTTAAATTTTTTGCCATATTGATCTCTCCAAATATGTCTTCAATTAATGAACTAGTCAGTTAATTAACTTAAGCACTTCACTTAATGGACTAGATTAGTTTATTAATTATGGCAACTGAAAATAGTATAAAGACAACAAATGTTTGCCATATGAGGTAAGCTTTAACGCTTCATGGCTTGTTAGTACGACAACGTTATATATAAACATGTAAAGCACTTTTATCACATAAGCGTGTCCAGTAACAATTTATTCATACATTTCGTAGGTACGTAACATTTAAATCATGCATTTTTAAATCAATCAAACCTTTTTCTCACCAATCTCCCATTTTTGATGATTTTCAAAAATAGCATTAGTTCATGATTTAAATGTGATCGCTTTCCCTACAATTATGCGCAAATTTAAAATTTGAATTTTGAATTTCATATCCTCCTGCTCCCCCTTAAATCATGCTTCTCTATCCACCTTAAATCATGCTTTTCTCTCCCCCTTTATTTTGTAAATGTCATCAAAAGTATATGTAAGAATGGAAAGAAAGCAATTTATAGCATGTTAACGGAAATCATACATTTTTAGTGCGTCTTTTAGGGTTATTGATTCAACCCTTTGCAAATGTGCATTTTGGTACCTAAACTTGGGTGACCTTCTTAGTCTTACAAAAGATGAAAAGAAAGATGAAAAAGCAATATAATAAATGTTAGGTGCAAGTCCATTTGGCCTATGGCCAAAAATGCCATCATACTCATAATAATATTTTCGTTCGTGATATGTCTTTGTGTTAGTGTGCATGGTGCGTGATCTAGATGCATTTGTGTTGTATGAATGTTGTTGCGTATGCATCAATGGTTTCCTTTCATATCTATACGGCACATGATTATATTTTGCATGATATGAAAAAGAAGAAGCACGATAAGATGACATTAGAGGTGAATTCGCCGTCCTTTTAGGTTGTATATTTGTCTTAAATGCATGCGATATCTTAGATGAGGATAAAATAAATTTGGTTGACTTATTTTGTATTTCATTTTTCTCAACATATCATAATCCGGTTTTGTCACTTTCATGCTTTTGGGAAGAGATAGGACGATCTAGCATGCAAGTACTCGAATCAAATTATTTTACCCTCTTTTCTAAATCTGCATTTTTTTATTTCAAATTCAAAATCTCGGTTTTTATTTCATTATTCTCGAATGTCAATGATGAAATCTCAGATTTTAATGCATTAATCATGCACAATGACTCTTCTTTTGAATCGCTTGATCGAGATACAAGATTTGTATTAGAAGTAACTAACGATTTCTTGTCTTCAATTAAGCGTTTCTTTTCTTTTGCAATAGTCTTAGCAAACTTATGTAATTCAAGATATTGAACATACAAATCATGATACGATGGTTCAGAATCGGAATCAGAATCACAATTTACCTCATTATCGAAAGGTGGAGGCCTTTGGCTTGACATACCTTCTTGTTCGGTTTTCTGGCTAGCGGATGCTATCTCATAAAGATTGTTATATCTTCTTTTCGTGAGTGTGCCTGCACTCTGATACCACTTGTAGGACCTGTATATCACCACTAGAAGGGGAGGGTTGAATAGTGAGTGCGGATAATTTGGTTTTTAAAAACTATAGACCAAAAAACTCACCTGAAAATAGTTTCAATTTTCAGATCCTGATTTGATTTATTTAAATGTCCTTGTTGTAGACCTCTAAAAATTATGAAATTTGGTGGAGTTGTTCTCTCAGATGTTATGATTAACTCATAAAAATTTCAAATTAAAATTTCAAGCCTAACCCCTTGAAAATACGTTTTGGTCAAATTGCGCATATCTGCGAGAAACTGTACTCCGAATTAATAAAATTTATTCATATTAATTGGGAATTCTAAATGACTTGAAAACTTTATTGTTTGACCCTCATGATGTTTATTTTCATGGGTAGAATATTTTTTTATAAATTTCCTTTGGAAGTATGTCAACCACGTTGATGTTCTCAACCTTGCAAATCTGAGAATCAAATTGCACTAGTCTCAATGCTATTAATTTTTGATTGACTTATACTTATCCAAATGAGATGAAACTCATGCAAAATGAACACTACGACATGTGACTATATTTCTACAAAATTTTATATTTTTGAAAAACATTTGCTATTGGAAACTGAAAGTAAAGTGCTGAAAAGTAAGAACACCAAGAATTTTATATTGGTCAGTTAAAACAACCTACTCTAGTCTTCGAGGACACCTTCCTCAGTTTTCACTAAACACAAAAACACCTTACCGCAAGGGTGACTGGAGTTAAACACCAACTCCGCCCTTTTACAATTAAAACAATCAAGCAAACCAATCACGAACACCATCACCGATCGAATGAAGGTTTGATCACATCTTGATCAACCTTTTACAATAAATGAACGTGTATATGTGGTATAATCAAAGCCTATATAATATGTGGAATATATGAATAATAGGCTTGAGACTAAG
The DNA here is from genome assembly GCA_036186865.1 of Eustoma russellianum. Classification (NCBI taxonomy): domain Eukaryota; kingdom Viridiplantae; phylum Streptophyta; class Magnoliopsida; order Gentianales; family Gentianaceae; genus Eustoma; species Eustoma russellianum. Next base: position 32,588,455 of record AP025046.1, on the reverse strand, counting down.
AAGAAGAGATTTTGCTTATTGCACTTGTAAGAATATGAGTTGTTGCTTGGTCTTGTCTTGCACCATCTTGTCTTTTTATCACACTTTGGCCGCCCCCCTAGGGTTCCTCTTCCTCTTTGAGAATTGTCTTCAATGTCCTTGGAAGATTTCCTAGTGTAAAAGATGACACAATATCACTTACTTGATGCAATATGATTGAAAGGATGACTTGCCATTGCCTAGTTGTCACTTGTTGATTGGCCATCATTAGTCCACCTTGGCACCTTTTAATTGAGCTGTAAATTCTTCAAAAAATCTGAAAACATGTGCTCAAATTCTAGTTAAATAATTACCACATCATCACAATTCAATCCCTTGAATTTTGGAAGACAAATTGAAGACACAAATAAACAAAAATTCGGCCAACATAGCAAACATGTGCTGAAATTTTCAGCATGTGTTTCTTTTGAATTCTTTCCTTATGCGGTTTCCTCTTCAATGTCACCAATCTTGTGTGGCATGTCCTCCACCAATGTAAGTGCCAAATAATCTCCACCTTTGCTCCAACATGGCTGAAATGGTGTGTAAAGGGGACTGCACATGTGCTGAAATTTTCTTTTGGCAAGCTTTGTCAAATAATGCACAATATTCACATATATATGGTAAATTATAATCAGCCTTATTTTGAATTTTCTGGAACACTTTAACTTGTCTTGAATGTGTAAAAAGTGTCTAGATACATGTTACATCTTTTCCAAAAACATTCCATGTGTGTACGTTCGTAGAAAACCGAATTTTTGACTTTCGTCGATTACGCTATTTTTCTCCGATTAATTTCAAACTTCTTACACATGTAATATATATTATGTCACACATAGTATACATAAAATGAAGTGTACATTCAGCTATAATGGCTGATGAAAAATGTCCCATGTGTAAAATTAAAATTGAGTTTGAATTCTCCACAAATTTAGGCTAAATTGTGGGTGATTTGTGTGTGCCAACATGGTATGACTTTGTGGCTGATTTTAACATGTGGATCACAAAATTTTTCAATAATTTTGATGTATATAGGCTGGCCATCTTTATATGCAAGTACATGACATGTCGGTGAAATTTCAATACTCACCCAATACGACAATTTTATGACCTTGTAACATGTTATAATTTTGACGTTACCATGACTTATAACATATGATATAAGACCTGAATATGCTCATGAATATGAGGTGTATGTAGTGGTGTGACATCGACATATGTTTATAATATATGTGACGTGTCGGTGGTACGTCGGAATATAAATGTATAGTGCCTTTTAAAAAACATATGGATATATATTATATATGTAAATGTCGTGTGAAATGAATGGGATGAGGAGACTTTCCATTTCAAATTTGTTGTCATATTGCTCTATCCAAATATGTTTTTATTTAATGAACTAGTCAGTTCATTAACTTAAACACTTCACTTAATGAACTAGTTTAGTTCATTAATTATGGCATCTAAAAATAGTATAAAGACAACAAATGTTTGCCATATGATGTAAGCTTTAACGCTTCATTGCTTGTTAGTACGGCAACATTATATATAAACATGTAAAGCACTTTTATCACATAAGCGTGTCAAGTAACAGTTTATTCATGCATTTCGTATGTACATAACATTTAAATCATGCATTTGTAGATCAATCAAACCCTTTTCTCAACATCTTCTAAGACCTGGGAGATGGCCCCCTGGCTCTGATGATCATCTCCATCATGTCCCCATTTCCAGCTGGCTCATGGCGTGGCGACATTTTCTAGAATTTGAGAAATACATTTATGAAAAATCAGGTTGATTAAGGGTATGCTAAGAATTTAGACACTTATAAAGCTCATGTGGGGGTCTGGAGGTAAATTGGTAATTAAATAAAGAAAGCTCACCAACGGTAAACACCTCCTATAACCCTATCATAACTTAGCTCTACTTCATTTGTTGAGGGTAAAATCGTTATTTTAAAAATAGATCATGACTTATGTCTAAGTGATCTAATTAATCATGCGTTTCTGAGGTAGATCTGAAGCCTCGGCTCTGATACCACTTGTAGTGCCCCGCACCCGAGCTTTGGCATCGGGAACAGTACACCCACTATAGTCTGTTAAGATAACTACAAGGCATCAAATTAACTTCTTACACATTAGGAAAGACGTAGAAATTTTCTTTTTTTCGTGAAAACGATAAATATAAATGTTCAATTAAAATTCCATTCATAAATAATCCTGATGAAAGTAAAGAATAAGTATTTGGGTTGACGAGACCCAACACATCACAATCTGAAGTCAAAATTCCAAAACTGAATGTAAAATGGAACGTCTATATGAATCCCCAAAACATAAAGTAACTAGCCGCATGGTCTCTTTAGCTCTTATGTATGGCCGTCACTCTGCCCGCTTAGCCACGTCAGCCCCATCCTCAAGAAAGGTGTATTCATACTCGATCTCATGCTTACTAGAGGCGGAGGGAAGTATGGGTGAGTGATGTGACATCACCCAGTAGGTGGCCACCTCGATCCAATATGAACGAGCATACAACAATGATATATACGCACATAATCACATAACTCAGGATATAATATAGACATGGAATAATAACTGCGGAAAGTAAATCACTCCACATCATAAGGCGCAACAACATGATGCATGCCTTCCTCTACATGCCACACGCAACAAAAGCATTTCGTGCAATATGCCCATATCTTTTCCATGCTATGCATACTCCCAGGTTGTTTCTGTGGGTCTTACTGACAGTCCACCTGAGTGTCTGCAGTTCTTGAGCACAATCCTTCGTCCACATATTTTGTAACTCTTCGTCGCAGTCTACCTACCATGTCTTTGTAGGATCTGCAAGGCACCACTAGAAGGGGGGTTGAATAGTGGGTGCGGAAAGTGTGGGTTTTAAAATTGTTTTGATCAAAAACTCAACTTCTGAAAACAGATTCTCTTTTCAGGACCAGTTTTAAAACGTTTTTAAATCTAGGTTTTAGGCCTTAAAAAATTCTGAAATTTTCAGATAACTTAGTCTCAGATGTTATGAGTGTCTCCTAAAAATTTCAGATTTAAATTCAACCTTTATCCCCTTCAAAAATCGTTGGTGGTCAGATTAGGCAAATCTGCCAGAAACGGTAGACTGTTTTGAACAATTTATTCCTATTTGTACTTAACTCCAATTGCTCTGAAATTTTAACCACTAACCCCTTATATGTTGTATTTAAATGTGTTGAAACAGTTTCGAAAAATTCTTTCGGGAAGTTAGTTAAATACACTCAAAGTCTCAACCTTTGTAAGCCTGAAAATCAGACTGCACTAGTCTCAGAACTTTGGATGTTTGATTGACTTATAGTTATCCAAAAGTATTGAAACTTGTTCCAAATTAACCCTAAGACGTGTGACTATGATTCGGGAGAGTTTTGTAATTTTTAAAAACGTTTATAATTTTTACGAATGTAATAAAAAGAGTAAACAGTACTGAAACAGAATATAAGTGCTGAAAGTAAATGACACAGAGAATTTTATACTGGTTTGGTTATAAAAAACCTACTCCAGTCTTCGAGGAACACCTTCCTTGGTTCACACTAGTCACACAACACAAATACACCTTACCACAGGGTTGATGGAGTTACACACCAACTCCAATCCTTTACAAACCTTGTATGATGAATACAATACGCACAAACACCACCACCTTGCAAGATTGAAGATTGATCACACCTTGATCAATCTTTTACAAAGATAAATAATGTGTAGTGGTCTAGGATAAGCCTATTCAAGTATATGAATGTAAGTACAGTAGGCTTTTAGAAAGAAGAAAGAAAGAAGTGTAGAGAGAAGAAGGCTTTAGGCGTTTTTGATCTTCAAAAGTATAATGCTTGTTCTTGTCTTTGTTTTGCTCATCTCCTTTACTTTTAAGCTTATGGCCGTCCCCCCTATAGGTCCTCCTTCTCTTGAAAATTATCTTCTAAGTCCTTGAGAGAATGTGTGGCATCATTGTGACATGCTCTTGCTTACTTGGCACCACCTCATTGGATGATCATTTAACTTTTGCTTACTTGGCACTCATTGATTGGTTGAATGTTGTCATCATTTGATGACTTGGAAAATCTGAAAATTCCACTAAAAAGAGGTGCCAAAATCATCATACAATAGTTTCCATAACTCATAAGATTATCACCCAATTCAAGCAAGATAAAATTTCTCCACACAAGGTAAAAATTTCGGCCATAAGTGCACTTGACATGCTGAAATTTCAGAATGTGATACATGGTGATATAATTCAAATTATTTCCAAATTTTCATTGATTTTTCTTTTAAAATAAATCACCAATTTGTAGCAAGTATTCTCATCATTTTTGGAAATGAAATTTGGACACTAATAAGGCCAAGAATTCGGCCAAGGTGCATACACACACATGCTGAAATTTTTTCAGCATGTGTGATATTCAAGATATCACACTTTATGACTTTATATCTTATTAAAATTACTTCCAATTCATCTTCCAATTAATCACATGTTTCAATACACAAATTATATGATTTTTAATCATGAAAGTCGGCCAGCCTAGTATCCACATACTGAAATTTTCAGCATGTGTTTCAATTGAGATAAAGTTTGAAACATTACCTTTTGTAGCTTCTTTCTATAAATCACCAACCTTGTATGATTGATTCTTGGACAATCAATATGCCAACAAGGCTCCACATATGCTCCATCTCAGCTGTATAGGTGTGTCCAAAATGTATATGCATGTGCTGCATTTTATTTTTGCAAACTTTGTAAAATAGCGCACATTTAATAATACACACATGGTATATTCCAATCAGCCCTTAATTCAATTTTCTCGAACACTTTAAGATGTATGACATATGTAAAAAGTGTCTAGATACGTGTCGTATGATGTGCCAAAAATATTCCATGTGTTGTGTACGTAGAAAACCGAATTTTCGATGTTTATCGATTACCCGATTTTTCTATAAAATTCCAACTTTTTGCACTTGTTATATATATTATGTTACACATAATGTATATAATATAAACTCTAATTTTCAGCACTTGGATGGTCTAAAGTGGCGCCATTAACATGTGACAAAATTGAAAATGGAATCTCCACAATTTGGCCTTAATGTGGGGTGATTTATGTGTGCCAACATGGAATGATTTTATGGCTGGAAATATCATCATATGAACGAAAATAATAATGATTTTTGAGGTGTAGGGGCTGATCATCTATTTATGGCAAGTACGTGACACGTTGGCGAAGTTTTGGTATTCGTCCGATAAGACAATTTTCGGTTTAGAACCTTTTAACGTGTTGTATTTAATTTGTCATCACCATGACTTGTATCATATGATATAAGACCTGAATATACTCATAAATATGAGTTAAATATGGTGGTGTGACGTTAATGTACGTACATAAAATATATAACGTGTCGGTAGTACGTTGGAATACATGTGTATGTGCCTTTTTTAAAAAAAAATCTGAAAATATATATTTATATATGTATGTAGGCGTGTATATTAGATGAAGAGAGGAGGAGGATACTTTCCTTTCTTAGTCTTGTTGCCTTTGTGCCTTGTCCAAATGTAGCTTCCTTTAATGAACTACTTAGTTTAATTAACTAAGAACTTCACTTAATGAACTAGTTAAGTTCATTAATGGTGGCACCTAAAAATAGTATAAACATAACAAATGTTTTCCATTTGATGTAAGCTTTAAAGCTTCATGGCTCGTTAGTACGGCAACATCATATATGAACTATATAAGGCAAGTAATATGCAATATATCATGCACATTTATCTTATGCACGTTTTTAAGCTCATTTAAATCATATATTTTGAAATCATTCAAACCCCCTTTTTCTCTACAATCTCCCCCTTTTGATGATTTTCAAAATAATACATACTCATGATTTAAATCTTATTGCTCCCCCTTTAATCATGCATAAATTCAAAATTTGAAATTTAAATTTTAAATTTCAAAACCGCTCCCCCTTGATTTATGCAATCAGTATCTAATCAGTATCTCTCTTCCCCTTAAATCATGCTTTCTCTCCCCGTTTATTTTGGAAAGTAAATCAAAAGATGCCTGTAAATTAGGAAAGAGAATCAAATCAAATCACATCAACAAAAATCATGCCTAATTTAGAATGCAGATTTTCGTACGTGGCTTGATTTAAGGCTTTAGTGAAAATATCTGCTACTTGTGCCTCTGTGCGTACGTGATCTATGACAATATTACCATTATTTACGTGATCATGAAGAAAATGGTAGCGTACTTCTATATGCTTGGCCTTAGAGTGTAACACAGGGTTTTTAGACAAGTTAATTGCACTCATACTATCTTAATATATAGGAATTTTATTTACGGTAATCCAAAGTCCGAGAGTTGTTGTTTTATCCATAACAACTGTGTGTAGCAAAGGCTAAGTGCCATGTACTCAGCCTCAGTAGTGGACAAAGCAACGCTTGCTTGCTTTTTGGAAAACCATGAAATGAGTGAGTTTCTTATAAATTGGCAAGTGCCACTCATGCTCTTTCTATCTATTTTACAGCCACCGTAATCTGCATCGGTATAAGCATGTAAGTTAAATTCGGAATCTTTATCATACCAAATTCCTAAGGTGGGCGTGTGCTTAATATAACAAAATATTTTTTTTACCGCATTATAGTGAGACACCTTAGGTTGACTCTGAAAACGTGCACACATGCATACACTGAACATGATATCAGGCCTACTAGCAGTTAAATATAGCAAAGAACCAATCATAGACCGATATAAGGCATTGTCAAAATCTTTACCATGTTCATCCTTATCCAATTTGTTGGTGACACTCATAGGGGTGGGGGATGGTTTCAAATGTTCAAAGTTGAACTTTTTAATCATGTCATTTATATATTTAGCTTGACTTATGTGAATGCCTTTACTCGTTTGCTTAATCTGCAAGCCAAGAAAATAGTTAAGTTCACCAACCATAGACATTTCAAATTCGGATTTCATGCACTTTTCAAAATCTTCAACAAGTCTATTTGAATAATAAGTAAGTCTGATTTATCTTGTTTTAAAAATAGTGTACTATCTATAGTACCTCATTTAAAATCATTTTCTAAAAGGAAAGTAGCAAAACGATCATACCATGCTCTAGGTGCATGCTTTAGTCCGTATAGTGCCTTTTTTAGTTTGTACACGTGATCGGGATGTTTCAAATCTTCAAAACCGGGTGGTTGCTTCACGTATACCTCTTCTTGTATAAATCCATTCAGGAATGAACTTTTTACGTCCATTTGATACAATTTGAAATCTTTCATGCAAACAATGGCAAGTAAGAGTCGTATACCTTCTAAACGTGCTACGGGTGCAAATGTTTCATCGTAGTCAATTCCTTCTTCTTGATTATGGCCTTGTTCTACAAGTCTAGCTTTATTTCTAACGAATTTTCCTTTTTCATTCATTTTATTCCTAAACACCCACTTTGTGCTTATTATGGTCTTATCTTGTTGTCGTGGCACTAAATCCCATACATCATTTCTAACGAATTGATTAAGCTCGTCATGCATAGCATCAATCCAAGAAGAATCACTCAAAGCATCATGCACATTTTTGGGTTCAATTTCGGAAATCATAGCATGAAATTGATTTATTTCATCCGAAGTTATTCTTCTATGTGGTCGCACACTGTGAGTGATGTCGCCTATAATGAGATCATGTGGATGATCTCTATGCCATCTTGGTTGATTATTTTCTATGTTATCATGCACTTCAAAGTGATCATGCATTTCTAGTGTATCATTCATGTCATGCATATCAAATGTACCATCATCTTCATTCAACATGGGTTTCAATTCAAAGTCATCATCATATTCTTTATCTTTATCAATCTCACCAAATTCATTAAACTTCACATGAATAGATTATATGATTTGTCTAGTGAGAAGATCATAACATCTATATGCTTTTGAGTTTATAGAATAGCCAACAAAAATACATTCAATTGATTTGGATTCAAATTTATCTAAATTATCTTTGGTATTTAAAACAAAACATTTGCATCCAAACACACGCAAATAGTCAATCTTAGGCAAGCGATCATTCAATATCTCATAAGGCGTCTTGTTTATTTTCTTTCTAATAGATAAGCGTTTTACTATGTAGCATGCACAATTTACGGCTTCCGCCCACAGCAATCTAGGCAATTTATTTTCACATAACATAGTCCTAGTGATTTCTTTTAATGTTCGATTCTTTCTATCTACTACTCCATTTAATTGTGGAGTTCTGGGTGGCGAAAACTCATGCTTGATTCCTTTTTCTTCGCAAAATGAAATCATATCTTTCTTTTTAAATTCACCGCCTCTATCGCTTCTTATCTTTTTCACATTGACACCGTATTGATTTTCAAGCTGTTTGATTAATTTCACAATCTCAATGGCACTATCATCCTTATGTGCAAGAAATAAAGTCCAAGTATAACGAGAAAAATCATCAACAATCACACATGCATATTGGCGCCCACCAAGGCTTGTAGTGTGACTAAGACCAAACAAATCAATGTGTAATAGTTCTAAGACTCTAGTCGTGCTTATTTCATTCTTAGGCTTAAGTGACTCACGTGTTTGTTTGCCTTTTATGCAAGATTCACACAACTGAAAGTTGTCTAAATCAAGTGTAGGCAATCCTCGTACTAGGTTCTTTCGTTGGAGTTTTTCTAATGTGGAAATACCAATGTGTCCTAAACGTCTATGCCATAAATTCACATTAGGTTCGTTTGACATAAAGCACTTAACTTTAGCATTTACCATATTATCCATAGAAAGCATAAAGATGTTACCTTCTCGTTTTCCTTTTAAAACGGTTTCTCCATTTTTATTTATTATATTTCAATAAGGGTGAGTGAAACACACATCAAAGCCATTGTCAATAAATTGAGAAATACTAAGAAGATTATAGGATAAGTTGCTTACCAAAAAGACGTTGGAGATTTGAAGAGTGTTTGGATTTCCAATCGTACATTTTCCGATGATCTTGCCTTCGTTGTTGTCTACAAAGGTCACAGATCCGCCTTTTGTGACCTTCTTTAATTTTGTGAACAAGCTCGGGTCACCCGTCATGTGCCTCGAGTAGCCACTGTCAAGAACCACTTTATAGATGTATCTTTTGATGTGTGGGCTTCCTGCAATTTGCAAAAATGATTTAGGTACCCTTTTAACTTTGGGTCCTTGCGAGTTAGTTAATCACCTCTTAGTAAAAGTGCCTTTCGGTACCCATACTTGGGTGATCCTTCTCGGTCTATCAAATGGCAAGAATGTAGATGAAGTGCAATGTAGTAAATGTGTGGTGAATGCACTTTAGGCTTTTGGCCAAGGACTCCCTTATACTCATTGTATGTAGGATGTTTTTGATATGTCCTTGTGTTTGTGTACGTAGTGCATGGATGAAATGAATGACGTGTATGCATCACTCTTTTCTTTTCATATCTATATGGTACAAAATTGTATTTCGCATGATATGAAGAAGAAGTGGGGCGTGAGGAAGGGAGAGGTCTTTGCGTCATCTTAGACGTTGTTTGTGGCTTTGGGGTGTCTCTCTTAGACACAACAAACTTAGTTGGTTTGGTGGATACTTCACTAGTATCAACATATCTCAAACCTGTTTTATCACTATCATGCTTTTGTGATAAGATAATACGATGCAGCATGTTAGATTCCGTATCAAACTGTTTCATCATTTTCTCTAAGTCTATATTCCTTGATTTCAAACTTGAAATCTCGGATTTCATTTCGTTATTTTGAGTGGTTAATGATGAAATCTCTGTCTTTAATGCAATAATGATGCATGATGACTCTTTCTTTAAATCGTTTAATTGAGCGACAAGATTCTCGTTAAAGGTTTATAACAGTTTCTTGTCTTCAATTAATCCCTTCTTTTCCTTAGCGAGAGTCTTAGTGAATTTACGCAATTCTAAATATTGACTAAAAAGATCATCATAAGAAGGCTCAGAGTCAGAATCAGAGTAAGATGATACCTCATTAGATGCTTTGGACACAAAGAATACTTGTGCAGTCTCTTCTTCGGTTTCAGTCTAGGAATCTGATGTATCACTCCAAGTGGAGGCCTTTAGAGCACGTTTCCTTTGCTTGGATTCTGAGACGAGTCTATTCTTGTTCCGTTCCTTGTCAGGGTATTTATTTGTTTGCTTTTATTTATTGGGGCAGTCATATGATAAATGTCCAAGTTTGCCACATTCATAACATTTAACATCTTTATCATTTGTCTTGTTCTTATTTCTTTTAGTCGTAGTGCCCTTATTTTTGTTTTTAAATGACCTTCTCATAAATTTTCTTAAACCTTTAGCCAATAGAATTAGGTCATCGTTATCCGATTCAGAATCACTATCATCTACGTGATCGGAAGAACTAGAGACATATTCATTTGATTTAAAAGCAATAGCTTTACCTTGTTTAGATGATTCCGATTTCCGTATGGTGAGTTTATTTTCATACACCTTAAGTGATCCAATTAACTCTTCTATTTTTATTGAGTTCGTTTCTTTGCTTTCTTTTATTGCGGTTACTTTAGGGTCCCACTCTGATGGAAGGCTTCGTAAGACTTTCTGTACTTTTTCTTGCATGGGAAAAGTTTACCAAGATACTCAAGAGAATTGTAGATGTTAGTCAAACGAAGATCCATATCAACAATAGATTCATTAGGCAATAGTTTAAAGGACTCAAGTGTGGACATAAGCATGTTTATATTTGACTCTTTTACTTGACTCTTGCCTTCGTGTTTCATTTTGAGTATCCTCCACATTTCTTGTGCACTAGAAAAGTTTGAGACATAACTAGACTCACTCTTACTTAATCCATTTAAGAGCAACTGCATAGCCCTAGCATCCATGCTAAGTTTCTTTTTATCATCACTTGTATATTCTTGTCTAGGTTTAACAACTTCTCGTGTGACTCTGTCTACGGTGGATAACTTAGATGGAACAAAAGGACCATCTTCTATAATCGACCAAAGATCAATATCTATTGCCATAAGAAAAAGCTTCATTCTTAGTTTCCATTGAATAAATGACTCACCGTCAAAAAGAGGAGGCATTTGGCTCGACATACCTTCTTGCTCCGCTTTGAGATTTGTGGTTGCCATCTCACTGAATCGTTGGATCCTTCGTAGTGAGTGTCCCTGCGCTCTGATACCACTTGTAGGATCTGCAAGACACCACTAGAATCACAAAAGTATGGAAATGATAAAACCGGCTTAGGCTATAAAGAAGAAGATGACAAAGTAGGTAGAAAGACTAAGTTTGTATCTTCAACTACTAAACAGCCTTATAAAGATATAAAAACAACTTTGCCTGCTGATGGCGATTGTGTTTTGCATTCGTGGCACGTGCATTGCATGATGGCGGGTCATGACGTATGGGTCACAGGCGCTCAGGATGGTGTACGGTGGCGGGGCCACGACACTCAGGATGGTGTGCAGTGGCGCGGCCACGCACACTCAGTATGGTGACTGTGGGGTGTACGACCTGCAGCCACTCAGTAGGACCCGGGTTCATGCATTGCACGGTATAGATATCGGCATTCTGTGTGACATGACTTTGTTGCGTGTGACACATTGATTGAGCATGCATCACGTACTTGCGCATTTTACATAGAGTGCTTTACTTACCGCATTTACTTTATCTTATGCATGTTCTCTTATATTTATGTGTTATGTGTTATGTAATGTTTATGTGCTATGTGGCTATATCATTTCGGTATGTACGTTTTGTATTTGTTTGAGGCGGGCATCTACTTGGTGATTTCTGTCACTCACCCCTACTTCCCAGGTGAGCCGGATGAGGACTATGAGCATATCTTCGTTGAGGACGGGACAGACATAGCAGAGTAGGCTGGTTGAGAGCTGCAGCTAGGATATGAGGGGACTCTGCAGCTGTTTTGTACTTATTTATACTTTGAGGATTTTCCACATACTACTTTACTACTATCATTCCCAGAATGTTTATTTAGCAGTGTAATGACGGTTATTGGAGTTTAATATATGTTATGGTTTACGTTTCCGCAGAAAAAAAAATTTCTACGTCATTTTGACAAGTAAGAGATTGGTTTGACGCTTTGTATTCTCCTTAGTGAGATACGGCGGGTGCACTGTTCCCGATGTTAGGGCTCGGGAACGGGGCGCTACAGATGGCTTGGATTTTGGTACTTGATTCTGCATCTAGGTGCTTATGTTTCACTGTCATTTTTTAGGGAAGTTAGCAAGTTCGGGGCGGTTTCTTGTGGAAAAGGACAGAGGAAGCAGGGCGGACATATAATAGCATGTAATTTTGAATCTACATTTTTTAAATACTTTTGTGACTGAGTTTGTTTATGGTGATTCTGGATGCTTAGTACCCTCCTCTTCTTTAAATATACTTATAAGAAGAGGGACAATTTGAATTCTCGCCATAGAGAGCTTGTCCATGTTTTGGCCACTAAAGACACTTTCTTTTGTATAATACTAGTTTCGTCTCTTCAGATCGGGCCTTTGAACAACTGATAAGGTTGTTGTTTTGTGACCTTGAGGTTACGCGTTCGAACCGTAGAAATAGCCTCTTGCACAATGTGTAGGGTAAGACTGAGTACATCAGATCGCATACCCCTCCTCAGAGAATAAATATGAAAGCCTAGTGCATCAAAAACGCCATTTTAGTACTAGTTTGGTCCCTTGTGGTGCATAGGTTTTAGAGAAAATGTACAAGACATTTTATAGGACACATATAAATGTCACGTGTTGAATAAATTAAAGTTTTTGTGTATAAATCTTAATAAGATAATGAAATATACTTTTAAATTCATTTTCAGGAGTTTTATATATTATATGGTGAGGGATATATCAAAACAAATATGTGTGGAATGACTTCCTATCAATATAATATAATTTACTTTTAAAACTTACAAAGTTAAATTTATCTCTTTCAGGAGGGTGACAACTGGGCATTTATAGTCAGGACATATGCGTGGAATGACTCCTATTTATAACAAAACATAGAAAGATTGGGTTGAGAGATATGTCACACTTCTTGAAAGAGATAAGCTTGACTTTGTAAACTTGGTCGTTTTGTCTTGATATATTCCCCGTAATATAGGATATAAACTCTTCAAAATATAGTTAAAAATAACTTGTATTATCTTATTAAAAATAATACGAAATGCTTTAATTTATTCAAATTATATGACACGTGACATATATTCGCGTCATATAAAATTTGCTTGTCTACAAATAGATCAGTCTAATAAGGTCATTTCAGTTCTAACATTTTATAAAAAGAATCTTCAAAAATGTCTAACTTAGATTCTTTAATTGAAAGTTGATAAAATTTTCTTCAATTATTAATAAAACAAAGTCTTACGAATTCCTTTTAGATTGACGAGATGGACACGCATACATACATATATATATATAGACACACACAGATATATTGGTGGAACAATTCAAGTTTTCCTTTTGTGAATGTGCAGGAGAGCTCGAAATGCTTTTCGAACAAAAATAGAAGTTGTTGAACGCTTGTCAACAAATTGAATAGGATTGAACTTCGTTAGTTGATATGGTATGACCTAATAGTCAAATATAGCAGCGTGTTAGTTTATTTTAAAATTAAAGAATAATTACCGTCTATTTTCTACTCTCTCGCAACAATCAAGGCTTAATCTCCTTATTTGAACGTGTGATTGCTTTTTTATTTGAATATGCACATGAAATAAACATACTAATTTGAAGTATAAGTCACAATATTAAATTTTCACTTCTTAACTTATTTATCACTCTCAATTCCTTTGACTTCTTTTTGTCTTTTTTCTTTCTTCTTTTTTTTTCAAGAGGTTAAGACATAATATACCATATTAAGTTGAAATAACTTGCACGTTTACTATTTTAAATCTTAAATCTTTTCTAAGACCTTACCAGACTACCTCCTTTTTTTTCCTCCTTCTACTCTTCATTTTTCTTTTGTGCGAATATTCCTATTTCTCAAACATATTGGTGAGGTTATTCATATCCACTATGAAAGATAAGATGGTATATCAAAATAAATTTAATGATTCAATAGTAACTTGTGACAACCATTTTCAGATTTTTTTTTTAAAAAAAGTTGATATTAGATGTCTCTATGTCCATGATAAAAACTAGCTGTTATTGTAGCTTCCATATCTCATATTTAAGGCATAAAAATATGCACCAAAAAGCATTATGTGTTTTTAGTTACAAGTGTTCTTCTCCTTAAATTTTTTTCCTATGATGGGTTGCTACCGTTTCTCTCTCCTACTCACCAACAAAAAATATAAAAATATGACAAATTGACTATTCATATTAGACTTACAAGTCTTTTTCCGCAACGACGACAACAACATTACACAATATATCCAACAACAAAAACTGTTGCTAAGATTTGGAGATGGTGAGAGACAGATATATAATACCTTCATCCTAAAAGATACAAAATTTGTTTGCAGTAAAACTACCAACTCAATACAATATATACTTGTTGTAACGAATATACGAAAACACATATCCATTCTAAACTTTTAATTATCAAGTTAAAACTCCTAATCATTATGCTAAGCCATAAATTGTGTTTTTAGTTTCTGTTACCATGCTTGTTTCCCGAATTGCAAATCTCATTCTTTAAACATCATCTCTGCTGTAAATGCATTTTCTTCTAAAGTTCATCATCATCATCATCTCTTCCTTTCACCCCCGCATTCTCTTTTCTATATCATAATATTAAGGGCGATGCATCATCTTTATTATACCACAATACTAAAATTTGTTCAGACTAGATAAAGTCGATTATATTAATTGATATTCCTTAATACGCTCTATCACAAATCATGTCTTCCTCAAATGTAATATAAGTTATATACTTCATTGACGTGTCATGTTTTTAGGAGTGTTAACGAGTCGAACCGAGTCGAATATTATGTTGTTGAATTCGAATTTGTTTAGCATAGCGGACGGTCTGGCTCAGCTCATTTGCTGTAACGAGCTTCAAAATCTGTTTGAATTAGCCTCGAAAACGCTATATGAGCCAAGCAGTTCGCGAACAGTTCAGCTTGTTTTAGTAAACGAATCTAATTAGGTTGTCGAATTTGACTCGTTTAATTAACATTAATAAACCGACTCGAATCAAATACCAATCGAACTTGAATTGTTCGCGAACAGTTCGCTGAACACCTTTTATAAATGACAGAAAAAAGAAGATGGAAAATAGCCGTCTCAGTGCATAGAAGGTATGACAATACCAAGGAAATTTAGGCATTATTTTGCTTTAGTGTTATATTATATTTTTACATACAACTATTTCCATATGTTTATTAATCAGTGCATATATTAATATTGCTTAGACCATTACCTCAATTAATATATATATATATATATATATGTACTTAATCACGAAGGAGACCCGTCCAAGGATGAGGCAAGAGGAACACTGTATATACTACTAGTAGCCAGTGGACATATATGTACAACAACAACATTACCACATTGTCTTAGAGGCTTCAGTCTATGACGAGGTATGAGGGGTCGGATGTACGCAACCATACCCATGTGTTAGAAACACATATAGGTTGTTTTCCGATGACCCATAATGAAAATTGCGTGTTGATCAACTGTTACTTCACAATATAAGAAGCGCAGCTAATTTAGTGAGTCATTTTGCTTTATTCAATCATATTTCAAAGTCAAGGAAGAGTGTGTCCTTCCATTGGAAATGGAAAGAGTGGACATATATGTACAAGGGTACATAATGGTATCGTTATACACACAACATTCACCTGAATCTTCTGTGTATTCTTAGGACAAAAGCTGACATGGAATGAATACATAAGATCTGAAAGTAGAACAGTGTAGGTTGTGTTTATCCACTTTTATGGTCTAGCAGTCTTAAGGCATCATCAACTAGGTGGGAAATTCATTCAGTCCATGACAACCAAAGGAGTCTATCTACTTGTCGCGACAGATGATCTTACATGTCGAAGAATATAGTAGACAAGATGCTTCAACGTTGTACATACGAAGGTATGCAGTTCAATAAACACCAGAGCAGCCACAGTATTTCCTATCACGCGAATGGTTTACATAGAAATCGTTTGACTTGTTGTATCCTATAAGGAAACTTGCCTATAACTCTCCAACAACTAGTAAGGGCAAACATTGTTTACGGAAAGTGTGTCTACATGCCTCGAGCCAATTCTCTATACTACTCTTCTCCTCTCTCAACTCTATTTCCTAACAATCATAAGGAATATTTGAGATGGATTCCAATGATTTTCTGAGTCACGAGAGCATGAAGTTGGACCATTTTGATGGCTCGAATTTATTGGGGTGGAAGGACAAGATAAGGTTCTTGTTAACCGCATTGTAAATTGGGTACTATTTGGACCCAAAACTAAAGGAATTGCCAACCCCACGCGAAGATGACAATGAAGAGGTGAAGGCCGCCTGGAGGAAAAGACAGGAGGATGAGGTGCTGTTTCGAGGGCACATAATCAATAACATGTCTGATCGTATTTACAATCTGTTCACAGCTACATCATCACCACAAGAGATATGGAACGCCTATACAACAGCGAAAAATAAGGCGTGAACAAATTCTAGGTGATGAGGTACTTCAATTCTAAAATGGTTGAAAATATTTCAATAATGGACCAAGTGCACGAGTTGCAGGTCATTGTTTCCAAACTCAAAGAGTTGGGTGTGGAAGTTTCTGAGTCATTACAAGTAGGAGGGATAATTGCAAAGCTTCCCCCTAGTTGTAATGACTACAGGAAAAAGATACTGCACTCAACCGATCTTTTTTCCCTTGAGTAAATTCAGAAACATTTGCGTATAGAAGAGGAGACCAGAAGTCTTGTTAAAAGACATGTTTCTGAAGATGTACCAAGAGTGCATGATATCAAAAGGAAACAAGGGAATTGAAGTGGAGACAAAAGAAAGAACTCCGACACCTCTTAACTCACAGACAAAACCGAAAATTCCAAGAAATGAAAAAGATGCTATAATTGTGGCAAGAAAGGACATTTGAAGAAATACTATTGGTTTCGAAAGAAACAAAAACAGGTTGGTGGTTCCCAACATGCCAATAATGCTAATATGGTTGATATTGGAACTGATGAACTAATTGCAATGGTCTCCGATTTGCATGTTGGTATGGTGACTGTTATACCCTGCACCCTCCGTAGAATAATTAAGAGATAAAGAAGGAACTAAATGAGATTAATGACGGTCAACAGTAATGAATTACGAATTAAGTAATAGGATTAATGTGAATTAATTAAGAGTTTAAGTATTAGAATTAATTAGTATTTAATTTTCGAATTAAATATTAAAGATTTATCCTTTCAAATAAATAAGAAAATAGGATATAATTTAGAAACTCCAAATTTTCCCCTTCTCATATAAAAAAAATGACAGAACGTCAGTTTCTCATCTACGCTTGAGAAACCGCCGCCCTCTAGCCTTGAACGATTCCCCTCTCCTTCCAACCCTAGAGAAGAACGCTTCAAGGTCTTCAATCTATTCTCCATTCGTTCTTCATTTCTTTCTTCGAGTAATCAAAGGCAAGTAACTTTCTTATGAGTTCTTACGTTTTTGCGAAAGAAAAGGGCCTACTTTTGATATTAAATTGGATCACCATGCAGTAGTTTCTTTTCGTGATTACTTGTATATGATTTATGTGTTGGTGTCGATGATTTGGCCATTATACGTTGAAATCATTGTTGTTGTTGTTGGAATATGTGAGATCATGCAAAACCCAACCTCGGGAGCCCTATTTTATGCTATTCTCGGATGGAGGGTTAAGAGGGAGAAGAATGTGAGATTTTGGGTTGGTTTTATCAAAGATTTGAGTTTAAGATTGAATCCTTGAGTGGAACGTTAAAGGTGATGCTTTTAGTGGATACGAATGGATCGATAGGGAATATCAGGATTGGAATGGTTGGAGGAAGTTGGGAAAATGTTTGGGATTGGAAATTGCGGTTCTGCAGAAAACGCAGGGAGAATTCTGGAAAACGGGGACATCTATCGATCGATGTATAGAGAGGGAGAGATCGATGTGTCTCAGTCAGACTTCGATCGATCGATGTAGGAAGGGCTGAGAGATCGATGTTCTCTGATGGACATCGATCGATCGATGTGAGGGTATGATGTCCATCAGTTTGGGAAGAAATAAGGGAAGAAAGAGGGAAGTTAGGGGACCCTTTTGGGTGACCTTAGAGACCTCTTAAGACCTGATTGAAGTTAGTCTAAGACTTGGGAACATGACGTAAGATGGTGAACCAAATTTGGAGAATTCAAAGGGCATTTGAACCAGATTTCAACGTGGATGACCTAGGAGGGTTAGGAGATGAACGTACGAGGTTTTATAGGGTTCAATGAAGGAAGTAGGGACTTTCACATTGGTTTTGAATTTTAGAATCAATGTTAAGCATTGACGACCTAGATTGAAGCCTAAGCAGTGATGTGTAAGTGAGGGGAATCTTGTGTGGTTGATTATTACTGAATGTGAATTGAGTATGTGAACATGAATTGAATATGTGAACGAAGAATGTGTTTGAAATGAAGAGTCTTGCATCATGGCACTTGCATTTGCATATTGTTTTGAAAAGAGCTGTGCTTCGGCACAGGTTTGCGAAGGTGGCCTGTAATGTTAATCGGGATGAAATATAAGCCGAGGTGCATTACAGGGCACAAATTTGTCTGTAACGTTAACCGGGATGGAAATATAAGCCGGTGTGCGTTACAGGGTATAAAGTTGTCTGTAATGTTAATCTGGATGGAAATATAAGCCAAGGTGCATTACAGGGTATAAAGTTGTCTGTAACGTTAACCGGGATGGAAATATAAGCCGGGGTGCATTACATGGTATAAAGTTGTTTGTAATGATAATCGGGATGGAAATATAAGCCGAGGTGCGTTACAGGGTATAAAGATATGTGACCGGACATCGTGACATGCATTGCACTGTTTTGAAAGAAATTGCTCATGCATTTGTGACTGTGTAGTATAGTGCATATTTTGACATGCATCACGTGAGTCAGTTGGGGGGGATTACTACGTGACTTGAATGATTGTTAATTGTTAATTGTTAAGAATTACTGTTTTATGTTCTTGTATTGCTATATATATATATATATATATATATATATATATATATATATATATATATATATATATATTCTCTTGAATGTATACGAGACATGTGCACCATTACCCCTTGAATTATATATTACTCATGTCTTGCCATGTGTTGATCCCGTATGTCTTATAAGCGGGTTACTTGCTAGCGTTTTTCGCTAAGGGTACTACCTTTGTTTTGCAGATGAGCCTAGCTATGATATGATCCTCATAGAGGACGATGGCGAGTGGGCTGAATGGGATACTTAGACATTTGGGAGATAGTTGAGGCTGTTGACATTTGTTTCAGCTCCTTTTGTTCGTTTGAGGATTTAGTCGGCTTTCATAATACTCTTTTGTAATTACGTTGTACGTTGAAGTTCTCCTTTGATGGGTTAGATTTGTGAGATACGTGTTTCCGCACTTATTTCTTTGACGTCATCGATGATGTGTGATCGAGAGATGAGACGTCTTGTAGTCTTCTCAGTAAGCTACGACGGGTGCACCGGTTCGGATTCCACTGTCCGGGTCGGGGCGCTACAGGTGGTATCAGAGCCTAGGCTTCAGATCTACCTCGGAGACCTAGGTTATGACATGTAGAGTCTTAAGTTATGATTTCCGCCCTAAGTTGATCTTTAGGTCTAAGCATGTGATCCTATATGTAAGTTTGATGGGGATGGGTGTGTGCGAGCGCGATAAAAGTTAATCAATAAATGTTACTTTATTTAGCGTACGAATTCCAACTTTTACAACGCATATGGGCCTTAAGTACTTACTTTTGAAATTGTTGAATGCTAATAAGCGTTGATTTTGCAGAAAATGCCTTCCAGAAGAGATAATCAAGGAAACGGTGGCAATGGGAATGAGAACCCTCCACCACGACCACCACCACCACCACCAGTCATAGTCCCACAGGCGCTGACAGACGCTATCACAGTGATAGCTCAAGGGGTTGCTCAGCAGCAGCAACAACCACAGCAACCTCCTCCACCACCTCCCCAGCAAAGCATCAGGTAGTATATTGGGGAGATGCGCAAGATGCATGCTCCAACCTTTGAAGGGACCACTGACCCAGAGGTGGCTGGGTTCTGGCTAGATGAAGTAGAGAAATGCTTCAGGCTTGTGCAAGTGCCTGAAGAACTGAAGGTGGATGTAGCCACACCATTGCTGATCGGCAGAGCTAATGCCTGGTAGAATGGCATTCGGCCAAAGATGACCCTTCCTATTCACTAGAGACAATTCGTACAGGATTACAAAGACTACTATGTGCCTGACACTGCCATCTTGGAGAAGATGAGACAGTTCGACAAATTTGAAC
The DNA here is from genome assembly GCA_036186865.1 of Eustoma russellianum. NCBI lineage: Eukaryota > Viridiplantae > Streptophyta > Magnoliopsida > Gentianales > Gentianaceae > Eustoma > Eustoma russellianum. Next base: position 32,567,969 of record AP025046.1, on the reverse strand, counting down.
AAGGGAGGATGACTGTTTCTGATTATGCGGATAGGTTCCATGCCTTGGGCAAATTCACGCACATGGTATTGGAAAACAATAGAATGAAAATGCTGAAATTCAAAGAAGGTTTGAACCCCCACATACGGACGGCAATAGCGGGGTCCAGTTTAAAGACTTTTGAGGAGATGTTAGATGCATGTTACCGCGTGGAGAGTGACATGCATAGGTCACAGCCAAGAGAGGCTCGTGAGGAGACTGGCAAGAGGCCAAGGGAGGAAAGAAGTGGTGGTAGACCCGGACGTTGGGTCAAAATTCCCAAGAAAGGACAAGCGGGGCCAGCTCAGGGGGCACCACAACAGAATCAGCCTAATCGTCAAGCACTCGCAGTATGCCCACACTGCCAGAAGAGACACGTGGGTGAATATTAGAAAATAACCAGAGCGTGTTTCAAATGTGGAAAGGCGGGCCATATGATCAAGGATTGCCCTGAATGGGACCCTAAGCCTCAAACAGGAGCGGGGCCAGCTCAGCAGCAGAGAGGCAGGCCCAATGCGAGAGTCCACGCGATGACGGATGCTGAAGTCCAGGAGGACGCCAACATTGTGATAGGTACGACTAAGGTTAAATAATATTTGTTTAAGTTGAATTTTAGTCTTGTAAGTTGATGATTAAATGTGTTTTCTGTGAAAACCTTTATGTGCTACACTTTTGTGTTTAGGTGTGATCCTAGTTAATAAAGTACCTGCAAACATATTGTTTGATAGCAGAGCTAGTCACTCCTTCATCTCTAAGCGATTCGCCAAAGGACTCGATTGTCTGCCCAAATGGCTTGAAAACCCCTTCAGGGTGCAGGCAGCAGGAGAGCAAGTACTGGTTTCCCACCACCAGTACAAAGATTGTGAACTGGAATTGGATGGGAAGTTGTTTTCAGTAACATTAGTTCCAATTCCGATGAAGAATTTCGACGTTATATTGGGCATGGATTGGCTGACCAAGAATCATGCCAATATTGACTGCAAACTCAAACGAGTGACCGTTAAGGACCCTGAGATGAATGAAATAACAGTACAAGGAAACATCAAGTTAAAAAAAGCCCCAAAGAAGATATACTTGACGGCGATTAAGGCCTTTAAAGCCTTACAGAAAGGAGCAGATGGATTTATGGTGTATGCAGTAGATGCGAAGCAGGAAATTCCCTCCATAGATCATATACCGATGATCAATGAATTCAAGGACGTATTTCCGGATGACTTACGGGGAGTGCCGCCATCGAGAGAAGTGGAGTTCGAAATCAATTTGATTCTTAGAGCCGAACCTATATCTAAGGCACCCTATAGAATGGCTCCAGCTGAACTCAAAGAGCTTAAGGGACAACTTCAAGAGTTGTTAGACAAGAAATTGATTCGCCCCAGTGTATCACCTTGGGGAGCTCCAGTTCTGTTTGTAAAGAAGAAAGATGACAGTATGAGGTTGTGTATTGATTACCGAGAGCTGAATAAAATCACCATCAAGAACAAATATCATCTTCCAAGAATAGAGAATTTATTCGATCAGCTAAAGGGAGCCCACTGGTTTTCAAAGATTGACCTTCGTCAAGGATATCATCAGCTGCTTGTGAAAGCAGGAGACGTACCTAAAATGGCTTTTCGGACACGATACGGGCATTACGAATTCTTAGTGATGCCTTTTGAATTAACTAATGCCCCAGCAGCTTTCATGGATTTGATGAACACTGTATTCCGAGAACAGTTGGATCAGTTTGTGGTAGTGTTCATTGATGACATTTTGGTCTACTCCCCCGACGAGCAAGCTCATGCTGAACACTTAAGAGTGGTGTTGCAAATCTTGAGGCAATAGAAGCTCTATGCCAAATTCAGCAAGTGCGAATTCTGGTTAAGAAGTGTAGCCTTTCTCGGTCACGTGATTTCGAAAGACGGAATTTTTGTGGATCTTAAAAAGATAGAAGCCATCATAGAATGGCCAAGACCTACCAACGTGACTGAAGTGAGAAGCTTTCTAGGCTTGGCAGGCTATTACAAGAAGTTCGTTGAGGGATTCTCCACCATAGGAGTTCCATTGAGTCGACTTACACAGAAGAAGACTAAGTTCGAATGGACTGCTGAATGCGAGCAGAGCTTTACTGAGCTCAAGAAGAGATTGACCACAGCCCCGGTGTTGGCACAACCCTTCGGCACCGACGATTTTGTGATCTACAGTGGCGCGTCCAAGAAAGGACTAGGTATGTACATCATTACAATTAATGCATTGTATATACTTATGCTAGTCTTGAATTAACTTTCTGTTTATAGGTTGTGTCTTGATGCAAAATGAATGAGTCATTTCATACGCGTCAAGACAACTGAAACCATATGAGCAGAATTACCCGACGCATGACTTGGAGCTCGCAGCTGTGGTATTTGCTCTTAAGATCTGGAGACACTATTTGTATGGAGAAAAGTGTGCGGTGTTCACTGATCATAAGAGCTTGAAGTACCTATTCTCGCAGAAAGAGCTAAATATGCGACAGAGAAGATGGTTGGAGTTACTTAAGGATTATGACTTGACCATCAACTACCACCCGGGTAAGGCCAACAGAGTAGCGGACGCACTAAGCAGAAAGTCTAGTCACGCTAGACAGTCTCCATTGGAAAGAGAGATTGAGTAGTTTGACCTCGAAGTGGTGGACTCAGTGGCGAATGTTCTGACGGCTTTATCCATCAGTCCAGACTTGGTGGACAAGATCAAAGAGGCGCAGTATGGTGACGCAGCGCTAAGAGAAATCTGTGACAAACTAGCAGCGAGACCAGTAAATGATTTCCAGTTGCGAGGAGATGGAAGCCTATGGTTTCAAGATAGCCTGTGCGTACCTAATAATGATGAGCTTCGAAAAGAGTTGCTAAGCGAAGCTCATAATTCAAGGTTATCTATCCACCCCGGCAGCACCAAGATGTATAAGGACCTCCAAAGAAACTACTGGTGGATGGGGATGAAAAGATCTATAGCGGAGTATGTTGAGAGGTGTTTGGTATGTCAACAAGTTAAAGCTGAACATCAACGACCTGGTGGTTTAATGAAGCCACTAGAGATTCCAGAATGGAAGTGGGAACACGTGACTATGGACTTTGTGATGGGATTGCCCAAAACCAGAAATGGAAATGAGATGATTTGGGTGGTTGTAGACCGTCTGACGAAGACAGCCCATTTCATAGCCATGGCACATGGTACCTCATATGAGAAATTATCCAATATATATATGGATAACATTGTGAGCTTGCATGGAGTCCCTGTCACCATTGTGTCGGATCGTGATCCCAAGTTTACCTCCAAGTTTTGGAGGGCATTTCAGAAGGCGATGGGTATGGAGCTAAGAATGAGTACCGTATACCACCTTCAAACGGATGGACAATCCAAGAGAACCATCCAAACTTTGGAAGACATGTTGAGAGCATGCGCCTTGGATTTTAAAGGAAACTGGGATAGCATGTTGAAGTTGATGGAGTTTTCCTATAATAATAGCTATCACAACGCAATCAGCATGGCACCATTTGAAGCGTTATATGGACGTAAGTGCAGGTCCCCTGTTTATTGGGACGAAGTTGGGGAAAGGACAATCACTGCATCCGAGTTGGTTGAACAAACAGTTGAAAAGGTCAAAGTGATAAGAGAGAAACTAAAGGTGACTCAAGATCGTAATGAGAGTTGGGCCGATTCTAAAAGACGACCCTTGGAGTTTCAGGAAGGTGAAAAGGTCTATCTACGGGTTTCACCCACCAAGGGAGTTGCAAGGTTTGGGATGAAGGGCAAATTAAGTCCTAGATATATTGGCCCATACAAAGTGCTTGGCAAGGTTGGCGAAAGAGCATACAGATTAGTCTTGCCTCCGAGCTTATCCAAATTCCATAACGTATTTCATGTATCCCAACTAAGGAAATACGTATCGGACCTGAGCCATGTCCTTGAAGCACAACCATTGGATGTTAAGGAAGATATCACTTATGAAGAACATCCAATGAAAATTGTGGATAGAAAAAGTCCTACGCAAATGCGTCATTCCGTATGTCAAGGTTCAGTGGAGTAACCATACGGAGCGTGAAGCCACATGGGAGCTTGAGGAGCAAATGAAGGAGCTATATCCACACCTCTTCTAATAAGGTACGCCAGTTTCGAGGACGAAACGTTTTGTAAGGGGGTGGAATGTTATGCCACACACCCTCCGTAGAATAATTAAGAGATAAAGAAGGAACTAAATGAGATTAATGACGGTCAACAGTAATGAATTACGAATTAAGTAATAGGATTAATGTGAATTAATTAAGAGGTTAAATATTGGAATTAATTAGTATTTAATTTTCGAATTAAATATTAAATATTTATCCTTTAAAATAAATAAGAAAATAGGATATAATTTAGAAACTCCAAATTTTCCCCTTCTCATATAAAAAAAACTGACAGAACGTCAGTTTCGGATCTACGCTTGAGAAACCGCCGCCCTCTAGCCTTGAACAATTCCCCTCTCCTTCCAACCCTAGAGAAGAAAGCTTCAAGGTCTTCAATCCGTTCTCCATTCGTTCTTCATTTCTTTCTTCGAGTAATCAAAGGCAAGTAACTTTCTTATGAGTTCTTACGTTTTTGCGAAAGAAAAGGGCCTACTTTGATATTAAATTGGATCACCATGCAGTAGTTTCTTTTCTTGATTACTTGTATATGATTTATGTGTTGGTGTCGATGATTTGGCCATTATACGTTGAAATCAATGTTGTTGTTGGAATATGTGAGATCATGCAAAACCCAACCCCGAGAACCCTATTTTATGCTATTCTCGGATGGAGGGTTATGAGGGAGAAGAATGTGAGATTTTGGGTTGGTTTTATCAAAGATTTGAGTTTAAGATTGAATCCTTGAGTGGTACGTTAAAGGTGATGCTTTTAGTGGTTTAAGAATGGATCGATAGGGAAGATCATGATTGGAATGGTTGGAAGAAGTTGGGAAAATTTTTGGGATTGGGAATTGCGGTTCTACAGAAAACGCAGGGAGAATTCTGGAAAACGGGAACATCGATCGATCGATGTATAGAGAGGGAGAGATCGATGTGTCTCAGTCAGACTTCGACCGATCGATGTAGGAAGGGCTGAGAGATCGATGTTCTCTGATGGACATCGATCGATTGATGTGAGAGTATGAAGTCACATCGATCGATCGATGTGAGGGTATGATGTCCATCAGTTTGGGAAGAAATAAGGGAAGAAAGAGGGAAGTTAGGGGACCCTTTTGGGTGACCTTAGAGACCTCTTAAGACCTGATTGAAGTTAGTCTAAGACTTGGGAACATGACGTAAGATGGTGAACCAAATTTGGAGAATTCGAAGGGCATTTGGACCAGATTTCAACGTGGATGACCTAGGAGGGTTAGGAGATGAACGTACGAGGTTTTATAGGGTTCAATGAAGGAAGGTAGGGACTTTCACATTGGTTTTGAATTTTAGAATCAAGGTTAAGCGTTGACGACCTAGATTGAAGCCTAAGCAATGATGTGTAAGTGAGGGGAATCTTGTGTGGTTGATTATTACTGAATGTGAATTGAGTATGTGAACATGAATTGAATATGTGAACGAAGAATGTGTTTGAAATGAAGAGTCTTGCACCATAGCACTTGCATTTGCATATTGTTTTGGAAAGAGCTGTGCTTCGGCACAGGTTTGCGAAGGTGGCCTGTAATGTTAATCAGGATGGAAATATAAGCTGAGGTGCATTACAGGGCACAAATTTGTCTGTAACGTTAACCGAGATGGAAATATAAGCCGGGGTGCGTTACAGGGTATAAAGTTGTCTGTAACGTTAATCGGGATGGAAATATAAGCCGAGGTGCATTACAGGGTATAAAGTTGTCTGTAACGTTAACTGTGATGGAAATACAAGCCGGGGTGCGTTACAGGGTATAAAGTTGTCTGTAACGTTATTCGGGATGGAAATATAAGCTGAGGTGCGTTACAAGGTATAAAGTTTTGTGACCGGACATCGTGACATGCATTGCACTGTTTTGAAAGAAATTGCTCATGCATTTGTGACTGTGTAGTATAGTGCATATTTTGACATGCATCACGTGAGTCAGTTGGGGGGATTACTACGTGACTTGAATGATTGTTAATTGTTAAGAATTACTTTTTTATGTTCTTGTATTGCTATATATATATATGCTCTTGAAAGTATACGAGACATGTGCCCCATTACCCCTTGAATTATATATTATTCATGTCTTGCCATGTGTTGATCCCGTATGTCTTATAAGCGGGTTACTTGCTAGCGTTTTTCGCTAAGGGTACTACCTTTGTTTTGCAAATGAGCCTAGCTATGATATGATCTTCATGGAGGACGATGGCGAGTGGACTGAATGGGATACTTAGACATTTTGGAGATAGTTGAGGCTGTTGACATTTGTTTCAGCTCCTTTTATTCGTTTAAGGATTTAGTCGGCTTTCATAATACTCTTTTGTAATTACGTTGTACGTTGAAGTTCTCCTTTGATGGGTTAGATTTGTGAGATACGTGTTTCCGCACTTATTTCTCTGACGTCATCGATGATGTGTGATCGAGAGATGAGACATCTTGTAGTCTTCTCAGTAAATTACGACGGGTGCACCGGTTCGGATTCCGCTGTCCGGGTCAGGGTGCTACAGTGACTGAATTGCATATGACTAGAGTGAAATCACATATGATTGGTGGTTCATTTGGGTGCAACAGTATATGTTTGCAACAACAAGGATCTGTTCAAGACCTATCAAGTTGTTGAGAATACCCAATAAGTTGTCATGGGAAACCACAGTGCCACAAAATTCTTGAGAAAAGATAGTGTAGAGTTAGGATTTACTTAGAAGTTCTTACTTGTCAACGTTCTACATGTACCTAAGATTTTAAAAAAATCTCGTTTCTGCTAACTTAGTATGCAAAAATGATTCAAGATTATAATGGATAGGGACAAAATTATAATGTCCAAAAAAAGATCTTTGTAGGCAAGGGTTATTCTTGCGACAACATGTCTAAATTGAGCATAAAAAAATCCTGCAGCTCGTGCTTACTCTGTTGATTCTTTTTTTTCATTGTGGCGTGATAGACTTGCGCATGTTAGTAGGGCAACAATTAAATTTATGTCTAAGCATGCCTTAATTTCTTGTAAATATTAAAATGAAAGGACATGTGAGATTTGCATACAAACAAAAATGACAAAGAAACCATTTCCACATTCATTTCACACGTTTTTATACATATATATATACTATATTTTCAGATTTTTTATAAAAGGCACATACACATGTATTTCAACGTACTACCGACACGTTATATATCTTACGTACGTACGTTAACGTCACACCACTATACTTAACTCATATTTATGAGTATATTCAGGTCTTATATCATATGATATAAGATATGGTGATGACAAATTAAATACGACACGATAAAAGGTTCTAAACCGAAATTTGTCGTATCGGACGAATACCGAAACTTCGCCAACGTGTCACGTACTTGCCATAAATAAATGGTCAGCCCATATACATCAAAAATTGATGGAAATTTCGTGATACACATGGTGTGATTAGCCAAAAATACTTTCCATGTTGGCACACACAAATCACCCCACATTTAGGCCAAAATGTGAAGATTCCAATTTTATTTTTGTCACATGTTTATGGTACCACTTTAAATCAGTCATGAGCTGAAATTTAAAGTATATATTATATATATTATGTATAACATAATATATATATCATGTGCAAAAGTTGGAAGTTAAATTAGAGAAAAATCGGGTAATCGATAAATATCGAAAATTCGGTTTTTCTACGCACTTAACATGGAACGTTTTTCTTGACCATGGTGTGACACATATCTAGACACTTTTTACATATAATATACATCTTAAAGTGTTCTAGAAAATTAAATTAAGGGCTGATTGGAATATCACATGTGTGTATTATTAAATGTGCACTATTTTACAAAGTTAGCAAAAATAAATTTCAGCACATGTATATACATACTCAACGCCACCTACATCTGATTTGGAGCACATGTGGAGCCTTGTTGGCATATTGATTGGTCAAGGATCAATCATACAATGTTGATGAATCAAAGAGAGAAGCTACAAAAGGTAAGTTTTCAACATATATCTCTCTTATGTCACATGCTGAAAATTTCAGCATATCACATACCTAGTGGCCGAAATCTTCACCCTTAAGGAAGATAATTTGTCAATTTTTCATTAAAGAATAAATCAAAGGAGTTATGGAAATGATTTGAATTGTATGTAAGGTTATTAAGTGTGATATTCTTTATATCACACATGCTGAAATTTTTCAGCATGTGTGAAGATGATTGTGGCCGAATGTGACCCTCTCTTGGTGTCCAAGTTCATTCTTCATCTTATAGCAAGACTTACCTTAAATAATTGATGTATTTTTATGGAAAAAATTCAAAGAAAAATGGAAGAAATCTGGATTTATTTCATGTTGTAAATGCTGAAAATTTCAGCATTGAAAGACCTAGTGCTGGCCGAATTTTGCAAGGTTGGAAAGAGGGATTTTTGTGTCTTGCACTTTATGACAAAATGTGACAATTATGGCATGATTTAATAATTGATTATTTGGCAAATATTTAGTGTTTTTTTTCAGATTATCCATGTCATCAAATGATGACAACATTGAGCCAATCAAAAGTTGCCAAGTAAGCAATGACTAAATGATGGTCCAATGGAGTGATGCCAAGTAAGCAAAACATTGTCACTATGATGTCTTACACTCTCCCAAGCAATTAAAAGGAAATTTTCAAGAGGGAGAAGAGGCTCAAGGGGACGGCTGCAATTCATAAAAAGGGAAGAGAAGAACAAACAAAAAGAACACCAAGACTTGCATTCAAAAGCGATCAAAGTGCCAAAGCTTTCTTCTCCTACACTTTCTTTCTTTTTTCTCTTGTAAAAAGCCTATTGTACATTACTTCTTTCATTCTTGAATAGGCTTCATAGAAACCACCATTCATACATCTTTGTAAAAGATTGATCAAGGTGTGATCAATCTTCATTCTAGCGAGGTGGTGGTGTTCGTGCAAATTGTACTAGCAATACAAGGTTTGTAAAGGGTTGGAGTTAAGGTGTAACTCTATCAACCCTGCGGTAAGGTGTACTGCGTGTGTGAAATTAGTGTGAACCAAGGAAGGTGTTCCTTGAAGACTGGAGTAGGTTGTTTATAACCGAACCAGTATAAAATTCTTCGTGCAATTTACTTTCAGCATTTACTTTTCAGTTTCTGCACTGGTTATACGTTTTGTTCACGTTCGGAAAAATAGCAAACGATTTTCAAAATTTATAAAAATTTCCAGAAACATACATAAACGTTCTAGGGTTAATTTGGCACAAGTTTCAACCCTTTTGGACAAGTATAGGTCAGTCAAACATCAAAAGTTCTGAGACTAGTGCAGTCTGATTTTCAGACTTGCAAAGGTTGAGACTTTGGTGGTATTTGACATACTTACCAAAAGAATTTTCAAAAACTGTTTCAACCCATTTCAATATAGTGTGTGAGGAGTTATTGGTCAAATTTTCAGATCATTTGGACATTCACACAAATAGGAATTAATTTTTCAAAACCATCTACCGTTTCTGGCAGATTTGCACAATCTGAGTGCCAACGGTTTTTGAAGGGGTTAAAGGTTGAATTTTGATTTGAAAGTTTTAGGGGACCCTCATAACATCTGATGCTAAGTTCTCTCAAAATTTCATAATTTTTGGAGACCTCTAACCTGGTTTTAAAAACGTTTTAAAACAGGTCCTGAAAACAGAATCTGTTTTCAGAACTTGAATTGTTCAAGTTTAAAGAAATTTTAAAAAGCACACTTTCCGCACCATCTATTCAACCCCCCCCCTTCTAGTGGTGCCTTGCAGATCCTACAAGTGGTATCAGAGCGCAGGAATACTCACTACAAGGAATCCAACGATTCAGTGAGATGGCATCCACAAATCTCAAAACTGAACAAGAAGGTATGTCGAGCCAAATGCCTCCACTTTTTGACGGTGAGTCTTTTATTCAATGGAAACTTAGGATGAAACTTTTTCTTATGGCTATAGATATAGATCTTTGGTCAATAATTGAAGATGGTCCATATGTCCCATCTAATGTATCCACTGTAGACGGAGTTACCTTAGAAGTTATTAAAACTAGACAAGAATATACTAGTGAAGATAAAAAGAAACTGAGTATGAATGCTAAGGCCATGCAGTTACTCTTAAATGGTTTAAGTAAGAGTGAGTCTAGTTATGTGTCGAATTGTTCGAGTGCACAAGAAATGTGGAGAATCTTAGAAATGAAACACGAAGGCACAAGTCAAGTAAAAGAGTCTAAAATTAATATGCTCATGTCTACTCTTGAGTCTTTTAAGTTGTTGCCTAATGAGTCAATTGTAGATATGGATCTTCGTTTGACTAACATCTATAACTCTCTTGAGTCTCTTGGTAAGGCTTTTACTACGCAGGAAAAGGTACAGAAAGTCCTACGGAGCCTTCCTTCGGAATAGGATCCTAAAGTGACTGCTATAGAAGAAAGCAAGGAGACTAAGTCAATAAAAATGGAAGAACTCATTGGTTCACTCAAAGTTTATGAAAACAAACTTATTATTCGGAAATCGGAATCAACCAAACAAGGTAAGACAATTGCTTTTAAATCAAATGAATACGTCTCCCCTCCCTCCGATCACGTAGATAATAGTGATTCCGAATCAGATAATGATGATTTGATTCTATTGGCTAAAGGACTAAGAAGATTCATGAGAAAGTCATTTAGAAATAAAAACAAGGGCACTACATCTAAGAGAAATAAAAACAAGTCAAATGATAAGGACATTAAATGTTATGAATGCGGCAAACTCGGACACTTATCATATGACTGCCCAAACAAAGAAAAGCAAACTAATAAATACCCTGACAAGGAGCGGAACAAAAATAGACTCGTCTCAGATCCTAAACAAAGGAAACATGCACTAAAGGCCTCCACATGGAGTGACTCATCAGACTCTGAAACTGAGACCGAAGAGGAGACCGCTCAAGTTTGCTTCGCTTCAAAGGCGTCTAACGAGGTATCATCCGATTCTGACTCTGACTCTGAACCTTCTTATGATGATCTTTTTAGTCAGTATCTTGAATTACATAAATTTACTAAGACTCTCGCAAAAGAAAAGAAACGTTTAATTGAAGACAAGAAACTGTCAGAATCTTCTAACGAGAATCTTGTCGCTCAATTAAGCGATTCAAAGAAAGAGTCTTCATGTGTCATCACTGCATTAAAAACCGAGATCTCATCATTAACTTCTCAAAATAATGAAATGAAATCCGAGATTTCAAATTTGAAATCAAGGAATACAGACTTAGAGAAAATGATGAAACAATTCGATACAGGGTCAAACATGCTGCATCGCATCATATTATCGCAAAAGCATGACAGTGACAAAACTGGATTGGGGTACGTTGATACTAACGAAGTATCAACCAAACCAACCAAGTTTGTTGTGTCTAAAAAGGTAGACACCCCTAAGCATCAAGTGGCGTCTAAGATGACGCAAAAAGCGCCCCCTTCCACACGCCCCACTCCCTCATATCATGTGAAATATAATGTTGTACCATATAGATATGAGAAGAAGAGATCAATGCATACACGAAATACATATCATCCACGCACTACGCACACACACACAAGGACATATCACAAACGTCCTTCATACAATGAGTATAGAGGAGTCCTTGGGCAAAGACCCAAAGTACATGCACCACATGTATACTATATCGCACCTTCATCTACTTTCTTGCCATCTGATAGACCGAGAGGATCACCCAAGTATGGGTACCGAAAGGTACCTTTACTAAAAGGTGATTAACTAACTCGAAAGGACCCAAAATTAAAAGGGTACCTAAATCACCTTTTCACATTGCAGGGAGACCACTCATCAAAAGACACATCAATAAAGTGGTTCCTTGACAGTGGTTGCTCGAGGCACATGACGGGTGACCCGAGCCTATTCTCCAAATTAAAAAGGTCACAAAAGGCGGATTCGTGACCTTTGGAGACAACAATGAAGGCAAGATCATTGGTAAAGGTACGATTGGAAATCCGAATACACTTCAAATCTCCAACGTGTTTTTGGTAAGCAACTTATCTTACAATCTTCTTAGTATTTCTCAATTTGTTGACAATGGTTTCAATGTGTGTTTCACTCACCCTTATTGTAATATAATAAATAAAAATGGAGAAACCGTTTTAAAAGGAAAACGTGAAGGAAATATATTCACACTATCTATGGATGATGCAGTAGACGCCAAAGTTAAATGTTTTATGTCAAATGAACCCAATGTGAATTTATGGCATAGACGTTTAGGACACATAGGTATTTCTACACTAGAAAAATTGCAACGAAAGAACCTAGTACGGGGATTGCCTACGCTTGATTTAGACAACTTTCAGTTGTGTGAATCTTGCATAAAAGGCAAACAAACACGTGAGTCACTTAAGTCTAAAAATGAGATAAGCACGACTAGAATACTAGAATTATTGCATATCGATTTGTTTGGTCCTAGTCGCACTACAAGCCTTGGTGGGCGTCACTATGCATGCGTGATTGTTGATGACTTTTCTCGTTATACTTGGACTTTATTTCTTGCACATAAGGATGATAGCGCCGTAGAAATCGCTAAATTAATTAAACAACTTGAAAATCAATACGGCGTAAATGTGAAAAGAATAAGAAGCGATAGAGGCGGTGAGTTTAAAAACAAAGAAATGATTTCGTTTTGTGAAGAAAAAGGAATTAAACATGAGTTTTCGCCGCCTAGAACTCCACAATTAAATGGAGTAGTAGAAAGAAAGAATCGCACACTACAAGAAATCGCTAGAACCATGCTTTGCGAAAATAAATTGCCTAGATTTCTGTGGGCGGAAGCCGTAAATTGTGCATGCTATATTGTGAATCGCCTATCTATAAGAAAGAAAATAAACAAGACGCCTTACGAAATTTTGAATGATCGCATGCCTAAGATAGATTATTTTCGTGTGTTTGGATGCAAATGTTTTGTCTTAAATACAAAAGACAACTTAGATAAATTTGAATCCAAATCAATTGAGTGCATTTTTATTGGGTATTCCATAAATTCAAAAGCATATAGATGTTATGATCCTATCACTAGACAAATCATAGAATCTATTCATGTTAAATTCAATGAATTTGGAGAGATTGATAAAGAAAAGGAACATGATGATGATTTTGAATTAAAACCCGTTTTGGATGAAGATAATGATTCTTTTGATATGCATGAGATGAATGAGACAATAGAAATGCATGATCATATAGAAACGCATGATAACTTAGAAAATAATCAACCAAGATGGCATAGAGATCACCCACATGATCTCATCATAGGCGACATCACTCACGGTGTGCGACCACGTAGAAGAATCACTTCGGATGAAATAAATGAATTTCATGCTATGATTTCTGAAATTGAGCCCAAAAATGTGCATGATGCTTTGAGTGATTCATCTTGGATTGATGCTATGCATGACGAACTTAATCAATTCGTTAGAAATGATGTATGGGATTTAGTGCCACGACCACAAGATAAGACAATTATAGGCACAAAGTGGGTATTTAGGAACAAAATGAATGAAGAAGGAAAGGTCGTTAGAAATAAAGCAAGACTCGTAGCTCAAGGATATATCAAGAAGAAGGAATAGACTACGATGAAACATTTGCACCTGTAGCACGTTTAGAAGCTATACGACTCTTACTTGCTATTGCTTGCATGAAAGATTTTAAATTATATCAAATGGACGTCAAAAGTGCTTTTCTAAACGGATTTATACAAGAAGAAGTATACGTGAAGCAACCACCCGGTTTTGAAGATTTGAAACATCCAGATCACATGTACAAACTAAAGAAGGCACTATATGGCCTAAAGCAAGCGCCGAGAGCATGGTATGATCGTTTTGCCACTTTCCTTTTAGAAAATAATTTTAAACGTGGTACTATAGATAGTACACTATTTTTGAAACAAGAAAAATCAGATTTACTTATTATTCAAATTTACGTAGATGACATTATTTTCGGTTCTACCTCACATAGACTTGTTAAAGATTTTGAAAATTGTATGAAAGCTGAATTTGAAATGTCTATGGTTGGTGAACTTAATTATTTTCTTGGCTTGCAGATTAAGCAAACAAGTAAAGGAATTCATATAAGCCAAGCTAAGTACATAAACGACATGATCAAGAAGTTCAATTTTGAAAATTTGAAACCATCCCCCACGCCTATGAGTGTCACTACTAAATTGGACAAAGATGAACATGGTAAAGATGTTGATAATGGATTATATAGATCTATGATAGGTTCTTTACTATATTTAGCTGCTAGTAGGCCTGACATCATGTTTAGCGTATGCATGTGTGCTCGTTTTCAAAGTCAACCTAAGGTGTCACACTTAAACGCGGTAAAAAGAATATTCCGTTATATTAAGCACACGCCCACCTTAGGTATTTGGTATGATAAGGACTCTACATTCGACTTACATGCTTACACTGATGCAGATTATGGTGGCTGCAAGATAGATAGAAAAAGCACGAGCGGAACTTGCCAATTTATAGGAAATTCCCTTATTTCATGGTTTTCCAAAAAGCAAGCAAGTGTTGCTTTGTCCACTACTGAGGCTGAATATATGGCTCTTAGCCTTTGTTGCGCACAGTTGTTGTGGATAAAACAACAACTTTCGGACTTTGGAATTACCGTAAATAAAATTCCTATATATTGTGATAGTATGAGTGCAATAAATTTGTCTAAAAACCCCGTACTACACTCTAAGGCTAAGCATATAGAAGTTCGCTATCATTTTCTTCGTGATCACGTTAACAATGGTAATATTGTCATAGATCACGTACGCACAGAATCACAAGTAGCGGATATATTCACAAAGGCCTTAAATCAAGCCACATTTGAATCTCTTCGTTCTAAATTAGGCATGATTCCTGTTGATGTGATTTAATGCGATACTATTTGATTTACTTTCCTTTTTGACAGGAATCTTTTGATTAACTTTCCAAAATAAAGGGGGAGAGAGAAGCATGATTTAAGGGGGAGAGAGATCTCTTAGAGAGATCACTGATTGATCCTAATTGCATGAATCAAGGAATTTAAGGGGGAGAGAGATCACTGATTGATCCTAATTGCATGAATCAAGGGGGAGCTGGATTTGAAATTCGAAATTCAAGTTTCAAATCTGCGCATAATTCAAGGGGGAGAGATAGTACTTAAATCATGTACACTAGTTATTTTGAAAATCATCAAAAGGGGGAGATTGTAGAAATAAGAGGGTTTGAGTGATTTCAAAATAAGAAACGTTGAATATATATACATATATACAAACGTGTATAAGTGTGTACATGTATGCATGATAACTTGTCATTACTTGCCTTATTTAGCTTATATATTATGTTGCCGTACTAACGAGCCATGAAGCTTTAAAGCTTACATCATATGGCGAACATTTGTTGAGTTTATGCTATTTTCAGGTGCCACAATTAATGAACTAAAGTAGTTCATTAAGTGAAGTACTTAGTTTAATAAACTAAGTAGTTCATTAAAGGAAGATGCATTTGGAAAAGGCACAAAGGCAACATGGCTATGGAAGGAAAGTCTTCTCCTCCTCCCCACATTCATTTCACACGTTTTTATACATATATATATACTATATTTTCAGATTTTTTATAAAAGGCACATACACATGTATTCCAACGTACTACCGACACGTTATATATCTTACGTACGTACGTTAACGTCACACCACTATACTTAACTCATATTTATGAGTATATTCAGGTCTTATATCATATGATATAAGATATGGTGATGACAAATTAAATACGACACGATAAAAGGTTCTAAACCGAAATTTGTCGTATCGGGCGAATACCGAAACTTCGCCAACGTGTCACGTACTTGCCATAAATAAATGGTCAGCCCATATACATCAAAAATTGATGGAAATTTCGTGATACACATGGTGTGATTAGCCAAAAATACTTTCCATGTTGGCACACACAAATCACCCCACATTTAGGCCAAAATGTGAAGATTCCAATTTTATTTTTGTCACATGTTTATGGTACCACTTTAAATCAGCCATGAGCTAAAATTTAAAGTATATATTATATATATTATGTATAACATAATATATATATCATGTGCAAAAGTTGGAAGTTAAATTAGAGAAAAATCGGGTAATCGATAAATATCGAAAATTCGGTTTTTCTACGCACTTAACATGGAACGTTTTTCTTGACCATGGTGTGACACATATCTAGACACTTTTTACATATAATATACATCATAAAGTGTTCTAGAAAATTAAATTAAGGGCTGATTGGAATATCACATGTGTGTATTATTAAATGTGCACTATTTTACAAAGTTAGCAAAAATAAATTTCAGCACATGTATATACATACTCAACGCCACCTACAGCTGATTTGGAGCACATGTGGAGCCTTGTTGGCATATTGATTGGTCAAGGATCAATCATACAATGTTGATGAATCAAAGAGAGAAGCTACAAAAGGTAAGTTTTCAACATATACCTCTCTTATGTCACATGCTGAAAATTTCAGCATATCACATACCTAGTGGCCGAAATCTTCACCCTTAAGGAAGATAATTTGTCAATTTTTCATTAAAGAATAAATCAAAGGAGTTATGGAAATGATTTGAATTGTATGTAAGGTTATTAAGTGTGATATTCTTTATATCACACATGCTGAAATTTTTCAGCATGTGTGAAGATGATTGTGGCCGAATGTGACCCTCTCTTGGTGTCCAAGTTCATTCTTCATCTTATAGCAAGACTTACCTTAAATAATTGATGTATTTTTATGGAAAAAATTCAAAGAAAAATGGAAGAAATCTGGATTTATTTCATGTTGTAAATGCTGAAAATTTCAGCATTGAAAGACCTAGTGCTGGCCGAATTTTGCAAGGTTGGAAAGAGGGATTTTTGTGTCTTGCACTTTATGACAAAATGTGACAATTATGGCATGATTTAATAATTGATTATTTGGCAAATATTTAGTGTTTTTTTTCAGATTATCCATGTCATCAAATGATGACAACATTGAGCCAATCAAAAGTTGTCAAGTAAGCAATGACTAAATGATGGTCCAATGGAGTGATGCCAAGTAAGCAAAACATTGTCACTATGATGTCTTACACTCTCCCAAGCAATTAAAAGGAAATTTTCAAGAGGGAGAAGAGGCTCAAGGGGACGGCTGCAATTCATAAAAAGGGAAGAGAAGAACAAACAAAAAGAACACCAAGACTTGCATTCAAAAGCGATCAAAGTGCCAAAGCTTTCTTCTCCTACACTTTCTTTCTTTCTTCTCTTGTAAAAAGCCTATTGTACTTTACTTCTTTCATTCTTGAATAGGCTTCATAGAAACCACCATTCATACATCTTTGTAAAAGATTGATCAAGGTGTGATCAATCTTCATTCTAGCGAGGTGGTGGTGTTCGTGCAAATTGTACTAGCAATACAAGGTTTGTAAAGGGTTGGAGTTAAGGTGTAACTCTATCAACCCTGCGGTAAGGTGTACTGCGTGTGTGAAATTAGTGTGAACCAAGGAAGGTGTTCCTTGAAGACTGGAGTAGGTTGTTTATAACCGAACCAGTATAAAATTCTTGGTGCAATTTACTTTCAGCATTTACTTTTCAGTTTCTGCACTGGTTATACGTTTTGTTCACGTTCGGAAAAATAGCAAACGATTTTCAAAAATTATAAAAATTTCCAGAAACATACATAAACGTTCTAGGGTTAATTTGGCACAAGTTTCAACCCTTTTGGATAAGTATAGGTCAGTCAAACATCAAAAGTTCTGAGACTAGTGCAGTCTGATTTTCAGACTTGCAAAGGTTGAGACTTTGGTGGTATTTGACCTACTTACCAAAAGAATTTTCAAAAACTGTTTCAACCCATTTCAATATAGTGTGTGAGGAGTTATTGGTCAAATTTTCAGATCATTTGGACATTCACACAAATAGGAATTAATTTTTCAAAACCATCTACCGTTTTTGGCAGATTTGCACAATCTGAGTGCCAACGGTTTTTGAAGGGGTTAAAGGTTGAATTTTGATTTGAAATTTTTAGGGGACCCTCATAACATCTGAGGCTAAGTTCTCTCAAAATTTCATAATTTTTGGAGACCTCTAACCTGGTTTTAAAAACGTTTTAAAACAGGTCCTGAAAACAGAATCTGTTTTCAGAACTTGAATTGTTCAAGTTTAAAGAAATTTTAAAAAGCACACTTTCCGCACCATCTATTCAACCCCCCCTTCTAGTGGTGCCTTGCAGATCCTACACTCTGCAGCCTCCATCTCTGGTGAATTGCGGTCATCTCCAACCTCCTTCTCCGGCGTTTTCCTCTCCAATCTCAATTTTTGGCTGTCAATATAGAATTACTGGTATGCACAGAGTTTTCTTGTAGTTTCTTTCTTGGCTTCTTTCAATTGTTTTTAATGCGGTGGGTGGAGAATTGAAGATCTTGTTTGCAAAGTAGATAATAGAGGAATTGAATATCCTGTATGCTTGCAACCGTGATTTTCTATTTGTGATGCAACCGTGATTTACTCATCGGTGTGTTGTTTCTGTGATTCCTGTGCTTCGAGCTTTAGTCCATCGGAGAGAGAGGGTGCAGGGGCGATGCAGGGCAGTATGTTCTTGGTGTTCGTGAATGGGCTTGGCTCGTTCGATATCTTAGTGAGCCGAGCTTGAACGGCAAAATGTGTTCGTTAAACTTATCGAGCCTGTTCGGCTCGTTTGTTAAAATTGGCGAGCCGAGTTCGAACACGTCAATACTCGGCTCGTTTGGTCCGTGAACAGGCCTAGTCACGCATAATCTTTCTCGAAAAATAAAAATAAAAAAATTTAAAAAATTTTAAAAAAAAGGTCAGGACGTGGATTAAGGGGGGGAGTAACTGCCTCTCCCCAAATTGTCAGATAAATAACGATAGGCATCAGGAGTGGGGGTATGAGTTAAGCAAAAGAAAAATTAAAAAAAACGCACGCAGGGGATACTAGCACCAGCGGCATAGAGGAAAAGAAAGAGAGGAAGGAGAAAGAGAGAAGAAAAAGGAGGAAGAAAGAGAGAAAAAGAACAAGCCAGGCATTCCAACCCATTTGATAGTCGTATAACTGTGTATTTGTTTGCAATCCAAGTAGGTTCCTTTTCCCCCTCTAAATGGTACAAATTCAAGCATGCTCTAGTGGTATACTATGTGTTTTTGTTGTTTTGGTTGTTGGAATCTATACCATGTTGTTTAATTTGTGAAAAGCATGAAATTTGGAATATGTGGAATGCCTGAATTGTATTGCGTGACGTTGATTTGATTTTAGGGAAAAATTTGATAATCAACCTATCACACCTTTAGTATATTTAGGGTCTTTAGTTCTTATTTTGACATTATAATAGGGTCCCATAGATTGACAAATAGGTGGAAATATGGACCGGGGTCGAAAAACGGCCGCTAGTGCACCGCACGCGCCGCCAGAAAAGGTCGCGTGTGGCCATCACGCGCGCGCGTGGACTGCACGCGCCTCTGGCTTCTATGCGCTGGGAATCCTAATTTTTTTTAAAAAAATTAAGGCGAACGGGCCGAAGCCCGGATGCAGTGGACATGCCAGCCTTTGACGGGCCGGCAGCACTTGCACCAGGCTTGGTGCAATAATTGATAGATAAAAAAAAGAGGGCGGCGGCTTAGAGGACCAGGCCGAATGGTCAACGGACCGGGCCAGCTGCCAGCCGGACCAATAACGCGGTTAAATAAAAAAAGAATTGCAGGCCGGATCGCTGGCAATTCTGGGCCAATTCCAAAGCGCGAACCAGGGCTAGCGAAATGGCCCGCCCAATTGGTAAAGAAATTGGTTTTATTTTATTTCTGAAATTCTTTAATTTTCATAATTATTAATTAATTAATTAAAAGTAGTAATAATTATACGAAAAATATGAATAAATATCAGAAAATTATAAATAAGTTCCAGAAATTATAAAATACCGAAATTAAATTATTTTTATTTGATTTTAGTAATTATGATAATTTATTAAATTTGGATAATTAGGTAATAAATAGAAATAAATTAGGGAAAAATAGAGAAAAATATAGAAAATGCACAATAAATGTATACAAACCACGGAAAAATAAGTTTAACATCAAACAACATTAAATCATCAATCGGATAATAAATGAACCTAGATTGAGTGCCGGAGGATGGTGAGGATGGGCCAGGGGCCTCAGGCGATCTTTAAATGAACCTAGGTTTGAGTGCCGGAGGATGGTGAGGATTGGCCAGGGGCCTCAGACGATTGTGTTGTTTGCATCCATGGCACGTGCATTACATTGATGGTTGGTCGTGACGTATGGGTCACGGGCGCTCAGGATGGTGTACGGTGGCGGGGCCAAGTACACTCAGGATGGTGACTGTGGGTGGGTACGACCCACAACCACTCAGTAGGTCCCGGGATCATGCATTGCATGGTGGAGATATCGGCATTTTGTGTGACATGACTTTGTTGCGTGTGACATGCATAGTAGGACATGCATCACGATGTTGTGCATGCTTTATCTGGAGTGAATTACCTTTCCGCATTCTTTCATATGCTTATGTGATATCATGTCCTATGTGCTATGTGTTATATTATTCTTGTATGCTCGTCTTGTATTAGTTGGAGGCAGGTGCCTACTGGGTGATTTTCCGTCACTCACCCCTACTCCCCCCCACCAGGTGAGCAGGAAGAGACTTATGACTACGTCTTTGTTGAGGACTGGGCTGATACGATGGAGTGGGCAGACTGATGGTCGCGCCTAGGATATAAGAAGACCCTGCGACTGGTTGTCTTTATTTTATTGGGATCTCATCAGACATCACCTTGTTAGATTTTCAGACTTATGTTATTGTCAGGATTTGGTTCACTATTGTATTAAGTAATTTTCTTTATTAAAAAATTTTATGTTATTGTATTTCGTTTACGCGCGAAAAATTTCTACAACTTTCATTCGAATATTTGAGAATTGAATACAATAGAACTTTCATTCGAATATTTGAGAACTCTTAGAACTTGTTCATTCGAATATTTGAGAATTGAATAGTGTTTTGACCCGATGAGAAAATATATATTTCACAACTTTCACTGATGATGCCTCCAGATATACATATGATGAAGCTTTTGACATGCTCAAAGTTTACACAATGGAAGTTGAAAATCAATCGGAATAAAAAATAAAAGTTCTAAGAAGTGACTGTGGTGTTGAATACTTCCCTCTTGAATTTAATCAATTCTGTGAGGAGAATGATATCATACATCAGAAAAGTGCTCCTGATACACCCCAACAGAAAGGTTTAGCTGAAAAGAACAATAGAAAGTTTAGTTTACATGCTAAACGCAAAGTTATTAAACTCTGATTTGCCAAATAATTTGTGGAGAGAAGCCTTGTTGACTGCTTGTCATATTCACAATAGAATTCTCTCTAAGAAGTTTAAGGTTTATCCATATGAAATATGAAAGAAACGAAGACCAAATCTAAGTTATCTTATAATTTTGGGATGTCTAGCTTATTATAGAGTTCCGGATCCAAAAAAAACTAAGTTGAGGTCAAGAGCTCTCAAAGATTTTTTATTAAATACGCTGAAAACTCTAAATCATATAGGATTCTAGACACAGAATCCAATATGGTTGTTGAATCAAGAGATTTTGAATTTCTTGAGAATAAACTCTTAAGAACATATTCAAATCAAGATTCAACAAGTGAAAATTTTAATTAACTCATAGTTGGAAATTTCTCTAATAGTCCTTCTAGTGTTGAACAAAGTCAAAGTTCTCCAACTAAGGTTAGGAGAAGTCAACAAGGTAGAAAGGAAAATCATTTATATCCTGATTTCATTTCATTACAATCCATTACTTTCTTAGTTGAAGGTAATAGGACAATGTTGTTTAATCAAATACCAATTGTACTAAGTGTTGAAGATTATCCTAAATCCTATAAGGAGGCGATGCAATCAAGTTATGGATTATTTTAGAAGGAAGTAGTTAATGATGAGATGAATTCGTTATTGTCTAATAGTACGTGAGTTCTCACTGATTTGCCTCTGAGTTGCAAAGCAATTGGATGTAAATGGTTATTTAGAAGAAAATATAACACAGATGATTCAATTAAAAATTTCAAGGCTAGATTGGTTGCCAAGAGTTTTAAAAAATGATAATGGATAGATATGCTCCGGTTGCGAGAATAACGTCCATTTGAGTGTTGATATCTTTAGCATCCACCAATAATTTGTTTAAACAGCAAATGGATGTTAGGACTGCATTTTTTCTCAATGGTGATTTAGACGAAGAAGTCTATATGCAACAACCGAAAGTTTTTGTTCTGACGGGTGATGAGCACAAAGTGTGCAAATTGGTAAGGTCATTGTATAGACTGAAACAAGCACTGAAACAATGGCATGAATAATTCGACACTACCATTTTGAAAAATGGTTTCAGCATAATAGTGCTGATAAGTGTGTATGTTTCAAGTTTACGGAAAAATATGATGTAATTATTTGTTTGTACGTGGATAATATGTTGATTTTTACCACTAGTATGGAAGGAGTAAATGAAACTAAGAAGTATTTAACTTCACAATTCCAAATGAAAGATTTGGGTGAAGTAGATACCATCTTGAGGATAAAAGTATTCAAACATTGTTGGGGTTTTGCTCTTTGTCAATCTCATTACATAAACAAAGTGTTAAAAAAAAGTTCAAACACTTGGCGATTACAGAAGCAAGCACACCATATGATGCCTCATACAAATTGACTGGACATACTGGTAGAGCTGTAGTTCAACTTGAATATGCTAGTGCAATTAGTAGTTTAATGTATGTTACATATTGCACTAGACCGGATATTGCCTTTGCGGTGTGCAAATTATCAAGGTATGCTAGTAATCCTAGTATGGACCATTGGAGGGCAATCAGGCGAGTACTTGGGTACTTGAAAAGAACTATAAACTACATATTGTATTATAATAATTTTCCCTCCTTGTTGGAAGGTTATACTGATTCTAGTGGATAACTAGTGTCGGTCATAAAAAAAATCTATTTTGGGTTGGGTGTTTACATTAGGTAGTGGTGCGGTTTCTTGAGATTCAAAGAAAAAGACATGTATAACACAATCCACCATGTAATCCAAATGCATAGTGTTGGGATCTACAGGTAAGGAAATGGAATAGCTAATAAATTTACTATTGGATATAAAGTTGTGGCCATAATCGATGCTAGCCATTTCCTTATACTGTGATAGCCAAACAACGATGTCTAGATCTTAGTAAAATATATAACAGAAAATTTAGACATGTCATCCTTAGCATGATTATGTAAAGCAACTAATAACAGATGGTGTAATAGTCATTTATGTCAAATCCTGCAATAAACTAGCTGATCCGTTGACAAAGAATCTTTCAAAAGACTTGGTACACAGTAAATTTTTAGAGATGAGATTAAGATATATGCTATAAATTCACTTGTGATGGAAACTCAACTTTTCCTAGCATACCACTAGTCAAAAGTTCAATGGTAACAACAAGCTACAAAGTGAAGGATTAAAGCACTAAGATTGATCTTTAAAGAATCAAACCCTACTGTATTGATCTTTAAAGAATTGGAATATTAATGTTAAATGAGGGTGAGTGTCAAAGCACTCTTAATGAAAGATTAAGAGGAACTATCTTAATCTTCACCTATATGAACATGGGAAGTGGTGCCGCTTTGACAAGTATAGATCTTGAAATGTTCATGAAAACTAGGGAAAGCACAATGCTATAAAGTCAGGTTTAAAATGAACTTCTATGGAGAATGTGATTTCATGTGTATAATATTTCCAGTTCTAGCATATAGGAATCTGATTCAAGGCATTCATGCTATCTAGATTTCGTTAGAACTTTGAAATATTATACTAATAAGAGGTTCAAATGGAAAGATACTTCTTAGATGCATGAAATATCATAAATTGCTTTACAAACTAAGTGGAGGATTGTTATATTAGTTTGTAGAGTCAATTGAAAGAAGAATGAGGGTGGATTGGATTTTAAACAAGCAAGAATAGCTTGACACATAACATGGATCGATTCATGTCTCAGTTGGATCGATTCATATGGCTGAAAAAAATGAAGCTGAGTATTCTGCTAGACATCGATCAATCACATGGAATAATCGAAGAGACATAGATCAATCACTTCAATCGATCGATGTACCCTAGGTGCAAAGTTGGAGTACACTGTCCAACTTAGATCGATCACATGAATCGATCGTTGTTACTTCGATCAATACTTTGATCGATCGAAGTTGTTTAGGTTAAAAGTTGGAGCACACTATGATACATCGATCGATCAATGTTACTTCGATCGATCACATCAATCGATCAATATGGCCAACATATGTGACTTTTCATCTAAAGTTGCAACTTATGCACCAAAGGACATATCCAACCACCCATGAACAGTTTTGGTCTGAAATGATGTTCAAGAGTTTCTAAAAAGGCTCTTTTAACATATTTCAAGACATTCTAATCTCTTGTTCAATCAAGCATTCATATTCTTTTTTTCCTTTCTCATTGCATTCTCAATTGAAAGTTCATTTGATTTCTTTTCTTATTGCTGAGATTAGAAATCGTTTGGCTTGTTGTATCCTAGGAGAAAACTTAACTATAATTGTGCAGTAACTAGTGCTGACAAATGTTCCTTACGGAAAGTGTGTCTGCCTGCATCGAGCCAATTTCTGTACTATTCTTCTCCTCACTCAACTCTATTTCCTAACAACAAAGGCTTTGAATCTGAGTTAACTGCTTATTTTCTAGGTTTTTGATTGGATACCGCCAAGGATATGTAAAACCTGAAAGTTTTAGGTATGTGTATTTAGGAGCACCAGAAAAAGGAATTTGATAATTTTTTTCGTTAATGTTGATTGTTGAGAAGAGGGAAACACTGTAAGTTTTAGTCTTTTTGTATTGTTCCAATGGATCCGGATGATTGTATAAATTGAAGACCTATAACTTAACGGGTGTTGTTGGTGGTGGAAGTAAGTGGTGAAACATGAGGTGGGAGCTGTCTTATCCGACTTTGTATTATGATAAGTAGGCCGATGATCTCCTTCTCTGTAGCGCCCCGCATCCGAACCCTAACATCGGGAACAGTGCATCTGCCGTATCTCACTAAAGAGAATACAAAGCGTCGAATAAATTTCCATCATGTCCGAAAGGGAGGAGGAGAAGACTTTTCTTCCATAGCCATGTTGCCTTTGTGCCTTTTCCAAATGCATCTTCCTTTAATGAACTACTTAGTTTATTAAACTAAGTACTTCACTTAATGAACTACTTTAGTTCATTAATTGTGGCACCTGAAAATAGCATAAACTCAACAAATGTTCGCCATATGATGTAAGCTTTAAAGCTTCATGGCTCGTTAGTACGGCAACATAATATATAAGCTAAATAAGGCAAGTAATGACAAGTTATCATGCATACATGTACACACTTATACACGTTTGTATATATGTATATATATTCAACGTTTCTTATTTTGAAATCACTCAAACCCTCTTATTTCTACAGTGGACACTGGAGATGAAGACGCCGGAGAAGGAGAAGATGAAGACGCCGTAGATGCTGTAGAGGAAGAAAGCGGGTAGCTTTTAGGAGTTTAGGGTTAGGGAAATATTACGGGGGACGAAAGGCGGCAAGAGTAAAGACCAAGAGAAAAGTAAGGGAGGGAGGGGTGGGATAAATTTTGGTTAATTATTAACATCCGAGCCGCCGAGCCGAGTATGTGTTCACGAGCCATACTCGAGCTCGTATAATAAACGAACCACAAACATGGCTCGGACTCGGGCTTGGTTAACCCTTACCGAGCCGATCTCGATCCGAGTCCGATTCAAACGAGCCGAGCCTGACGAGTAGCTTGGTTCGTGAACAGGCCTAGGCGTGACTAGTATAATAGATAAGATAAGGGAGGGAAGAATGAGATGGTTTGGGCATGTCAAGCGGAGACAGACAATGGCGTCAGTCAGAGCAGTTGAAAACCTCATTGTAGAGGGGAACAGGAGTAAAGCAGGCCCAGACTGACTTGGGATGAGCAGATTAGGCACGACCTACTAGATTTGCATCTCTCTGAGGACATGGTCCAGGATAGGAGTTCATGGAGATATAAGATTAAGGTTAACGAGGTATAGGTCATATATAGGGACACCTTCGAGCATATTTAGAGACATAGATAGGCGTAGACACTATCTACGCTTTACGTTGACTTTGCACTTGGTTGCTTATGTTTTACCGTTGTTTCGTATTACGTGTATATATATACATTATGTGTATTTTAATATCGAAAGCATCTTCTATATATTTTTTGAATTCCCTCACTAACACACTAGCACATCATATCTTTATTATTGTCATTTATGCATATATGCATAGAGTCGGGGGTCTCACTGGAAGCCGACTCTCTATCCCTAGGGATAGAGGTATTGTCTGCCTACCATTTACCCTCCTCAGACCCTAACGATAGCTTTTGTTGTCGTTGGGATATACTGGGTAAGGATGATGATGATGATCCTGTGCCACCATTATTTAACTAAATAATTACTCTATATTATTTATCTCTCTTTTTTTAACCCCTTATACATCCGTACCTTTTAAATGTATTATATCTTTCTTTTCTTTTCTTTTCTCTTTTTTTTTTGTTTTGTGTACGTCCTTAATATATATGTGTGTATATGTATATCAACCTATTATGACACCACTTGGACCGAAGCGATTCGATATGGTTAATTTAATTTCCGAAGCGTCGTCACACTCAATGGACATTCTAGTTTTAAATTAACACATAACGTCTAATTCGAAATTTTCGGGTGTAATATTCTCCCTCTTGTTCAATGCATGTATCAAGATCTGAATCGATGCCCTCGAATTGAGCAGGCAATTTGACAGGAAAATAACTGGGTTGGAAGTTGTGAATGCTCTAGATGCACTTTGCCCGATTCATCGCTTGTATTACAACATAGTATGTCTTTCATATTTTGCTGTTCATCCTGATATTCGCAGAATTACCATGACTGGTCCAGGTTGTCACATTCTGCCAAAGTTATGTTCTTGATTATATCAGTTGTGATTTTAGTCTTTTTCTTCTAATTTTTTTCTTCTTTTTGCTCTTTTTCAGTTCGTGTTTCTTGGTGCTAAGAAGAATATTCTTGTTTCCTGGGTTGATTATTTGCATCTGCAGCAGTGTGTGCCATCTTGAAAAATATGATGCAAGACGTGAGGATAGTTCATTAGACAGTGATGATTCTGGAATAGAGAGCAGTGTGGATTATATATGTTAAAGTAAAAAATGTAATCTGGTATTTGGATGTGCTTGTACTGAATTTATGATGGTTTTAGTGGGGTTTGATGTTTTGATTCATACCTTGAACTGAATTTATTATGTTCCGATTAGTACTCTGTTACGTAGCAACGGTTGATTAAAAATTTCCACTTTATCTATTTTTGGCATTTTGTTCTATTATTTGACTATGTTCATTCTATTGAATTTCATTACGGATGGGTTTGTTGAGAAAGAACATAGTTTTTTATTTTTTTTCCCTTTTCTTTTTGTTTTTTGAGATTTCTTCGGAGAAGAAGGAGGTTATTGGTTGAAGGAGGAAGAAGATAATGTTTCTATTTTTGGAAGACTGTGTTTAGATTTGAGATATGAAAAAGGAATCCGAAGAGGAGGAACATGAACGAGAAGATGGTTGTAGGAGGTGGTGGTTGAAGGAGGGGGTGGTGGAATCCAGGCGGGAAATGAAGGAGATGGTGGTTGAAGGAGGTGGTGGTTGAATGCAGACGGTGGTAGGTGAAAGTAAGAGCATATTGGTCAGAAACACCTGATGAGATCACCTCATCTATTTTTTCCTTACTCTATGCGTCACCCGTGCGATACATGGTAGCAAGGGTGGTTGGAAGGATGATCTATATCTAGCTTCACCAACTCTTACTGCTATGTGTCGCATGGTGACGCGTAGTATAATGAGTTAGGAGTGAGGGTATCCTTTCCCTAGAAACACAGTATGAAACTTGCTGCAGACTTTTTATACCATTGACCTATTAATTCTGGCAGTTATCCGCGCGTGTACCATAATTCCGGCAAAAACTTGTCTTTTACAATTTAGTCTAAAATTACAAGAAAATTCTTTGTAATTATTTAAAACAGAGGAAGGGCACCTACAATTACGACAAACCGCTTTTCCTACGTATGTGGTAGTGGAAAGTACACACGTGAAGTTCTAAAATAGTTTCATAATCTCGTACGGTTCTGAATCAAAATTATTCAACAAATTGCTTGTTGTTGGAATAATTCTACTGACACAAAATTGACTTCTGTATACTGTGTGTTTGTGAAATAAAGCAACAACCGATCTATCAAGCTCAGCTCAGGTCGGATCAATCAGTCAGGCCAGATCGGTCTAGGCAGAGTAATCGAATTTGCGTTATAGACAGATGACCGACCTGCCGACCTCAGCACCTCAGCACAGCAGAACAACAGTGTGGTGCTATCAGCCGCTTCGCACAAAAATGCTACAGAACAACGAATGCTCTTAGCCAAACAGCTGCTCAGCCCTCAGCAGCGCTCACCTCCACAACGCTACATAATAATAGTGCTGCACTATCACTCGATCAGCCGAGCTCCACACACAGTACAGCTCAGCTCGGCAACAACTCACTAGCTCAGCTGAGCAAAAATCCGAGGTGAATCCAGAACTCTGTCCTTAAGACGTATTGCTCTGGTATACTGTGCCAAGCTAGAGGAAGCAATCGTCTCCCAGGATACAACGAAATCATTTCAGACGAGCGGCACTATAGCATATGAACTCAACGAGCCTGTAAGATGTCCTGACTTCTCGGATGACTTGAAATGCAATGGATGTTTTGTGTATGCGAGAGGATGATTATGCAGAGAGGGAGATTGCAGAGAAAGAGGAAGAAGAAGACAGGCTTCTGGATTTTTTCTGAGTGACCACTAAGGTCAGCTCATCCTTTATTTATAGGGAAAACCTGAGATCAGTTTGTTGCAGCAAATTCAACCACAACCGTAGATCAGATACCTGCTCGACCTGAACCCTTGGATCAGATAACCGCATCAGGTCTGCCCACAGCCGTCGGATTCGATAACTGTTCTGAGACTTCAGATCATAGCAACTTCAGGTTAGCTCAGCACAGTTAAAGCTCAACAACGTTTCAAAACTTAACCTTAGCCGATCCCAACAGCCTGGAGAAGTTTAAACTCAAACAAACTTCCTTCCCAGCTGATAGGATCCGACCTGCTGTCTACAGGACTAGGCATGTAGTATGCAGCCTGCAACCTAAGCCCATTAGGCCCGTAGCTCACAGTCCGCAACCTAAGCCCATGCTCATGCAAGGGCCGAGCTGAGCTGAGCTGATTTTTTCTTACTTTGAGCATTAATTTCTCATTTATCCGGTATCGTAATTGAGAGATTCAAAAGCCTAAATATATCTACTCATTACGTAGATAATTAAGGACTCATCAGTTTACGCTCATTACTAATGAAAACTAATTGTAACTCGGTTCAAAATACGTTTCCAACCACAGTTTGCAACTTGACCTATTTCTTCCAATTTTCTCCAATAGTCCCCCAAATGAATGAGAATTAATGCAAATGCATATGCAGACTCTATCAAGAAGTCAGACAAGAAAATGTTAGTTAGAAGAGGTAGCTTATGGCTTTGAACCTTTCTTAGTGATATACTATCGGATTCGTTCGGCTAATTAGTGACTTGATGTCTTGAACTAACTGACCTTTATTATGAACCTAGACAACAATACTCAAACAACATTTCCTTTAACACATTTTCGGTTCTCATGATTGTGTTCGTTTTGGCCATGAACCACCTGGTTTCAGAAAGTGTTTTAAAGAATTCTTGCCTCACAGAACTCTCATAGAAGCGGCCCCACATCATACTCACATAGGTGTTTCCTATCAAGAGTATTCTGCCATAACTCACTTGATATATCAAGATATAGGAACCATTTAAAGCCTCAGCTTACCCTCTTTTTTTTGCAGACATCACTTTTATTTAACATAATGAGTAAGTGCTCACTGAAACTTCATAACTTAGTTGTCCCAGTGAACCAAGATTCTGAGGTCTCCAATCAACAAGATTGGGTTTTAGTTACAAAAATTCATGCTTTGTAGGCTTTAGTCATATTTCGTTAGTCAAGATTAACATCTGATTTCTAGGCAAATATTTTATAACCAGATCCACAAGATTCTCCTTTGATTTTATGTAATCAATGGAAATCACGCCATTATAGATCAACTGCTTAATGGTATTGTGTCTCTGACGCATATGTCGAGACTTACCATTATATATGCTGCTTTGAGCTCGTCTTATAGCTGACTGACTATCGCAGTGTATGCTGATAAGAGCGATTGGCTTAGGCCAGCATGACATATCTTCCAAGAAATTCCGAAGCCATTCAGCCTCTTCCCCGACTTTATATAGTGCTATAAACTCGGCTTCCATAGTGGAACGAGCTATGCACGTTTGCTTTATGGATTTCCACGACACAGCACCTCCACTAACTATGAACAAATATCCACTGGTGGACTTTAGGTCTTTACTGCCAGATATCCAGTTGGCATCACAAAAGCCTTCCACTACTGATGGATGTCTTGAATAATGTAATCCAATATTCATTGTATACTTCAAGTATCTCATCACTCTATTTAGAGCTTTCCAATGATTATCACTTAGATTACTGGTAAACTTGCTCAGTTCGTTTATTGAACATGCTATGTTTGATCTTGCACAATTCGCTATGTAGATCAGACTTTCGATTATTCGTGAGTACTCCAATTGAGCTACTGGGCTGCCTCAGTTCTTCTTAAGTGTATACTTAAGTCTAGTGGAATTTTCATATCAATCATATTAAAGCGTTTCAGAACAGATTCAATATAGTAAGTTTATGACAACACGAGTCCTTCGGCTATCCTAGAAACTGTAAATCTAGAATAACATTAGCAACTCCTATATCATTTATATCGAAGTTTCTTGTCAATATCTTCTTTGAATTTAAGATGATATCCCGAGTACTGTCCATGATTAGCATGTCATCTACGTAAAGGTATACTATCACATATGCTGTTACACCCCGTGACTTTTAAGCACGACTTTCAACACTCTAGGTCAACCTTAAGTGCAACTTAATTAATTATGTAGTTTACGAGACTTAGTTGCACAAA
Source organism: Eustoma russellianum (assembly GCA_036186865.1). NCBI lineage: Eukaryota > Viridiplantae > Streptophyta > Magnoliopsida > Gentianales > Gentianaceae > Eustoma > Eustoma russellianum. Next base: position 32,536,604 of record AP025046.1, on the reverse strand, counting down.
ACATAGAAGAACAAAAGAAAGGGGTTAAAAGTAGAATTAAAAGAAACTAAGGGTAATTACTTAAAAGGTCCCTACTAGGAGTTAAGGGAGTTACACCACACTTTGGTATAACTCCCCATTGGCCATAAGGGGGGGGGACGGTTTTAACATCACAGAGAGAAGGAGAGAAAAAAATCTGCAGGAGGAAAAGAGAAAGAGAAAGGAGAGGAAGAAGAAAGAGAGAAGAAGGAAAAGGAAGGGAGAAGACCAAACTAGGTGCAATCTTCACCGAAATTCTGCAGTAAAACCGTAAGAATAACTAGAAACCAAGGCAAGTAATCTTTCTATACGCTTTATGCAAATTTTATACCGTTGGCCCTATGTTCTTACAAAGAGAAAATATGAATCACACATTAGTATTCTTGTCTTGTCTATCATACATGCTTGTTATATGTAAGTCTTGTTGCTAATTGCGTAAAGACTTGTTCTTTGGGCCAAATTTCTGGAAAAGTTGTGCAGTACTTGTTGTTAGTCAACCATGCCCATGATAGTATATATGTTGATGTGTTTCTTGCCTTGCTCTACTCTTGTGTTGATTGTATACACTTAGATGTCGAGAGTAAGTGCAGGAAATTGAGGGATGAGTGATGATATTGTTGTAGTCTTGTTGGTTGGGTATTGTTGATGATAACTCTTGAAGGTGGTGAGTGAATGAAGATTTAGTGTGGATCTTGTTAGACATTCAATAAGTGTCAATTCATGATTAGATGTATGTTAAGTGTGATGAATCTAGTTGTTAAGATGGATCTTTAAGTGTTGAATCTGGAAGGGTTGAAGAAGAAAGGAGTTGGGTGGAAGTTACTGCAGAAAAACTGCAGTTTGGCATCGTCAGAACACTTCGAACGCCTACATGAGGCGCTTCATGTCACTATAGGCGCTTCATGTAGCGTTCCAAGTGTCCTGGAGCTTTCCCGTACAGAAAAACTGCAATTTAGAACCGTCAGAACACTTCGAACGCCTACATGAGGCGCTTCATGTCACATTAGGCGCTTCATGTGGTGTTCAATGTGTCCTGAATCATCCCCGAACACTTCGAACGCCTACATGAGGCGCTTCATGTCCCCATTAGGCGCTTCAAGTGGTGTTCCAAGTGTTCTGGAAGTCTTTTTGACCCTATAAGCACCCTATGTAAGTGTAGTAACTTTATACACTTCTTTTGAACATAAAATGCAAGGGTATTTGAGGTATATTTGAGGTGTGGATGGTAAGTTGATCAAGTTAGAATAAGATTGAATCTTGAGTGAGTTTGTGACAAGAATGGGCTTGGAATAACACGACCATAGAGTGTGTGAGGTGCAAGGCCGTATGCTTGATAGGCATGATGTATGTGTGTGTGTTACATGTTGATATGAAGCTATTTGTGCATCCTGCATCATGACATGGGCACTTGCATTTGATTTGAGATATGTTTTGCAAAAGAACAAGAAAGGTTTAAAGTTTTCGAAAGACAAAATGGCTGCTGGTTGATCACAGGGTATAAAGAGTCACGTCTGCGAAAGCAGGGTATAAAGAGCGTGATCTGTGAATCAACAGCAGGGTATAAAGTATGTTATGGGGCCGTGGACCTATCAGCACGGAAAATGAAGTATTTTATGGGGCCGTGGACCTATCAGCACGGATATATGATATATGTAATGGGGCCGTGGACCTTTCAGCACGGATATATGTTCTATGTAATGGGGCCGTGGACCTTTCAGCACGGGTATATGATGGCTGTGGGCTGATCACCCACAGGGTATAAAGTTCTGCTACGCGAAGAATATGATATGTAAAGTGATGAAATGTTTTGTGAAATGGCATGCATGACATGTTTATGAAAGAAGACATATGCATGGGTGTTGTGTGTGATTTTAAAGAAGTACATGCATCATGGTACACGAAGCATAAGACTTGACATGCAAGAAACGTGATTAGTTTATGACTTGCTTATGTGATACGTTGTTTTAATGCATGTTGGTTCTCGTATCTGTGTTCACATATGTGCTTTATCTGTTTTGAGAAGTTCTTATTAAGATGCCATTTGCTAACCCGAGCACCTTATTTTGGGCAATGTTTTATTCACTGGTGACTCGACGTGTGTGATTCCGTAAGGTGTATAGACGGGTTACTTGCTGGCGAAGTTTTCGCTAAGAACAATCATTCTGTTCCTTTTCAGGTGAGCCTGAATATGAGTTGATATTTATCGAAGATGACGGCGAGTGGGCTCAATGGGACGATGGACAAGGGAATAGATAGATGCTGGATTATTCTGTTTAAGTTTGGAGACTCATTGTTATTATGTTGTTCTAAAACTTCTGTTGGCTAGATGAACAAACAGTTTGCTTTTATTTCCGCTGCATTTTATGGATGTTTAATGACGATGAAGGTTTAAGTTTTATGACGTTTCCGCTGGTTTTAATATCTTACCTTATGAAGAATGTACGCATGATCTGCTTGACGCTTCGTAGTTCTCGTAGTAGGCTACGGCGGGTGCACTGGTTCCGATAACGGTATCGGGCTGGGGCGCTACAGGTGGTATCAGAGCCTAGGCTTCAGATCTAGTTCGGAAACTTAAGTTCATGATCTTTAGACACTTAAGCTATGATTCTCCTTTAAGGTTGATCCTTAGTTATAAGTACTGATCTCTTTAGTGGTTAAGTATGATATGGGTTGGGTGTGTGCGAGCGCGTCTTGTTACCTAACTTTGTATTAATAGTTGTACTACACACCTTACCTATTAGCACGCGTTCAAGCTTTTAGTAATCCTTGTATTTACTAAATGCCAATGTAATGTTGACCTTTTCAGAGAAAAATGCCTCCCAGGAGAGATAACACAGGCAACTCTGGCAATGGACAGGAGAACCAGCCACCACAAGTGGTTTTACCCCAAGTACTCACTGATGCGCTGACGGTCATTGCACAAGGGTATGTGCAGCAGCATCAGCCTCCGCCTCCACCACCGCCGCAGCATAACATCAGGTTCTTCTATGGAGAGATGAGGAAGATGAGGGTGCCGGAGTTCGGTGGATGTACGGATCCTGAAGAGGCTCAGCATTGGTTGGCTGAGGTTGAGAAATGTTTCCGGCTGGTGCAAGTTCCGAATGAGATAAAAGTTGAGGTGGCCACACCCCTTTTAAGTGGCAAGGCTGGCGAATGGTGGGAAGGAATGGTGTTGAGAATGACCCCACCAATCTCATGGACACAGTTTTGTGATGTTTTCTTGAAATACTATGTACCGGAGACGGCGATCTTGGACAAGATAAGGGCGTTTGACAGACTGGAGCAAGGAAGGATGACAGTGTCGGAGTATGCAGATCGTTTTCATGCCCTGGGTAAGTTTGCCCCTGCGATTATGTCTGATAATCGTCTTAAGATGACGAAGTTTGAGAGGGGCTTGGACTCGAGGATACAATCGGCGATAGTGAATGCGGGGATGAAAACTTATGAGGATATGCTAGATGCGTGTTACCGTGTTGAGAGCGATTTCCGTAGAGTAGCGGCAAGAGCAGCTAGTGTTGGAGGGTCTGATAGAGGCAAGAGGCCAAGGGAGGATGTGAGAGTTGGTGGAAGACCCGGACGTTGGGTCAAGATTCCGAAGAGAGGCCCAGTTGGGAATTTTCAGAGACTGCCACCCCAGAATCAAGTAGCTCAGCAGGCGGTAGGAGTTTGTCCACATTGCAATAGGAATCACGTTGGAGAGTGTAGGAAAGTGGTTGGAGCATGTTTCCGATGCGGTCAAGTGGGTCACATGATTAGGGACTGCCCGGAGATGAAGAAAAATAATCCTGAAGAGGCGGCTCAGCAGCCGAGAGCGAAGCCTAGAGCAAATGCCCGTGTACATCTCATGACGGATACGGATGTGCAGGAGGCTACTGACGTAGTAGCAGGTATCATTTAAACTAAGTTTAAATCTTTAATGAATTAAGTATTATGTGCTTAATTTTCCGTGTATAACTTGATATGGCTTTAGGTGCGATTTTAGTAAATAAAGTACCTGCCAACGTGCTCTTTGATAGCGGCGCAAGCCACTCCTTCGTAGCAAAGAGGTTCACTAAACACCTGAGTAGTCTGCCTGAGTGGTTAGAAACCCCGTATCGTGTTCAAGCGGCCGGAGATCAAATTATGGTTTCGTATCATCGGTACCGGGATTGTGAATTGGAGTTTGAAGGACAAACATTCCCCGCCACACTGATCCCTATTCAGATGTATGACTTTGACGTCATATTAGGAATGGACTGGCTAGCCAAGAATCACGCTAATATTGATTGTCGGTTGAAGCAAGTGACAATCAAGAATGCTAAGATGGAGGGGGTAATATTTCAAGGAGATGCGGAACGAAAGAAGGTACCCAAAAAGGTGTACGTGTCGGTTGCACAAGCGCACAAGGCATTAAGGAAAGGTGCAGAGGGATTTCTAGTGTATGCCATGGATGTTACCAAGGAGGTATCGCCTATTGAGCAAATTCCAGTAGTCAAAGAATTTCCTGACGTGTTTCCGGAAGATTTACCAGGAGTACCGCCTCCGAGAGAAGTTGAGTTTGAAATTAACTTGATTCCCGGAACAGAACCTATTTCCAAAGCTCCTTATAGAATGGCTCCGGCGGAACTAAGAGAGTTGAAGGAACAACTGCAGGAGTTACTAGACAAGAAGTTTATCCGCCCTAGTGTATCGCCATGGGGAGCACCCGTTTTGTTTGTAAAGAAAAAGGATGGTAGCATGAGGCTTTGTATTGATTATAGGGAGTTGAATAAAGTTACTATCAAAAATAAGTATCCCCTTCCGCGAATCGAAGATTTATTTGACCAACTCAAGGGTGCCAAGATCTTTTCGAAAATTGATCTTCGATCAGGATATCATCAGCTGCGAGTGAAGGCCGAGGACATCGCAAAGACAGCTTTCCGCACGAGGTATGGCCACTATGAATTTTTGGTGATGCCGTTTGGATTGACAAATGCCCCTGCGGCTTTTATGGATCTTATGAATACCGTCTTTCGAGAACAGTTGGACAAGTTTGTTGTGGTATTCATAGATGATATTCTGGTGTATTCCCCGGACGAACAAACTCACGACGAGCATTTGAGAACCGTACTAGGCATTTTGAGGCAGAAACAACTTTATGCAAAGTTTAGCAAGTGTGAGTTTTGGTTAAGAAGTGTGGCTTTCTTAGGCCACGTGATATCAGAAGAGGGGATTGCGGTGGACCCGAAGAAGGTGGAAGCTATAACTGAATGGCCTAGACCTACCAATGTCACCGAAGTGCGAAGTTTCTTGGGTCTAGCGGGTTATTACAGGAAATTCGTTGAGGGATTCTCAAGAATTGCTGTACCTCTCAGTCGCCTTACTCAAAAGAAGTCCAAGTTTGAGTGGACGGCGGAATGCGAGCAGAGTTTCACGGAGCTTAAGAAGAGATTAACGACAGCTCCAGTTTTAGCTCAACCCTCTGGAACGGATGGATTTGTGATTTATAGTGATGCGTCAAAGAACGGGTTAGGTACGTAAATTATAGTATAAGGTTATGATATTATATATATCCATTAAGTTTAGACTAACACCTTATTTGTAGGTTGTGTTTTAATGCAAAACGAACGAGTCATCGCGTATGCCTCAAGACAGCTAAAGCCTTATGAACAAAACTATCCCACACATGATCTTGAACTTGCCGCGGTTGTGTTCGCCTTGAAGATTTGGCGGCATTATTTGTATGGAGAGAAGTGCGCGGTATTCACAGATCATAAGAGCCTAAAGTATTTGTTCTCGCAGAAGGAATTGAATATGAGGCAGCGGAGATGGTTGGAGTTGCTAAAAGACTACGACCTAACTATTCATTATCACCCGGGAAAGGCTAACAAGGTAGCCGACGCCTTAAGTAGGAAGTCCAGCCATGCACGACAATCACCGTTGGAAAGAGAGATGGAGGAGTTTGGTTTAGATTTGATCGAATCCACGGTGAATGTTTTGACAGCCTTGACTATCACCCCGGGTTTGATTGATCGGATAAAGGAGGCACAGAAGAGAGATAAGGCTTTAAGTGAGATAATGGAAAGGGTGAAACATAGTCAAGTTGAAGGATTTCGGACTAAGGAGGATGGGAGCTTATGGTTCAGGGAGAGATTATGCGTTCCGGATGTTGACGAACTTAGGAAAGAAGTTTTGCAAGAAGCTCATAATTCAAGGTTATCGATACACCCCGGTAGCACCAAGATGTATAGAGATCTCAAGCGTTACTATTGGTGGTCTGGGATGAAAAGACATATCGCGGAATTCATAGAGAGGTGTTTGGTGTGTCAACAAGTCAAGGCGGAACACCAACGGCCCGGTGGATTGTTGATGCCGTTGGAGATTCCGGAATGGAAATGGGAACATGTCACAATGGATTTTGTAGCGGGTTTACCAAAGACAAGAAGTGGATGTGACATGATTTGGGTTATCGTGGATCGTTTAACAAAGTCTGCCCATTTCCTACCCGTTTCAAGTGAAGCACCTCTTGATAAATTAGTGAACTTGTATATGGACAGCATTGTTAGCTTGCATGGAGTCCCAGTAAGTATAGTATCCGACCGAGACTCACGATTCACATCTAAGTTTTGGACAGCATTCCAAGAAGCCATGGGTACAGAATTAAGGTTGAGTACGGCCTATCATCCCCAAACTGATGGACAGTCCGAGCGGACAATTCAAACCTTGGAAGATATGCTAAGAGCTTGCGTGCTGGATTTCAAAGGGAGTTGGGATGGAATGGTAAAGCTGATGGAGTTTTCTTATAACAATAGTTACCACAGCGCAATTGATATGGCTCCTTTTGAGGCTTTGTATGGAAGGAAATGTAGGTCCCCGGTTTATTGGGACGAAGTGGGCGTGAGGACCATCACGGGACCTGAGCTATTGGAGAAAACGTTAGAGAAGGTGAAGGTCATTCGGGAAAGACTCAAGACGGCTCAGGACCGTAGCAAGAGTTGGGCAGATTCCAAACGACGACCATTGGATTTTGATGTGGGTGATAAAGTTTATTTGAAGGTATCACCTACGAAGGGCGTCATGAGGTTTGGAGTAAAAGGCAAGCTAAGCCCTCGTTTT
>AP025046.1:32403454-32529502 GCA_036186865.1 Eustoma russellianum | reverse complement strand
TGTAGCGGGTTTACCAAAGACAAGAAGTGGATGTGACATGATTTGGGTTATCGTGGATCGTTTAACAAAGTCTGCCCATTTCCTACCCGTTTCAAGTGAAGCACCTCTTGATAAATTAGTGAACTTGTATATGGACAGCATTGTTAGCTTGCATGGAGTCCCAGTAAGTATAGTATCCGACCGAGACTCACGATTCACATCTAAGTTTTGGACAGCATTCCAAGAAGCCATGGGTACAGAATTAAGGTTGAGTACGGCCTATCATCCCCAAACTGATGGACAGTCCGAGCGGACAATTCAAACCTTGGAAGATATGCTAAGAGCTTGCGTGCTGGATTTCAAAGGGAGTTGGGATGGAATGGTAAAGCTGATGGAGTTTTCTTATAACAATAGTTACCACAGCGCAATTGATATGGCTCCTTTTGAGGCTTTGTATGGAAGGAAATGTAGGTCCCCGGTTTATTGGGACGAAGTGGGCGTGAGGACCATCACGGGACCTGAGCTATTGGAGAAAACGTTAGAGAAGGTGAAGGTCATTCGGGAAAGACTCAAGACGGCTCAGGACCGTAGCAAGAGTTGGGCAGATTCCAAACGACGACCATTGGATTTTGATGTGGGTGATAAAGTTTATTTGAAGGTATCACCTACGAAGGGCGTCATGAGGTTTGGAGTAAAAGGCAAGCTAAGCCCTCGTTTCATTGGTCCCTATGAAATACTTGAGAAGGTAGGAGCCTTGGCATATAGGTTGGCATTACCTCCGGTGTTGGCGCAAGTTCACAATGTATTCCATGTGTCACAATTGAGAAAGTACGTGGCGGATCCGAGTCATGTACTTGAAGCTCAACCTTTGGAACTCAAGGACGATGTTACATATGAGGAAGTACCCGTGAAAATTGTGGATCGAAAGGATCAAGTGTTGAGGAAGCGAGTGATCCCGTATGTAAAGGTTCAATGGAGCAATCACACGGAACGTGAAGCCACTTGGGAGCTCGAAGAACAAATGCGGGAGAAGTATCCTCAGCTCTTCAACTAAGGTACGTAAGTTTCGAGGACGAAACTTTTTGTAAGGGGGGTGGAATGTTACACCCCGTGACTTTTAAGCACGACTTTCAACACTCTAGGTCAACCTTAAGTGCAACTTAATTAATTATGTAGTTTACGAGACTTAGTTGCACAAAACATAGAAGAACAAAAGAAAGGGGTTAAAAGTAGAATTAAAAGAAACTAAGGGTAATTACTTAAAAGGTCCCTACTAGGAGTTAAGGGAGTTACACCACACTTTGGTATAACTCCCCATTGGCCATAAGGGGGGGGACGGTTTTAACATCACAGAGAGAAGGAGAGAAAAAAATCTGCAGGAGGAAAAGAGAAAGAGAAAGGAGAGGAAGAAGAAAGAGAGAAGAAGGAAAAGGAAGGGAGAAGACCAAACTAGGTGCAATCTTCACCGAAATTCTGCAGTAAAACCGTAAGAATAACTAGAAACCAAGGCAAGTAATCTTTCTATACGCTTTATGCAAATTTTATACCGTTGGCCCTATGTTCTTACAAAGAGAAAATATGAATCACACATTAGTATTCTTGTCTTGTCTATCATACATGCTTGTTATATGTAAGTCTTGTTGCTAATTGCGTAAAGACTTGTTCTTTGGGCCAAATTTCTGGAAAAGTTGTGCAGTACTTGTTGTTAGTCAACCATGCCCATGATAGTATATATGTTGATGTGTTTCTTGCCTTGCTCTACTCTTGTGTTGATTGTATACACTTAGATGTCGAGAGTAAGTGCAGGAAATTGAGGGATGAGTGATGATATTGTTGTAGTCTTGTTGGTTGGGTATTGTTGATGATAACTCTTGAAGGTGGTGAGTGAATGAAGATTTAGTGTGGATCTTGTTAGACATTCAATAAGTGTCAATTCATGATTAGATGTATGTTAAGTGTGATGAATCTAGTTGTTAAGATGGATCTTTAAGTGTTGAATCTGGAAGGGTTGAAGAAGAAAGGAGTTGGGTGGAAGTTACTGCAGAAAAACTGCAGTTTGGCATCGTCAGAACACTTCGAACGCCTACATGAGGCGCTTCATGTCACTATAGGCGCTTCATGTAGCGTTCCAAGTGTCCTGGAGCTTTCCCGTACAGAAAAACTGCAATTTAGAACCGTCAGAACACTTCGAACGCCTACATGAGGCGCTTCATGTCACATTAGGCGCTTCATGTGGTGTTCAATGTGTCCTGAATCATCCCCGAACACTTCGAACGCCTACATGAGGCGCTTCATGTCCCCATTAGGCGCTTCAAGTGGTGTTCCAAGTGTTCTGGAAGTCTTTTTGACCCTATAAGCACCCTATGTAAGTGTAGTAACTTTATACACTTCTTTTGAACATAAAATGCAAGGGTATTTGAGGTATATTTGAGGTGTGGATGGTAAGTTGATCAAGTTAGAATAAGATTGAATCTTGAGTGAGTTTGTGACAAGAATGGGCTTGGAATAACACGACCATAGAGTGTGTGAGGTGCAAGGCCGTATGCTTGATAGGCATGATGTATGTGTGTGTGTTACATGTTGATATGAAGCTATTTGTGCATCCTGCATCATGACATGGGCACTTGCATTTGATTTGAGATATGTTTTGCAAAAGAACAAGAAAGGTTTAAAGTTTTCGAAAGACAAAATGGCTGCTGGTTGATCACAGGGTATAAAGAGTCACGTCTGCGAAAGCAGGGTATAAAGAGCGTGATCTGTGAATCAACAGCAGGGTATAAAGTATGTTATGGGGCCGTGGACCTATCAGCACGGAAAATGAAGTATTTTATGGGGCCGTGGACCTATCAGCACGGATATATGATATATGTAATGGGGCCGTGGACCTTTCAGCACGGATATATGTTCTATGTAATGGGGCCGTGGACCTTTCAGCACGGGTATATGATGGCTGTGGGCTGATCACCCACAGGGTATAAAGTTCTGCTACGCGAAGAATATGATATGTAAAGTGATGAAATGTTTTGTGAAATGGCATGCATGACATGTTTATGAAAGAAGACATATGCATGGGTGTTGTGTGTGATTTTAAAGAAGTACATGCATCATGGTACACGAAGCATAAGACTTGACATGCAAGAAACGTGATTAGTTTATGACTTGCTTATGTGATACGTTGTTTTAATGCATGTTGGTTCTCGTATCTGTGTTCACATATGTGCTTTATCTGTTTTGAGAAGTTCTTATTAAGATGCCATTTGCTAACCCGAGCACCTTATTTTGGGCAATGTTTTATTCACTGGTGACTCGACGTGTGTGATTCCGTAAGGTGTATAGACGGGTTACTTGCTGGCGAAGTTTTCGCTAAGAACAATCATTCTGTTCCTTTTCAGGTGAGCCTGAATATGAGTTGATATTTATCGAAGATGACGGCGAGTGGGCTCAATGGGACGATGGACAAGGGAATAGATAGATGCTGGATTATTCTGTTTAAGTTTGGAGACTCATTGTTATTATGTTGTTCTAAAACTTCTGTTGGCTAGATGAACAAACAGTTTGCTTTTATTTCCGCTGCATTTTATGGATGTTTAATGACGATGAAGGTTTAAGTTTTATGACGTTTCCGCTGGTTTTAATATCTTACCTTATGAAGAATGTACGCATGATCTGCTTGACGCTTCGTAGTTCTCGTAGTAGGCTACGGCGGGTGCACTGGTTCCGATAACGGTATCGGGCTGGGGCGCTACATATGCATTCTGTGTTCTTAATGTAGACACACTTGCCGCACTCATTGATCTTAAAACCATTAACTATCATCGCTTGATCAAATTTCAAGTGCCACTGTTTAGGTGCTTGATTAAGTCCGTACAACAACTTAACAAGTCTACAAACTTTCGATTCTTGTCCTGGAACCACAAACCCTTTGGGTTGTTCCATATCAATTTTTTCTTCCAACTCACCATTCAGAAAAGCGCTCTTTACATCCATTTGATGGATTTCCAAATTATAGACTGCAACAATAGCAACTAGCATCCTAATAGAAGTGATTCTAGTTACTGGTGAGTATGTGTCAAAAAAAGTCAAAGCCTCCCTTCTGTCGATAGCCTGTAGCTACCTACCTGGCCTTATAATTTTCGATAGACCCATCCTCTTTCATCTTCTTCTTGAAAATCTACTTGCACTCAAGTGGTTTACTTCCCGGTGGAAGGTCAACCAACTCCCAAGTGGATTCTAAAGAATTGAGTCTATATCACTGTTTATTGCCTTTTTCCAAAAAAGAGCTTCTGGAGCTGACAGCGCCTCAGAAAATGTCATTGGCTCGTTTTCTACCATTCCTTGAATCCATGACAACGTTTTCATGTATCTCAGGAATATCCGATTTGTGCACTAAAAAATGATATGAACTACTGTTTAATGCATATCCTATGAATATGCAGTCAATCGTTTTAGGCCCTATTTTTACTTTTCTTGGTGTAGGTACAACAACCTTTGCCAGACACCCCCACAGTCTCAAATATTTGTAACTAGGCTTTTGGCCTTTCCAAAGCTTGTATGGGGTTTTATCCATCTTCTTAGATGAAATTCTATTCAAAATGACATTAGCCGAGAGAAAGGCTTCCCCCCACAAGTTTTAAGGTAAGCCCGAACTTATCAACATAGCATTCATCATCTCTTTTAGAGTTTGGTTTTTATGTTCAGCAATACCATTCAATTGAAGTGAATATGGTGCAGTTGTTTGATGAATAATACCATGTTCTAACAGAATTCATTAAACAGTGAATCATATTCGCCACCTCTATCACTACGAATTTCTTTAATTCGTTTGCTAAGTTAATTCTCAACTTCATTGTTATATTATTTGAAAGCATCAACGGCCTCATCTTTGCTACTTAGCAAATAGACATAATAGTATCATGTGCAATCCTCAATAAAAGTTACAACATACTTTTTACTACCTCTCGTTTGCATAAACTTTAAATCACGCACATTTGTATGGATTAAATCTAAAGGTTCAGTGTTCCTTTCTATGGAAGGAAATGGCGCCTTTGTGATCTTCACTTCAACACATATTTGGCATTTTTCTTTGTCAAAATTTAATTTGGGTAACAAGTCAAGATTAACTATTCTTTGTATTGACTTATAATTAATATGTTTTAAATGAAAATGCCATAAACAAGAAGACTCAAGCATGTAAGCAGAAGAGGAAGCATTATTATTAGCCTCCGCGACCAAATCTTTCTTGGATACAATATTGATGACATTCAATTTAACATCCTATTCGACAAGTACTCCTTCCCCAAATACATGCCATTTTTTGAAAGAATAATTTTATTGGACTTTAACATCAGTCCAAATCCATGCATGACTAGAAGAGCTCCAAAACTAAATTGTTCCAAATTTTAGGACGTGCAGCAAATTCTGTAGAGTCATATGCTTTCCTGAGGTTAGCTTCAGAATAACTTTGTCCTCGCCTTCTATCTTTGATGAGGTAGAGTTTCCCATGTAAAGTTGTTCATTGTTCCAAAGTTGGTACTCCGTGAACATCTCTCTGCTTGAGTAGAAATCTCTTGTGATGCCAGTATCCAGCCACCATTCGTGCATGTTCCCCAGAACATTGCACTCTGAGACCACCGCACTGAGGTTCAGATCATCTGTGGCATCAACGAGGTTTGCCTTTGCCTTGGTTTGCATTTTATTGGGCTTGCAGCATTCATTGCTGACATGTCCCTAAATGCCACATTTGTAGCATTTTCCGGTGAACTTCTTGGCTATATGCTTGCCTTTGTTGTTCACCCCAAGATGGCCACTCTTCTTATTGGCCTATGCAACATGGGCCTTGGCCTGACCGAAGTTGACATGTGGCTTCCTTTCCGATCTTTGATTATCCTCTTCTATGCAGAGTCGGACAATCAGATCTTCTAATGTCATCTCCTTTCTCTTGTGCTTGAGATAGCTTCTGAATTCCCTTCACAAAAAAGGTAGCTTCTCAATCATCAAAGCCATCATAAAAGGTTCACTGAGCAACACGTCCTCCTCTTCCATCTCACCTACCAACGTCTGAAGTTCCTCAACATGAGAAACAACAGTGTGAGAATCCGACATTTTGAAATCTAGGAATTTTCCGATAATAAATTTCTTAGTGTTGGCATCTTCCGTATGATATTTCTTATTCAAAGCTTTCAATAAAGACTTTGAAGTTTTGTACGTGAAGTACAAACCATATAAGGAGTTGTCCAGACAACTCAGAACATGACTCAAATACACATAATTATTGAAGTTCCATGCTTAAACGAACAATGTGTTCTACATATTCTGGGTCCATTCTGTTGAGAAACCGGGGTTTGAGAGATTCGAAAATGCATGATTTTAAATGTTACGTGTTTTTGAAATGCATGATCTAACTGTTACTTGGCATGCGTACGTGACAGATATGCTTTATATGTTTATATTTATTATTGTCGTACTAACGCGCCATGAAGTGTTAAGGCTTACATCATATGGAAAACATTTGTTGTGTTTATACTAATTTCAGGTGCCATGTTAAATGAAATAAACTAGTTCATTTAGTGAAGTGCTTAAGGAGATGAACTAAACTAGTTCATTAAATGAAGTACTCAAGAAGACATATTTGAAGATACTTATTTGGCAACAAATTTGGAATGGAAAGTTCCTTTCCACACTCATACACACGGCCATACACACACATATATATTATATATATATATATACATATTCTTTTGTAACGACGAACTATATATTTCTATCCCGATGTTTCATCGACACATCATAGACGTACGTCAACATGAAGGTACCACATACACATCATATTTTTGAGGATATACAGGTTCTATTCATACATTACATGTCATCAAGTTACCAAAATTATACCGACATGTCACAAGTCCATAAGCCAAAAATTGTCATATCGGATGACTACCGAACCGTCACGGACATGTCACATACTTATCATACAAACATGGCAAGCCTATATAGACTCCAAATGCTCAAACATTACGTGCACCATATGTCTATTTTAGCCCCAAAGTCATACCATATTCAAACATATCCATTACCTACCATTTGCGTTAATTTGTTGGAAATTCAAAATCAGATTTTATCAACACATGGCTGAAACTCACTTCAGTTTTTGGAGCTGAAATTACACATTATCTTATTTATATTATATGTTACGTAACAAACTTTACATGTCTAAGAGGTTTGAGACTAATTGGAGAAAAAACACGTAATCAACGGAAGTCGAAAATTCGTTTTTCTACATGTCTTGAATGGAACATTTTTCTTTATCTTGGTTTGACATATATCTAGACACATTTGACACACCTAAGACATATTTGAGTATTCTAGAAAAAAAAATTTGAGTGATGATTGAAATTTACCATATATGTGAAGATATTACACCATCATGTGTCAAAATTTCAAAAATAATTTCAGCACTTGGAGCTGAGCTTATGGACGCCTATTTGAGCCTATGTGGAGCCTAGGTGAAGCTTGTTTGACACTTTGATTGGTGGAGGATGACCCACAAATGATCGATGACATTGAAGAAGACCAAGTGTTACAAAGAAAGGATTCAAATTCAAACACATGCTGAAGTTTTTAGCACGTGCTTATAGTGGCCGAATTTTTACTAGCTTTTATCTTCAAAATCATTCCAAAAATGAGGGTCAATCACATTATGATTGATTGACAATTAATACATTTGAATTTTGACATGTTTTAAGATTTTTTATGACTAAATTCCAGGTCATATTATGTGTGTCAAGGTGGAAAAATGAAGGCCCTATCATAGAGTGACAAAAAGGCGAAGACACATCGTTTGTCCAATCACATTTTATCAAGTAAGCAAAGGTGTATCACAAAGCTATACAAGGCATCTTCCAAGGGTATTCAAGACAATCTTCAAAGAAGAAATCAGCCATATGGTGTTAGTGTATGTGCCCTACGCCATGATTTGGATATTTATGTTATGCATTTATTATTAATAAAAGAGGTTTTATTATCTTTATTGTTGGTTAGTATGCTACACAATTTTGATATATGTCCCTGATTCATTATTGTTATGGAGATAAAATAATTTATAATCAGTATGAGTATTGATTTGATAATCATGAGATGATTATGTGTATGGTGATACGAATCAATCTCATAGATACTTGTTAGAGAACAGTGTATTGGATAGACCCATCATGAGATTGCTACATGGATTAGCGTCATAAGTAAATCTCATGATAGTCATGTTTTAATCCTTTGACTTGAGATTGTCATAGTTTCCAACATAAGGACTATTATATTTTGACATGATCAAACGTTATCCGTAACTGGATAATAAAGGTCATGATTGAATGTGATAGAAATTATGTAGAGGATATTGAACAATCAAGATAGAATTTGTCCCTCTCTTTTGAGAGAGATATCTTTGGGCTCCTCGATTAGTGAGACTGTGAAATGCATGGCCGTGCTCAAATGAATTGATAGTGTGATCAATATCATTTGTTTTATCAGTCCACTTAGAGATCGAGTAATCATATGTTTGAACAATATAAGTATGACGCTGACCATGCCTTATGTTCAAACTAGATATCGTGTGACAAAGAGATTAATGCATGTACTATTATTAGGCTAGTTGGACTTTACTCGTATTATTTGGGTAGTTGTAATGCCTTGCTAGAGGCCAATTACGACCTGTTGGTTTAATAGAGATTTAATCAACTGCCAATTAATATGGGCCTATCGGGTCACACACAAGAATGCGTATGGCTGAGATTAATAATATTAATAATATTAATATTGGATATTAATTATTATTATTATCATTATCGTTTTAATATTAATAATATTAATATTGGATATTAATTATTATTATTATTATTATTAATTTTGTTTTTGTATATATTTATATCATCGGATAATAACAGGGAATCCATATCTGATATGGATTTTGATTGGTGTTATCTAATCCTAACAGAATCCGTATTTGATGCAGATTGTGATAGGTACTAACCAATCCGATCAGGAATCGGATTTGATATCTATATATATGTACGGAGCATGGTGTATCTCGTACACCACACAACCAGTAGAAAACGAAAGGGCAAGAATTGTTTTTGTGAAAACCGAATTCTTCAGCCGCGCCGTTTGAAGAGCTAGCACTCCGGGCGGAAGCGTTCGTGTGTATACCGACGGAGGGTGATCGTATTTTCGCACCTCTTCCATCTGCAGATTTCGAATCTACAGAGGTACTTTTTGATTTCTTTTGTCGAATTAAACGAACAACATGGATACTTGGTAGGAAATCAGAGATCAAGTTTTGTTTTCCGCTGCGCATTTTTGCAGTGATCTCGTTCGATTTTCTAACAGTGGTATCAGAGACACTTGTTGATTTCGTTTAAATCGATTATATCATGCTTATGTGATTATATGTTTACTGTTTTTCGTATGGCATGATATGTACAAAAACCCCAACTCGGATTTCATATGATGAGAGAAGAATGGTGTTTTTCAAATCGTTTTCATGAGATGATTTGTATACGGCAGTTTTCGTTTGTCATGTGATGATCAAAACCGATTCTGTTTATATTAGATATAAACATACGCTATGTGTAAAACCCTATTCGAATCTCATCTGGTGAGAGCGGATTGATGTTTTCAATTCGTTTTCATGAGACGTTATGATTCGAGATTGTTATATGTGATATAAAGTTTTCGTTTTTCATGTGATGATCAAAAACGATTAAGTTTATATCGATATGAACAACCGATAATGATTCTGTAAGAGTTATGCATATTCAAAACAGACAGATTATCAATTCGATTGATGATTCTGTTTTCGGATTTCGAATGGCAGATTGATTCTGTTTCGGATTTCGAACAGCAGATTATCAATTCGATTGATGACTCTGTTTTGGGTTTTGAATGATAACTCTCGGTTCGATCGGTGCTTCTATAAGGGTTTACACGTAATCAAAATAGTAAGATTGTTAATATGATTGACGCGTCTGTGTTAGGGACCGTCGTATGCGTACGCCCTATAGTTCGTTACCGTGATATTAAGAATGTCAATATATATTTATTTGTTATAATATGTTTGTGTAAAATATATTATAATTGTTGATGTCTTTGCATAATGCATAGCATGACCTCAGGACCTATGTGATTGACTTAGTCATATTTCTGTTTTGGGTTATTATGGCCTGCGTGCCGCTGTAGTTTTTGTTGTATTTTATTATACAATTAGTTAGGGTTTTTCTTTATTATTGTAATAAATGAAGAATCAAGCTACAAAAGTGGTGATGGCGACACATACCAAGGACGAGTGGATTCCATGGAGATGGAGGCACGAGCTCAAGACAAGAAGATATGTATCATTGCAAATGTTGTAATAGGAAGTCTTTCACATAGGGTTTCCTTTATGATCTTCATTTGGTCTCATGAAGATCATATTTAGTTTGGCCATGCTATGTCACGTTTACATATTTATCATTTTGTATGAGATGCGTGGATGATATATTATATATGCATATAGGATGCTACGATATAATGATATGCAATGCAAGACATAAACTAAGTTGAACCCTCATTAATAATTTAAGTCTTGATGCCATCCATGTCTTAAACACCTATTAAAACTGGGATTGTATTAAAGTAGGTATTGCCAAAGCAATGTGCTTTAAACATTCCTAGCTACATAGGATGAGTAATAGTGCTACTCATATGTTTAAAATTGGTTAGACTTAATTGGGCTATCAAAACGGTTTTGGGCCCAAGGCATTAGATGGAATCTGACATAAAATGATATATGATGTCATTATTCCATAAATTCTAAGAGTTACATGAGATGTAATTGGTAAAGAAGTTACCTACCTAAATAACTTAATTTTAAGCGTCATGCCAAAGCTGAGTTTATAATTAAGTCAGATATGGATCTTAGCTCACTAAAATATTTCTTTTGAGGGTTATGTTTTAGTGAGAGTTTTATAAATTTTAACCTCATTATTAATAAAGTGTTACTTTGCATGTTTTGTAGATCATAAATGGCTACTAATAACAATTCCACCTTATCGCTGCGATCTATCCTTGAGAAGGAAAAACTAAAAGAATGTGAGACTAATTTTGTTGACTGGTTTCGAAACTTGAGAATTGTTCTCAAGCAAGAAAAGAAGTCCTATGTGCTCGATGACCCTGTCCCTGAACCCCCTCCTGCTGATGCTTCTGTTGCTGTTAAGAACAAGTATAAGAAGCATGTTGAAGATTCCAATGACATAGGATGTCTAATGTTGGCAACTATGTATCCAGGACTTCAGAAAGACCTAGAACACTTAGAAGCTTATGAGATGAGTGTGCATCTCAAACAAGCTTTCCAACAACAGGCTAGGCAGGATAGGTTCGACACCGCTGTTGCACTTTTTGACTGTAAGATGTCTGAAGGTGAATCTGTTAGTGCTCATGTTCTGAAGATGAAAGGCTATATAGATCACCTTGCAAGACTTGGATATCCCCTGAGTTTGGAAATCGCCACGGATTTGATCCTACACTCTTTGCCTAACAGTTTTTCTCAGTTCGTCATGAACTACAATATGAATAATATGGAAAAGTCCATTCCTGAGCTACATGGTATGTTCAAAAATGCTGAGGGGAATATCAAGAAGCCTACCCATGTATTGAGTGTCAATACCAAGCTAATGAAAAGGAAAGCTAAAGGAAAAGGTAAGGCTAAAAGTGCAAAGGGTGCAAAAGGGGCAAAGGGTCAAGCTAAACCAAAACCTGGTCCCAAGGCAAAGGTTCCTAAGGAAGGAACTTGTTTCCATTGCAACAAGCCTGGGCATTGGTAAAGAAATTGTGATGTTTATTTGGAGGAGTTAAAGAAGCTGAAGGGTAGTACGACTACATCTTCAGGTATTTATGTTATAGAAATAAATTTATCTACTTCTTCTTTCTGGGTATTAGATACTGGATGTGGATCCCATATTTGTACAAATATGCAGGGGCTCAAAAGGATTAGGATGCTGAAGAAGGGCGAGGTGGACCTACGTGTTGGCAATAGAGCAAGAGTTGCTGCTATAGCTGTAGGGAGCTATGAGCTTGTCTTGCCCAATGGGCTTTTGTTAGTTTTAAACAATTGCTTTTATGTTCCTACTATGAGTAGAAATCTTATTTCAGTGTCTGTTTTGGATGATGAAGGTTATTCATTTTTAATTAAAAATAAGAAGTGTTCTATTTTTGATAAAAATGACTTGCTTTATTGTATTGCAAGTAGTTATAATGGCATTTATGTCCTTAACCTTGATGATTCCAATGACGGTAATATTTATAACATATCTTCAAAGAGAACTAAGCCAAATGAACTAAACCCTGCATATTTATGGCATTGTCGCCTTAGCCATATAAATGAGAAGCGCGTATCTAAACTCCATCAAGATGGATTATTAGATTCATTTGTTTTTGAATCATTTGAAAATTGCGAGTCTTGTTTGCTTGGAAAGATGACAAAGACTCCTTTTACTGGACATAGTGAAAAGGCTAATGACTTATTGGGATTGGTACATACAGATGTATGCGGCCCAATCAGCATTAGGGCCGGGGAAGGATTTCAGTATTTCATTACTTTTACTGATGAATTCAGTAGGTATGGCTATGTCTACCTAATGAAACATAAGCATGAGTCTTTTGAAATGTTTAGAACTTTTCAAAATGAAGTACAAAATCAACTTGGTAAGACAATTAAAACCCTTCGATCAGATCGAGGTGGTGAATATTTGAGCCAAGAATTTGACCAACATCTAAGAAATTGTGGAATCGTTTCACATTTGACTCCTTCAGGAACTCCACAATGGAATGGTGTTTCTGAAAGGAGAAATCGGACTTTATTGGATATGGTTCGATCTATGATGGGTCAAGTAGATCTTCCTTTATCCTTTTGGGGTTATGCCTTGGAGACAGCTGCATTCATTTTGAACCGTGTACCATCTAAAGCGGTTGAAAAGACACCATATGAGATGTGGACTAGTAAGAGACCCAGTTTGTCTTTTCTTAAGATTTGGGGTTGTGAAGCTTATGTGAAAAGATTAATGTCAGATAAGCTAGCTCCAAAATCTATCAAATGTATTTTTGTGGGGTATCCTAAAGAAACTAAAGGGTACTATTTCTATATTCCCTCAGAGAACAAAGTGTTTGTTGCTCGAAATGGAGTCTTTTTGGAAAAGGAGTTTCTCTCCAAAAGAACAAGTAGGAGTATAGTACAACTTGAGGAAACTCAAGTTCCACAAGATATCGTTGAACCGTCTTTAGAGACGATTTCAGAACCACAAACAGTTATGGATCCTGAAAATGTAACACAAGTCCAACGCAAATCTGATAGGATATATCGTCAGCCAGAGAGATACGGATTTCTTGTGACTGATGATATTCAAGTTATGCTCATAGATCAAGATGAGTCTACTACCTATCAGGAAGCTGTGTCAGGTCCAGATTCAGATAAATGGCTTGGAGCCATGAATTCTGAGATGCAATCCATGTTTGATAACCAAGTTTGGTCTTTAATTGATCCTCCAGAGGGTATTAAGACTATTGGTTGCAAATGGGTTTTCAAGAAGAAAACTGACATGGATGGAAATGTGCAAACCTACAAAGCAAGGCTTGTGGCTAAAGGTTTCAAGCAAACTCATGGTATAGACTATGATGAAACCTTTTCACCAGTAGCTATGCTTAAGTCTATTCGAATTGTCCTTGCCATTGCAGCATACTATGATTATGAGATATGGCAAATGGATGTCAAAACTGCTTTCCTTAATGGAAATTTACTCGAGGATGTGTACATGACACAACCTGAGGGTTTTGTAAATCCTGAGAATTCAAAGAAGGTTTGCAAGCTTCAAAGGTCCATCTATGGATTGAAGCAAGCATCTCGAAGCTGGAATCTTCGTTTTGATGAAACAGTTAAGAACTTTGGTTTCATCAAGAATGAAGATGAACCTTGTGTTTACAAGATGGTTAGTGGGAGTGCAGTAGTGTTTCTGGTCTTATATGTGGATGACATATTACTTATTGGGAATGATATCCCTACCTTGCAAAAGGTTAAGGCTTGGTTAGGGAATTCATTTTCAATGAAGGACTTGGGTGAGGCTACCTATATCCTTGGTATCACGATCTATAGAGATAGATCTAAAAGGATAATAGGCTTGAGTCAGAGTACATACATAGATAAAATGTTGAAAAGGTTCAACATGCAAGAGTCCAAGAAAGGATTCCTGCCTATGTCTCATGGCATTCATCTTAGCAAGAATCAATGTCCTCAGACATCTGATGAGCGAGATCGAATGAATAAAATTCCTTATGCTTCTGCTATAGGATCGATCATGTATGCCATGTTATGTACTAGACCAGATGTCTCATATCCATTGAGCACAACAAGTAGATATCAAGCTGACCCTGGTGAAGGTCACTGGACAGCTGTCAAGAATATTCTTAAGTACCCTAGAAGGACTAAAGATGTATTCTTGGTTTATGGAGGTTTGGATGACGAGTTAGTTGTAAATGGTTACATAGATGCTAGCTTCCAAACCGACATAGATGATTTCAGGTCGCAGTCCGGTTTTGTATTCACATTGAATTGTGGAGCTGTTAGTTGGAAGAGTTCAAAACAAAGCACTGTGGCTGATTCTACAACAGAGGCTGAGTATATAGCAGCATCAGATGCAGCTAAAGAAGCAGTTTGATTGAAGAAGTTCATCACTGAGCTAGGAGTGGTACCTAGCATTGCAAATCCTGTGGAAATTTATTGTAACAACAATGGTGCCATAGCACAAGCAAAAGAGCCTAGGTCACATCAAAGATCTAAACATATACTCAGACGCTACCATCTCATTCGAGACATCATCGATAGAGGAGATGTCAAGATATACAAAGTTGACACAAACGATAACATAGCGGATCCATTGACTAAGCCACTCTCACGGGTCAAGCATGATCAGCACACTAGATCTATGGGTCTCAGATATTTGTAGGCCTAGTGCAAGTGGGAGATTGTTAGTGTATGTGCCCTAGGCCATGATTTGGATATTTATGTTATGCATTTATTATTAATAAAAGAGGTTTTATTATCATTATTGTTGGTTAGTATGTTACACAATTTTGATATATGTCCCTGATTCATTATTGTTATGGAGATAAAATAATTTCTAATCAGTATGAGTATTGATTTGATAATCATGAGATGATTATGTGTATGGTGATACGAATCAATCTCATAGTTACTTGTTAGAGAACAGTGTATTGGATAGACCCATCATGAGATTGCTACATGGATTAGCGTCATAAGTAAATCTCATGATAGTCATGTTTTAATCCTTTGACTTGAGATTTTCATAGTTTCCAACATAAGGACTATTATATTTTGACATGATCAAACGTTATCCGTAACTGGATAATAATAAAGGTCATGATTGAATGTGATAGAAATTATGTAGAGGATATTGACCAATCAAGATAGAATTTGTCCCTCTCTTTTGAGAGAGATATCTCCGGGCCCCTCGATTAGTGAGACTGTGAAATGCATGGCCGTGCTTAAATGAATTGATAGTGTGATCAATATCATTTGTTTTATCAGTCCACTTAGAGATCGAGTAATCATATGTTTGAACAATATAAGTATGACGCTGACCAT
The DNA here is from genome assembly GCA_036186865.1 of Eustoma russellianum. Taxonomy (NCBI): domain Eukaryota; kingdom Viridiplantae; phylum Streptophyta; class Magnoliopsida; order Gentianales; family Gentianaceae; genus Eustoma; species Eustoma russellianum. The sequence goes on along the minus strand of AP025046.1, from coordinate 32,513,844 downwards.
GACTTATGTTCAAACTAGATATCGTGTGACAAAGGGATTAATGCATGTACTATTATTAGGCTAGTTGGACTTTACTCGTATTATTTGGGTAGTTGTAATGCCTTGCTAGAGGCCAATTACGACCTGTTGGTTTAATAGAGATTTAATCAACTGCCAATTAATATGGGCCTATCGGGTCACACACAAGAATGCTTATGGCTGAGATTAATAATATTAATAATATTAATATTGGATATTAATTATTATTATTATTATCATTATCGTTTTAATATTAATAATATTAATATTGGATATTAATTATTATTATTATTATTATTATTAATTTCGTTTTTGTATATATTTATATCATCGGATAATAACAGGGAATCCATATCTGATATGGATTTTGATTGGTGTTATCTAATCCTAACAGAATCCGTATTTGATGCGGATTGTGATAGATATTAACCAATCCGATCAGGAATCGGATTTGATATCTATATATATGTATGGAGCATGGTGTATCTCGTACACCACACAACCAGTAGAAAACAAAAGGGCAAGAATCGTTTTTGTGAAAACCGAATTCTTCAGCCGTGCCGTTTGAAGAGCTAGCACTCCGGGCGGAAGCGTTCGTGTGGATACCGACGGAGGGTGATCGTATTTTCGCACCTCTTCCATCTGCAGATTTCGAATCTATGGAGGTACTTTTTGATTTCTTTTGTCGAATTAAACGAACAACATGGATCTTTGGTAGGAAATCAGAGATCAAGTTTTGTTTTCCGCTGCGCGTTTTTGCAGTGATCTCGTTCGATTTCCTCACACCTATAAAAGGGAGCAAGATGTTTAAGACAAAGCAAGGCACATTTTCATATCCAATCAAGTTCAAAGCAAGACTTCTCTTCTTCTCCTACCTTCTTTTCTTGCACATATTCTTAAGCCTATTATACTTATAATCCAAAATCTGTATAGGCTTTGTGTTTTACCGCCCATATACATCTCATTCTTGTACAAGGTTGATCAAGGTATGATAAACCTTCATTAGTGCGGTGATGGCATTTTTGTTGGTTGTTTGTGTTGTTCTTTGTAAGAAGGATGGATATTCAAGGAGTTGATGTATAACTCTAGCCGCCCTTGTCTTAAGGTGTTTTTGGTGTTTAGTGAATACCGAGGAAGGTGTCCTCGAAGACTGGAGTAGGTCGATTTGACCGAACCAGTATAAATATCTCGGTATTCTTACTTTTTAGCACTTTTACTTTCAGTTTCTGTTTTTGCATCGTTTTCATAGCCACGGTAAAAATAACAAACTTTTTTGCAGAAACATACACAAAGGTCTTAGGTTTAATTTGAGATATTTCATTGCATTTGGATAAGTATAAGTCATCCAAACATTCATAGTTCTGAGACTAGTGCAATCTGATTTTCAAATCTGCACAAGTTGAGAAATCAATGTGGTTGATATACTTGCCAAAGAAATTTTGAAAATTTGTTTGAACCCTTTGAATTATAGATATTAAGGGTCATTCATAAAATTTTCAGAGCATTTACAGTTGTCATTAAATAAGAATTAATTTTTATTTTAAGAAACAATTTCTGGCAGATTGACAGAGTCTAGGTAAAAATGTTTTTTCAAGGTCTTACACTTTGAATTTTAATCTGAAACTTTTATGACAAATATATAACATTTGAGAGTACATTGCAACAAATTTCACGATTTTTGGAGGTCTACAACCTAATCATTCAGTTAATCAAAAATAGGATCTGAAAACAGAATCAGTTTTCAGAAGTGAGTAATTGATAACAAAAAGTTTTAAAAACCAATTTTCTTGCACTCACTATTCAACCCCCTTCTAATGGTGCTATACAGGTCCGACAAGTGGTGTTAGAGCTAGGTTCACTCACTACAAGAAGATATAACAATCTTTGTGAGATGGCATCAACTAGTCACAAAACCGAGCAAGAAGATATGTCAAGCCAAAGGCCTCCTATTTTCGATGGTGAGTCTTTTATTCAATGAAAACTTCGTATGAAACTTTTCTTATGGCCGATGATATGGACTTATGGTCCATCATAGAAGACGGTCCGTTTGTTCCATCTAAGATATCTACGATTGATGGCGTCACTTTAGAAGTTGTAAAACCTATGCAAGAATATCTATAGAAGATAAAAAGAGATTGAGTATGAATGCTAAGGCTATGCAACTTCTCCTAAATGGTTTAAGTAAAAGTGAATCAAGTTATGTATCAAATTGTTCTGGTGCCTAAGACATGTGGAGATGTCTTAAAATGAAACATGAAGGTACTGATCAAGTTAAATAGTCCAAGATAAATATGCTTATGTCTACTCTTGAATCCTTCAAATTATTACCAAATGAATCTATTGTTGATATGGATTTAAGATTGACTAACACCTACAATTTTCTTGAGTCTCTCGACAAAGTATTTTCTTCATAGGAAAAGGTACAAAAAGTATTGAGAAGCCTTCCATCCAAATGGGATCCTAAAGTCACCGTAATTGAAGAAAGTAAGAAAACCAAGTCAATAAAAATGGATGAATTGATCGGATCACTAAAGATATATGAAAACAAACTCATATTAAAGAAAGCGAAATCGACGTCAAAATAATGTAAGACTAGCATTTGAATCAAATGAATACGTCTCTACTTCTTCTGATCACATAGATGATAGTGACACGGAATCGGATAACGAAGATCTAATATTATTAGCTAAAGGCTTAAGAAAGTTTATAAGAAAGTCATTTAAAAACAAACCTAAGGCTACTTCAACTAAGATATAAAATAAGAATAACAATAAAGATATCAAATGCTATGACTACGGAAGACTTGGACATATATTCTATGACTGCCCGAACAAGGACAAAACAATGAACAAAAATCGTGACAAGGATTGAACAAAAACTAGACCCGTCTCAAAATATAAGCAAAGGAATTCAAGAAGAGCTCTCAAAGTCTCCACATGAAGTGCCTCATCCGATTCTAAGAATGAAGAAACCGAAAAGCAAACGGCTCAAGTATCCTTTGCATCCGAAGCATTTAGTGAGGTATATTCTGACTCCGATTATGATATTGGACCATATTATGATGATTTGTTTAGTCAATATCTTGAATTGCATAAATTCACTAAGATTCTTGCAAAAGAAAAGAAAAGTTTAATTGAAGACAAGAAATTGTTAGAATCTTCTAACACAAATCTTGTATGTCAATTAAATGATTTAAAAGAGTCGTCTAACATGATAAATTCATTAAAGTCTGAAATTTTGTCTTTGACATCCTAGAATAAGGCAATGAAAGCCGAGATTTCAAATTTGAAATCAAAAAACGCAGACCTAGAAAAGACAATAAAACAATTCGATATAGGTACTTGTATGTTAGATCATCTTATTTCTTCTCAAAAGCATGAAAATGACAAAACAGATTAGGGTATATTGAAGATAATAAGGTACAAAACAAGTTTACAAATTTTGATCTATCTTTATCTAAGCAACCGAATGCATTTAAGACGATTGTACAGTCTAAGAAGACAACTAGCGTGCCATCTATTATATATCATCGTACTCCTTTTTCATCACATGCAAAGTATAATCAAGTAACATATAGATATGAAAGAAATCCATTGATGCATATATGACATTCATATCATACTAATGCATCTAGATCATGCACTATTCATGCAAGGCGAAATGCATATCAAAAACGAAAATCACCTTATGCTCACAATGATGGTTTCAGTCATAGGCCAAATAGAAATACTCATAACATATACTAAATTACTTCTTCATCTTTCTTCTCACCTTTTGTAAGACCAAGAAAGGTCACCCAAGTTTGGGTACCAAAAGGTACTCTTACAAAGGGTTGAACTACTAACCGTTAAGGACCCAAAATAAAGGGTACCTAAATAATTGTTACACATTACAGGGATCACATAAACCGAAAGATATATCAAATAAGTGGTTCCTTGACAGTGATTGCATTTAAGAAGGTTACGAAAGGTGGATCGGTAACCTTTGAAGATAACAATGAAGGAAGGATCATTGGAAAGGGAACAATCGGAAATCCAATCACCCTTCATATCTCCAAAGTATTCCTGGTAACTTATCCTACAATTTGCTTAGCATTTCACACTTTCTTGATAGTGGTTTTGATGTGCGTTTTCCTCATCCATATTGCAGAATTGTTAATAAAACGAAGAAACAATGTTAAAAATAAAAAAAGATAAGGAAATATATTTACTTTATGGGGGAATCTCACTTATTAGCCTAAAGTTTGGCCCATTACTCAGTTAGCAGCCTAACGTTGATGAAACTCAGTTAACACCCAGTCTTTGTCCGTAATGGCTCACTTGTAGCCAGTTGACCGTTGACTAACTGTTGACTTTCTCAGACCAACCAGTAGTTGACACGTGGCAACCCTTTTTAATTAAAAAATAAAATTGTATTTTTGAATAAATTGATTAAAAAGAATTTAAAAATTTTAAATATTGTAAAATTAATTAAATAATATTTTACTTTATCTATGGATGACACGTTAAATGCTAAAGTAAAATGTTTTATATCAAATGAACAAAATGTGAATTTATGGCATAGACGTGTAGGACACATTGGCATCTCAACTCTTGAAAAACTTCAACATAAGAATCTAGTACGAGGAATGCTTAAACTTGATTTGGACAACTTTAAGTTGTGCGATCTTGTATGAAAGACAAACAAACACGTAAATCACTTAAGTCTAATAAAGAGATTAGCACATTTAGAGTCTTAGAATTATTACATATAGACTGTTTGGTCCTAGTCGTACTAGAAGTCTTGGTGGGAGACAATATGCATGCGTTATTGTTGATGATTTTTCTCGTTATACATGGACTTTATTTCTTTCAAATAAAGATAATAGTGCTGTTGAGATTGCTAAATTAATAAAACAACTTGAAAATGAATATGGTCTAAATGTGAAAAAGATTAGGAGCGATAGAGGCGGCGAGTTTAAAAATAAGCATATGATTGCGTTTTGTGATGAAAAAGGTATTAAGCACGAGTTTTCACCATCTAGAATGCCACAATTAAATGGTGTAGTAGAAATAAAGAATATGACATTACAAGAAATTGCAAGAACCATGCTATGTGAAAATCAATTACCTAGATTTTTGTGGACAGAAGCCGTAAATTGTGCATGTGATATAATTAACCATTTATCAATTAGAAAGAAAATTAACGGAATGCCATATGAGATTTTAAATGATCATATGCCAAAGATTGATTATTTTTGTGTGTTTGGTTATAAATGCTTTGTATTAAACACAAAAGATAATCTAGATACATTTGAGTCTAAATCTATTGAATGCATCTTTGTTGGATATTCTGTGAATTCTAAAGTGTATAGCTGTTATGATCCTATCACTAGACAAATCTTTGAATCTATTCATGTGAAATTTAATGAATTTAGTGAACTTGAAATAAATAAAGGATATGATGATGATTTTGAATTAAAACCCGTGTTCGATGATATAGAAGAAAACAGCGTATATGATGAGAACGACACACTAGAAATGCATGATCACTTAGAACCGCATGAGAACTTAGAAAATAATCAACCAAGATGGCATAGAGATCATCTACACGAGCTCAAAATAGGCGACATATCTCAAGGTGCACGACCACATAGAAGAATAAATCAAGACGAAATAAATCAATTCCATGCTATGATTTCAGAAATAGAACCCAAGAATGTGCCTTATGCTTTGAATGATTCTTCTTGGATTGATGCTATTCATGATGAATTAAATCAATTTACAAGAAATGATGTATGGTATTTAGTACCCCGACCACAAGATAAAACGATAATAGGGACAAAATGGGTGTTTAGAAATAAAATAAATGAGAATGGTAAAGTCGTTAGAAATAAAGCTAGGCTTGTAGCAGAATGATATAATCAAGAAGAGGAAATAGATTATGAAGAGACATTCACACTCATAGCACGTTTAGACGCTATATGATTACTACTTTCTATCGCTTGCATAAAGAATTTTAAACTTTATAAAATGGATGTAAAAAGTGCATTTTTAAATGGATTTATACATGAAGAAGTTTATGTAAAACAATCACCCGGATTTGAGGATATAAAATATCCTAATCATATGTATAAGTTAAAGAAAGCATTATATGGTTTAAAACAAGAACCTAGAGCTTCGTAAGATCGCTTTGCTACTTTTCTTTTAGAAAATGGATTTAAAAGAAAAACCATATATATGATAGGAAATCCGACAAGATCACTGCAAAAACGCACAGCGGAAAAACAAAACTTGATCTCCGATTTCCTACCAAGGATCCATGTTGTTCGTTTAATCGATGAAAGAAACGTAAAAAATTACCTCCAAAGATTCGAAATCTATAGGTGGAAGAGGCGCGAAATCACGAACACCCTCTGTCGGTATCCACACGAATGCTTCCGCCCGGAGTGCTAGCTCTTTAACGGCGTGGCTGAGAACTCTGTTTTTCTCAAAAACGGCTCTAGGGTTTCTGTTGTTTTTCGTGTGTATTTTTGTATGTCTCTATGTACGAGATGCATAGATATATATACACATATATGGACATTAAAAACCGAGTCCTAATCGGTTTCGTTGATGCCAATCAAAATCCATATCAGATATGGATTCTGTCAGGATATTCAAAATCCATATCAGATATGGATTCTCTCATAATTATCCGACAATATATACATATATATATATATACACACACACACACATAACCACAAAAAACGAAAATAATAATAATAATAATAATAATAATAATAATAATTAATATCGAATATTAATATTATTAATAATATTAATCTCAACCATGTGCATTCTTGTGTGTGACCCGATAGACCCATATTAATTGGCAGTTGATTAAATCTCTATTAAACCAGCAAGTCGTAATTGGTCTCTAGCAAGACATTACGACTACCCAATTAATACGAGTAAAGTCCAACTAGCTTAATAATAGCACATGCATTAATTCCTTTGTCACATGATATCTAGTTTGAACATAAGTCATGGTCAGCGTCATACTTATATTGTTCAAACATATGATTACTCGATCTCTAAGTAGACTGATAAAACAAATGATATTGATCACACTATCAATTCATTTGAGCACGGCCATGCATTTCACAGTCTCACTAATCGAGGGGCCCAAAGATATCTCTCTCAAAAGAGATAGACAAATCCTATCTTGATTGTTCAATATCCTCTACATAATTTCTATCACATTCAATCATGACCTTTATTATTATCCAGTTACGAATAACGTTTGATCATGTCAAAATATAATAGTCCTTATGTTGGAAACTATGACAATCTCAAGTCAAAGGATTAAAACACGACTATCATGAGATTTACTTATGACGCTAATCCATGTAGTAATCACATGATGGGTCTATCCAATACACTGTTCTCTAACAAGTATCTATGAAATTGATTTGCATCACCATACACATAATCATCTCATGATTATCAAATAAATACTCATACTAATTATAAATTATTTTATCTCTATAACAATAATGAATCAGGGACATATATCAAAATTGTGTAACATACTAACCAATAATAATGATAATAAAACCTCTTTTATTAATAATAAATGTATAACATAAATATCCAAATCATGGCCTAGGGCACAACACTAACAATCTCCCACTTGTACTAGGCCTACAAATATCTGAGACCTATAGATCTAGTGTGCTGATCATGCTTGACCCGTGAGAGAGGCTAGTTAATGGATCCGCTATGTTATCGTTTGTGTCAACTTTGCATTATCTTGACATCTCCTCTATCGATGATGTCTCAAATGAGATGGTAGCGTCAGAGTATATGTTTAGATCTCTGATGAGACCTAGGCTCTTTTTCTTGTGCTATGGCACCATTGTTGTCACAATAAATGTCCACAGGATTTGCAATGCTAGGTACCACTCCTAGCTCAGTGATGAACTTCTTCAACCAAACTGCTTCTTTAGCTGCATCTGATGCTGCTATATACTCAGCCTCTGTTGTAGAATCAGCCACAGTGCTTTGTTTTGGGACTCTTCCAACTAACAACTCCACCATTCAATGTGAATACAAAACCGGACTGCGATCTGAAATCATCTATGTCGGTTTGGAAACTAGCATCTGTGTAACCATTTACAACTAACTCGTCATTTAAACCTCCATAAACCAAGAATACATCTTTAGTCCTTCTGAGGGTACTTAAGAATATTCTTGACAGCTGTCCAGTGACCTTCACCGGGGTCAGCTTGATATCTACTCGTAGTGCTCAATGGATATGAGACATCTGGTCTAGTACATAACATGACATACATGATCGATCCTATAGCAGAAGCATAAGGAATTTATTCATTCGATCTCGCTCATCAGATGTCTGAGGACATTGATTCTTGCTAAGATGAATGCCATGAGACATAGGCAGGAATCTTTCTTGGACTCTTGCATGTTGAACCTCTTCAACATTTTATCTATGTATGTACTTTGACTCAAGCCTATTATCCTTTTAGATCTATCTCTATAGATATTGATACCAAGGATATAGGTAGCCTCACCCAAGTCTTTCATTGAGAAAGAATTCACTAACCAAGTCTTAACGTTTTGCAAGGTAGGGATATCATTCCCAATAAGCAATATGTCATCCACATATAAGACCAGAAACACTACTGCACTCCCACTAACCATCTTGTAAACATAAGGTTCATCTTCATTCTTGATGAAACCAAAGTTCTTAATTGTTTCATCAAAATGAAGTTTCCAGCTTTGAGATGCTTGCTTCAATCCATAGATGGACCTTTGAAGCTTGCAAACCTTCTTTGAATTCTCAGGATTTACAAAACCCTCAGGTTGTGTCATGTACACATCCTCGAGTAAATTTCCATTAAGGAAAGCAGTTTTGACATACATTTGCCATATCTCATAATCATAGTATGCTGCAATGGCAAGGAGAATTCGAATAGACTTAAGCATAGCAACTGGTGAAAAGGTTTCATCATAGTCTATACCATGAGTTTGTTTGAAACCTTTAGCCACAAGTCTTGCTTTGTAGGTTTGCACATTTCCATCCATGTCAGTTTTCTTCTTGAAAACCCATTTGCAACCAATAGTCTTAATACCCTCTGGAGGATCAATTAAAGACCAAACTTGGTTATCAAACATGGATTGCATCTCAGAATTCATGGCTCCAAGCCATTTATCTGAATCTGGACCCAACACAGCTTCCTGATAGGTAGTAGGCTCATCTTGATCTATGAGCATAACTTCACTATCATCAGTCACAAGAAATCCATCTCTCTGGCTGACGATGTATCCTATCAGATCTGCATTGGACTTGTGTTACATTTTCAGGCTCCACAACTGTTTATGGTACTGAAAATGTCTCTAAAGACGGTTCAATGATATCTTGTGGAACTTGAGTTTCCTCAAGTTGTACTATACTCCCACTAGTTCTCTTAGAGAGAAACTCCTTTTCCAAAAAGACTCTATTTCGGGCAACAAACACTTTGTTCTCTGAGGGAATATAGAAATAGTACCCTTTAGTTTCCTTAGGATACCCTACAAAAATACATTTGATAGACTTTGGAGCTAGCTTATCTGACACCAATCTTTTCACATAAGCTTCACAACCCCAAATCTTAAGAAAAGACAAACTAGGTCTCTTACCAGTCCATATCTCATATGGTGTCTTTTCAACCGCTTTAGATGGTACAGGTTCAAAATGAATGCAGCTGTCTCCAAGGCATAACCCCAAAAAGATAAAGGAAGATCTACTCAACCCATCATAGATCAGACCATATCTAACAAAGTTCGATTTCTTCCTTTCAGAAACATCATTCCATTGTAGAGTTCCTGGAGGAGTCAACTGTGAAACGATTCCACAATTTCTTAGATGTTGGTCAAATTCTTGGCTCAAATATTCACCACCTTGATCTGATCGAAGCGTTTTAATTGTCTTACCAAGTTGATTTTGTACTTCATTTTGAAAAGTTCTAAACATTTCAAAAGACTCATGCTTATGTTTCATTAGGTAGACATAGCCATACCTACTGAAATCATCAGTAAAAGTTATGAAATACTGAAATCCTTCTCTGGCACTAATGCTGATTGGGCCGCATACATCTGTATGTACCAAGCCTAATAAGTCATTAGCCCTTTCACTATGTCCAGTAAAAGGGGTCTTTGTCATCTTTCCAAGCAAACAGGACTCGTAATGTTCAAATGATTCAAAATCAAATGAATCTAATAATCTATCTTGATGGAGTTTAGATATGCGCTTCTCATTTATATGGCTAAGGCGACAATGCCATAAATATGCATGGTTTAATTCATTTGGCTTAGTTCTCTTTGAAGATATGTTATAAATATTACCGTCGCTGGAATCATCAAGGTTAAGGACATAAATGCCATTATAACTACTTGCAATACAATAAAGCAAGTCATTTTTATCAAAAATAGAACACTTCTTATTTTTAATCAAAACGAATAACCTTCATCATCCAAAACAGATACTGATATAAGATTCCTACTCATAGTAGGAACATAAAAGCAATTGTTCAACTCTAACAAAAGCCCATTGGGCAAGACAAGCTCATAGGTCCCTGCAGCTATAGCAGCAACTCTTGCTCTATTGCCAACATGTAGGTCCACTTCGCCCTTCTTCAACATCCTACTTCTTTTGAGCCCCTGCATATTTGTACAAATACGGGATCCACATCCAGTATCTAATACCCAAGAAGAAGAAGTAGATAAATTAATTTCTATAACATAAATACCTGAAGATGTAGTCGTACTACCCTTCAGCTTCTTCAACTCGTCCAAATAAACATCACAATTTCTTTTCCAATGCCCAGGCTTGTTGCAATGGAAACAAGTTCCTTCCTTAGGAACCTTTGCCTTAGGACCAGGTTTCGGTTTAGCTTGACCCTTGGACCCTTTTGCACCCTTCGCACCTTTGGGCTTACCATTGCCTTTACCTTTCTTTTTCATAGGCTTGATATTGACACTCAATACTTGGGTAGGGCTTTTTGATATTCCCCTTAGCAGTTTTGAGCATACTGTGTAGCTCAGGAATGGACTTTTCCATATTATTCATATTGTAGTTCATAACGAACTGAGAAAAACTGCTAGGCAAAGAATGTAGGATCAAATCCGTGGCGAGTTCCAAACTCAGGGGATATCCAAGTCTTGCAAGGTGATCTATACAGCCTTTCATCTTCAATACATGAGCGCTAACAGATTCACCTTCAGACATCTTACAGTCAAAAAGTACAACAGCGGTGTCGAACCTATCCTGCCTAGCCTGTTGTTGGAAAGCTTGTTTGAGATGTACACTCATCTCATAAGCTTCTAAGTGTTCCAGGTCCTTCTGAAGTCCTGGACACATAGTTGCCAACATAAGACATCCTATGTCGTTTGAATCTTCCACATGCTTCTTATGCTTATTTCTAGCAATAATAGAAGCATCAGCAAGAGGGGGTTCAGGGACAGGGTCATCGAGCACATATGACTTCTTTTCTTGCTTGAGAACGATTCTCAAGTTTCGAAACCAATCAACAAAATTAGTCCCATATTCTTTAATTTTTCCTTCTCAAGGATTGATCGCAGCGATAAGGTGGAATTGCTATTAGCAGCCATTTATGATCTACAAAACATGCAAGGTAACACTTTATTAATAATGAGGTTAACATTTATAAAACTCCCTCTAAAACATAACCCTCAAAAGAAATATTTTAGTGAGCTAAGATCCATATTTGACTTAATTCTAAACTCAGCTTTGGCATGACGCTTAAAATTAAGTTATTTAGGTAGGTAACTTCTTTACCAATTACATCTCATGTAACTCTTAGAATTTATGGAATAATGACATCATATATCATTGTATGTTAGATTCCATCTAATGCCTTGGGCCCAAAACTGTTTTGATAGCCCAATTAAGTCTAAACCAATTTTAAACATATGAGTAGCACTATTACTCATCCTACGTAGCTAGGAATGTTTAAAGCACATTGCTTGGCAATACCTACTTTAATACAATCCAGTTTTAATAGGGTGTTTAAGACATGGATGGCATCAAGACTTAAATTATTAATGAGGGTTCAACTTAGTTTATGTCTTGCATTGCCTATCATTATATCGTAGCATCCTATATGCATATATAATATATCATCCACGCATCTCATACAAAATGATAAATATGTAAACGTGACATAGCATGGCCAAACTAAATATGATCTTCATGAGACCAATGAAGATCATAAAGGAAACCCTATGTGAAAGACTTCCTCTTACAACATTTGCAATGATACATATCTTCTACTCTTGAGCTCGTGCCTCCATCTCCATGGAATCCACTCGTCCTTGATATGTGTCGCCATCACCACTTTTGTAGCTTGATTCTTCATTTATTACAATAATAAAGGAAAAACCTAACTACTTGTATAATTAAATACAACAAAAACTACAGCGGCACGCAGGGCCATAATAACCAGAATAGAAAAATGACTAAGTCAATCACATAGGTCCTGAGGCCATGCTATGCACCATGCAAAGACATCAACAATTATAATATATTTTACACAAACATATTATAACAAATAAATATATATTGACATTCTTAATGTCACGGTAACGAAGCCAAACAGAAAGTATCAATCGCATTGATAATTTTCTTTTCAAAACCCTAACACAGACGCGTCAATCATATTAACGATCTTACTATTTTGATTACGTGTAAACCCTTATAGAAGCATCGATTGAATCGATGGCTGTCATTCGCAAACCTTAAAACAGAACCATCAATCGGTTGTTCATATCGATATAAACATAATCGTTTTTTATCATCTCATGAAAAACGAAAACTTTATATCACATATAACAATCTCGAATTATAACATCTGATGAAAACGAATTGAAACATCAATCCGCTATCACCAGATGAGATTCGAATAAGGTTTTACACATATCGTGGATATATCTAATATAAACAAAATCAGTTTTGATCATCACATGACAAACAATTACCGCCGTATACAAATCATCTCATGAAAACGAAATAAAGAACACCATTCTTCTCTCATCATATGAAATCCGAATTACTGTTTTATACATATCATGCCGTACGAAAAACAGTAAACACATAGGCATGATATAGTCGATTTAAACGAGACAACAAGTGTCTCTAAAAACACTGTTAGGAAATCCGACAAGATCACTGCAAAAACACGCAGCAGAAAAAACAAAACTTGATCTTCGATTTCCTACCAAGGATCCATGTTGTTGTTTAATCGATGAAAGAAATGTAAAAATTACCTCCAAAGATTTGAAATCTGTATGTGGAAAAGGCGCGAAATCACGAACACCCGGTTATGCCCCGCACCCTCCGTAGGAATTAAAAGACAAAGAAAGAATTAAAAGAGATTAATGACGGTCAACGGTAATGAATTAGGAATTTAGTATGAGATTAATTAGAAATTAATGAGAAAATTAAATATTAGAATTAATTTGTATTTAATATTAGAATTAAATAATAAAGGATTATCCTTTAAGATAAATAAGATAATAGATATAATTTAGAAACTCCAAATTTCCCCCTTCCCATATAAAAACTGACAGAATGTCAGTTTTCTCATTACGCAGAGAAAACTGACGCAGCCTCCATCCCCATAGGCGACATTTGACATTCTCAAACCCTAGGCATGGATTCTTCAAGAAATCCTTCAATCTTCGTCCGATCTTCCTTCTTTCTTCGAGTAATCAAAGGCAAGTAACTTTCTTATAACTTCCTATGATTTGTGAAAGAAAACGGCCTATTTTGTTATCAAATTGGATCATCATGCAGTAGTTTCGTTATGTGATTATTTGTAGATGATCTATGTGCTTTGGTTTTAAGTTTTGGCCGATGTATATGAAAGAGCATTCGTTGTTGTTGTTGATTACGTGAAATCCTGCAAACCCCTCCCTCGTGAACCCCTTTTGTTGTGATTTTCGTTGCTGCGTGGGTTTGAGGGAAAAGGTGGGATTTTTAGGGTTGATGAGGTTGGAAAAGTGTGTACTAGGCTTGGATCTTGTTTGCGATGTGCATAGCGTTGAATCTTTAGTATTAAGCATGAATGATAGCAGGATTAGGCTTGAATGAAATGGGATGAAATTGGGATCAAGTTGGTTGATGGTTCTGTAGAAATTCACAGATGAAACTCTGAGGAGACGCTGACATCGATCGATCAATGTATAGGTGGACTGAGGGATCGATGTCCACTGACGGACATCGATCGATCGAAGTGGGGAAAAGTTGAGAGATCAATGTCCACTGACAGACTCGATCGAAGTCGATGTAGATGAGGTTGAGAGATCGATGTCCACTGACGGACATCGATCGATCGAAGTAATAAGGGGCTGAGAGATCGATTTTCTCTGAGGGGCTTCGATCGATCGATATGAGGGTATGATCACACACGATCAATCGATGTGAGGGGATGAAGTCCATCAGTTTTGAGGAGAATAGAGGAAGAAGGAGGGAAGCTCGGAGAACCCTTGGATGACCTTAGAGTCTTAAGACCTGATTAGAGGTAGTCTAAGTCTTGGGAACATGACTTAGGATGGTGAATCAACTTGGTGACTCCAATGGGTTTTCGACTCGGATTTCAACGTGGATGACTTAGAAGGGTCAGGAAATGAACGTCCGAGGTGTCTAAGAGTTCAACGAAAGAAAGATAGGAGTACTTGTATTAGAGGCTAAGTGTTGACGATCTAGTTGAAGCCTAAGCATTGATGTGCAAGCTAGAGAAATCTTGTGTGTTGCTTTTACTTGCGCATGTGAATATGAACTGCATACGAGAACGAGAAATGTGATTGAACGAGGAGCCTTGCATCATGGCACTTGCATTTGCATATTGATTTGAAAAGAGATGTGCTTCGGCACAGATTTGCGAAGGTGACCTGCAATGTTAACCGGGATGGAAATATAAGCCGGAGTGCATTGCAGGGCACAAAAGACTGTAACGTTAACCGGGATGGAAATATAAGCCGGGGTGTGTCACAGGGTATAAAGTCCTCTGCAATGTTAATCAGGATGGAAATATAAGCCGAGGTGCATTGCAGAGTATTACGAGTCTGCAATGTTAATCGGGATGGAAATATAAGCCAAGGTGCATCACAAAGCATAACGAGCCTGTAACTTTAACCGGTATGGAAATATAAGCCGGGGTGCGTTATAGGGTTACGAGTTACGAGACTGGACATTGTGACATGCATTGCACGGTTTTGAAAAGAAATGGCTCATGCATTTGTGACTGTGTAGGGTAGTGCATATTTGACATGCATCACGTGAGTCAATGTGGTATGGATGTGTGTGGTATTTGATTGTTATGATTTGTTAATTGCGTTCAATTTGCTATACTTGCTATTACATGATTCGTTTATCTATTTGGAAGTTTTACAAGACATGTGCCCCACAATTCCCTTGAATTAATATTACTCATGTCTTGCCATGTGTTGATCCTGTATGTCTTATAAGCGGGTTACTTGCTAGCATTTTTCGCTAAGGGTACTGCCTTTGTCATTGCAGATGAGCCTAGCTACGATATGATTTTCATTGAGGATGACGGCGAGTGGCCAGAATGGGATGCCTATACCTTGAGGAAAGAATTGATTAGATAGTTTCTGTTATTTCTGTTTCTTGATTCATTTGAGGTTTTAGATGGCTGCGACCATATACAGTTCTGTTGGTATTCACATTGTCTTTTGACGTACTGCATTGATGGTTTAGATTGTCAAGATATGTTTCCGTACTTATTTGTCTTACGTCATCGATGATGTGCATTCGAGAGATGAGACATCTTGTAGTCTTCTCAGTAAGCTACGACGGGTGTACCGGTTCAGATTCCGCTGTCTGGGTCGGGGCGCTACAGGTGGTATCAGAGACTAGGCTTCAGATCTACCTCGGAAACCTAGGTTATGACATATAGAGTCTTAAGTTATGATTTTCACCGTAGGTTGATCTTTAAGTCTAAGCATGCAATCTTAGGTGTAAGTTTGATTAGGATGGGTGTGAGTGCGAGTGCGATAAATGTAATCAACCAATGTTATTTATTTTAGTTTTTGAATTCTGTTTTATACCACATAATGGACCCCAAATACTTATTTGGAACTGCTAGATACTAATAAGCGTGATCTTGCAGAAAATGTCTCCTAGACGTGACCATCATGGAAACAGTGGCAATGGGGACAATAACCCTCCACCACCACCACCTCCAGTCCTAGTACCCAGGCGCTGATTGATGCTATCACGGTGATAGCACAAGGAGTTACGCAACAACAGCAACAACCCCCTCCTCCACCACCTCCCCAGCAAGGCATCAGATACTATATTGGGGAGATGCGCAAGATGCATGCCCCAAACTTTGAAGGGACCACTGACCAAGAGGTGGCTGGGTTCTAGCTGGACAAAGTGGAAAAATGCTTCAGACTTGTGCAAGTGCCTGAAGATCTGAAGGTGGATGTGGCCACCCCGTTACTAATCGGCAGAGCCAATGCATGGTGGAATGTCATGCTTCCAAAGATGACTCCTCCGATTCTATGGAGACAGTTCGTGCAGGCATACAAAGACTACTATGTGCCTGAGACTGCTATTCTGGAAAAGATGAGGCAGTTTGACAAATTTGAACAAGGGAGGATGTCGATTTCCGATTACGCCGACCGGTTTCATGCCTTGGGTAAATTCACGCCCATTGTATTGGAAAACAATCGGATGAAAATGCTGAAGTTTGAATAGGGTCTGAACCCCCGCATACGGACGGCTATAGCGGGATCGAGTTTGAAAACTTTTGAAGAGATGTTGGACGCATGTTACCGAGTGGAGAGTGACATGCGCATGTCACAACCAAGAGAGCCTCGTGAAGAGTCGAGTAAGAGGCCGAGAGAAGAACAGAGTGGCGGTCCCGGACGTTGGGTCAAGATTCCTAGAAAGGAGCAAGCGGGGCCAGCGCAAAGGGCACCGCAGCAGAATCAACCTAATCGACAAGCACCGGCAGAATGCCCACACTGCCAGAGGAGACACGTGGGAGAATGTTGGAAAATAACTGGTGCATGCTTCAAATGTGGAAAGGCAGGCCATAGGATCAAGGACTGCCCTGAATGGAACCCTAAGCCACAAGCAGGAGCAGGGCCGGCTCAGCAGCAGAAAGGCAGGCCCAATGCGAGAGTCCATGCCATGACGGACGCTGATGTTATAACCGTTAAAAATGCATAAAAGAGGGTGTCTTAAATTGCATATGTAAAAAAAAGAGAGAGAGTGTGTAACAGTTGAAGGGGGATTTAATTTTCCCAATAACCACCCTCCCACTTTCCCTGCCACTATCCACGAAATTTTCCCCATGAAATTTTCCCCCACCATCAGTTACTTCCACCTTATCTAAAAAAAAATGTCTCACCCTTCTTTAAATTTCTTTTCCCCAGCTGATTTATTCCACCCACATAGAAGAGAAAAAAAAAAAAACTGTTGTTTCCTCTTCAGAAAGGAACCAACGAAAAAATAATAATATTTCCCACAACAAGCCAGCACCGGAGAACACTAAGAGAAGAAGAAGAAGTCTCGTCGATTCAACCCAATCCTAATTCAATCGTACGGTATAGTGTAATCCATCATGTAAGTAATTTTTTTATACTTGATATGTTTTAGGAAATTCTACACGTTACTTGGTATGAACTTCGGATCATGCATCCATATATTGAATAGATGAATGTCTACATATATATATATACTCAAATGTCTAAGTGCCGTTGTATATGCGTAGTTATAAGAATAACGACTATTGTTAAACAAAAGATTCATTGATAGGATATTTTCTTATATTCAATACGTACCGTGTATAACTTTATATATATATATATATATATATATATATATACATACATACATATAACCACCATGGGGATTCGACATGCATAATGGGTTGGATACATGTTTTACATGATTACACAAAATTGTCAATGTGGTATGTTTGGTTTCCCTTCATTAATGGCAGGGCCAAGGAGTTTGGCTAACAAATGAGTTTGATAATTATTAATGAGATCAAATAAAAAGGTGGTTGGGGAGTGGTGGCACTACTGAGGTTGAGGTTTAATTTTTAAGGGGGGATGGGCAGAAAGTTTTGTTGCCAAATTACTAAGAGTTATGTCTGCTCTTCATTGATAAGTATCATGGACAGGAAATTACCAATACATTTGAATTTAAATTATGATAGGGATAAAGGTAAGTGGATGAGCAAGGAAATAGGAATATGAGTGGTGAACTTTGTTGAAGGCCGAAGTGTATGATTTAATGGAGAGGAGGACAGTGGTCGATATGTGTGTGTGTGTATATATGTGTGTGTGTAGGTGTGTATGTATGTGTATATATATATTATGAAGATAGATTTAGTGGTATATATAAGATGTAAATTATATGAATATTCTAATATATATGTTGTATCGTAGATATGTACACGTCTAAATATGAGATGATTAGGACTTGTAAATGTTGTATGTTCAAGGACCGAAAATGAGATGAATTTGGAAAAAAAAATGTGTTAATTGTGTTATACATATTTAAGAGGGCCGATTGTATAAAAAGTGGTCGTGTGAATATATTTGTATCTAGATATAAAAAGTTTGGTTTTTTTTTATTGAACTAAAGCCGAAAGTATATTTATGTATGTTGTTTGAACATCTCAGTCAACGTGAATATCTTAGAATATGAATGGGGTATAATTTTGGATATATGAAATTCTAAAAAAAAAGATTTATATATGTGCCGTATAGTTATGTAATGTTTTTGAAATTAAAGTTTGCTATAGTAACTATATATAAAGGCTGAGAGTTGTAATTGTACGAGGGAAAAATATACTTTCGGCATGATAGCTCTTTTTGGATTAGAAAAGGATATAATTTTGATAAGTTTATGGAATTCAAGTCATGGTCTTATATGGAAAGTAAATCGGTGTATCGGTATCGATTTTGGGGAAAAAAATTAGAAAGCTATGAACTAATTATTTTAAGTAAGTCAAATTAACATTTATTATCAGCGTTGATTTTTTTTATACTACAATTGTTCAGATTCGAGCCTAGAAGAGAACAAAGTGAATACTGGATTCAAGGTAAGTGGTCTATCTATGCTCGTTATACTGTCATGCATCAGAGGTAAATAGTCTATTTGTGCTCGTCATGTTGTCATGCATCAGATGTAAGTGGTCTATTTATGCTCATTATGTTTATCATGCTTCAGTGTGTTATTGTTGCATATCTGTAATTGAATTTTCCTCTATATGTGAATTGTGTGCATATGTGATATATGTATCTACATGTGAACTGTGTGTATGTATGAGTGTGGATACACTAGATTAAAGGAAGATGAGAAGAACAGAAATGAGAATGAAAATAAAAGTGAGATGAAAGAAAAGAGAGTCGGGCCAGGCAGGCCGTCGAGCCGGGCCGAATGGCCAACGGGCCGGTTGCGGTGGCAAGCCTCGACCCAGAACATGATATAAATGTAACTTAATTAATAGTAATAATTATAGGAAAATATAAATAAATATCAGAAAATTAGAAATAAATTCCAGAAATAATTGAACCTAGATTCGAGTGCCGGAGTATGTGAGGTGGGCCAGGGGCCTCAGGCGATTGTGTTGTTTGCATTCATGGCACGTGCATTGCATGATGGCGGGTCGTGACGTACGGGTCACGGGCGCTCAGGATGGTGTACGGTGGCGAGGCCACGACACTCAGGATGGTGTGCAGTGGCGCGGCCACGCACACTCAGTATGGTGACTGTGGGGTGTACGACCTACAGCCACTCAGTTAGGACCCGGGTTCATGCATTGCATGGTGGAGATATCGGCATTCCATGTGACATGACTTCGTTGCGTGTGACATGCATAATAGGACATGCATCATGAAGTTGCGCATTATTATGTGGAGTGACTTACTTTCTGCGACTTATCTACTTCGTTGGTATACATTGTCTTTTTCTTTGTTTATGTGATTATTTGTTTGTTGTGTATGTCATACTTGAGAAGAGCATGCACCACGGTAAGGTAGATTGAGCTGATGAGTTATTTATTTTGTAATTATTTTCGAAGTCTTAACTGTTAAAGATAATCGAGTGAAATTATTGCAGACTAAGGACATGTATGTTAACTATGAATGTTATTTGTATTTGCTTCTGCATGTATGATTTCTATAACAAGTATATGTAGGTTGCTTACTAAGCCCGTTGATTTGGCTCACACCACCACTCACCAGTTTTGCAGGTAAGAGAAGTTAGGGTATGCCCACACAGGAGTTAGTATACCGTGGAAGATCGAGACGGGAGATATTGAGACCTAGGATATTCAGACGAGACTTTTGTGGGTTGGTGAGGCAGTTATTTTGAAATTAGAGGCTTATGTATTAACAAGATCAGTGTTTATATTTGACTATTGTATTGATTTAGAAACCCTTCGACATAGTATTAATGATGATGATTATTTTATCGATGATTTTTGTAATGACTTCTGCGGACTTTGATCTACGTTATTATGATGACGTGTAGTTGATTTGTATCGACGCCTTGTATTCTCCTTAGTGAGATACGGCGGGTGCACCGTTCCTGATGCTAGGGTTCGGGAGCGGGGCGCTACAGTTGGTATCAGAGCATGGCTCTAGATCCACGGCGGAAGCATAGATTTAGGCCATGATCTTAGAATTAATCGACAATCTGAACGTAGGTGATGATCTTGAAGATAAATCACGATCATAGACGTAAGTGATGATCATTGTCCTAAGCAGTTATTGTAAAAAAAAATATGCGATGATCTTAGATTTAAGGGATGATCGGTTGAGGGGTATGCATACCTATGGCATCGTTATGACTATATTTTAAGAGCTTGATTTTTTATGGCCGGGTTTGGGAATTAAGATATAATCATAATCACTATGGTTGAAGATTTGTCTGTTTATTCACCATAGAGCTACAATCTTACCTTATCCATTCCTCTGACTCTTAGAGAGACTATCCTAGTACAGCAACCCTGAAAAAAAAAGAGAGAGAGAGAAAGAAGTGCACTAAGTTTAACAATTTACTAATTAATATAACCATCTATAGTAGAACTCAAAAAAAAAAGGAAGTTTATAGATAAGCTAAGGAAGTAAGGTTCCACAAATTTAAGATACAAACTCCGATGCTTTCCAATTTAAATTGAGTGATTATTTGATGTGGGTTCGTATACTAAGGAATGATCTATTAGTGAGACAACAGTTATTAAGGAATGATTTATTAGGGATAAGTTTTAGGGAAACATTTATTAGTCTTCGTAGGGATATTAACTGACAGCCCTAAACAGGCAATGATCAAAGCTAGCACACAAAATGAGTTATCATTGGGGAGAGTTTCCGTTAGGTATTAATACTTAGCAACAACGAGTTATTTGGGTGAACCTAGTACAAATAAGTTTGATTTGTAACTATAGTTGTGGTGATCTAAGTTCGGAATCAACATGTAGATGCAAATGAAGAGTTAGACTAGTCATGGCGTAAGCTAATAGTCTTGATAAATGATACTATGTGCAAAAGGTTTAGATGATGGTTAAGATGTAAATCTTAGAATTGTTAAGATAAGTGGATAATATCAGTGTCAATAAGAAATGAAGATGTATATAAGAACCTGTAAGTATTGTCGAATTTGGTAGGCTTTAATTGCGATAGAGTAAGCATGAACAAGTAGTAGTTGGTATTCATGGGGGACTTAATTGGATTAATTTAGCGTTTATAATAACCAAATAAGGAAGTAGTATGGATCAAAGTGGCGCGCAGAAGCATAGTGGTTTGGTATGTCCTAAGATGGTTAAGTTAGTAATCAATTAAGCTGAATCTTAAAATATAGAACAAGCGGAGCTAAGCTATGATTGCCTCAATAAGTTGTGATAGCGTTACTAAGCATAACAATCTATAAAGAAAAGTAGGCTTGAACACACATGATGGTACATGAAAGTTCTAAGTTGTAACTATGGGAAAGTTGATTAAGGGTTGAGGCTTATAAGGATTAGATCATCATATGGGATGATAAAGATGACTAAGTTGAATCATACTAGGATAAAACGTGTTTTGAAGATATATACAGTTTAAGGGATTTGTTCAGTAAATAAGATGTTAAGTCAAAATCATAGTATACGTACTGATTATAAATAGTTGCATATAGAAATGATATAGACCAATGATGGATTATAAAACCCCAGTATGGTGACGATACCCTTAAGGATATATCGAAAACAATAGATAGATTAATATAAAGAATGATATTGAGGACTTAGTTCTGTGGCAAAGAAGTGAATTGGGTAGCATATCAGAATACGTAAGGGATACCTATATCGGTTATTATCTAGATAGGCTCGTTATGTAGAGTCATACTAAGTTGTGATTAGGCAAAACACAAGTTTCGAGGACAAAACTTTTTATAAGGGAGGTAGATTGTTATAACCGTTAAAAATGCATAAAAGAGGGTGTCTTAAATTGCATATGTAAAAAAAAAGAGAGAGAGAGAGAGTGTGTAACAGTTGAAGGGGGATTTAATTTTCCCAATAACCACCCTCCCACTTTCCCTGCCACTATCCACGAAATTTTCCCCATGAAATTTTCCCCCACCATCAGTTACTTCCACCTTATCTAAAAAAAAATGTCTCACCCTTCTTTAAATTTCTTTTCCCCCAGCTGATTTATTCCACCCACATAGAAGAGAAAAAAACAAAACTGTTGTTTCCTCTTCAGAAAGGAACCAACGAAAAAAAATAATAATATTTCCCACAACAAGCCAGCACCGGAGAACACTAAGAGAAGAAGAAGAAGTCTCGTCGATTCAACCCAATCCTAATTCAATCGTACGGTATAGTGTAATCCATCATGTAAGTAATTTTTTATACTTGATATGTTTTAGGAAATTCTACACGTTACTTTACTGTTGGTATGAACTTCGGATCATGCATCCATATATAATTGAATAGATGAATGTCTACATATATATATTATTCAAATGTCTAAGTGCCGTTGTATATGCGTAGTTATAAGAATAACGACTATTGTTAAACAAAAGATTCATTGATCGGATATTTTCTTATATTCAATACGTACCGTGTATAACTTTTTATATATATATATATACATACATATAACCACCATGGGGATTCGACATGCATAATGGGTTGGATACATGTTTTACATGATTACACAAAATTGTCAATGTGGTATGTTTGGTTTCCCTTCATTAATGGCAGGGCCAAGGAGTTTGGCTAACAAATGAGTTTGATAATTATTAATGAGATCAAATAAAAAGGTGGTTGGGGAGTGGTGGCACTACTGAGGTTGAGGTTTAATTTTTAAGGGGGGATGGGCAGAAAGTTTTGTTGCCAAATTACTAAGAGTTATGTCTGCTCTTCATTGATAAGTATCATGGACAAGAAATTACCAATACATTTGAATTTAAATTATGATAGGGATAAAGGTAAGTGGATGAGCAAGGAAATAGGAATATGAGTGGTGAACTTTGTTGAAGGCCGAAGTGTATGATTTAATGGAGAGGAGGACAGTGGTCGATATGTGTGTGTGTATATATATGTGTGTGTGTGTGGGTGTGTATGTATGTGTATATATATATTATGAAGATATATTTAGTGGTATATATAAGATGTAAATTATATGAATATTCTAATATATATGTTGTATCGTAGATATGTACACGTCTAAATATGAAGATGATTAGGACATGTAAATGTTGTATGTTCAAGGATCGAAAATGAGATGAATTTGGAAAAAAAAATGTGTTAATTGTGTTATACATATTTAAGAGGGCCGATTGTATGAAAAGTGGTCGTGTGAATATATTTGTATCTAGATATAAAAAGTTTGGTTTTTTTTATTGAACTAAAGCCGAAAGTATATTTATGTATGTTGTTTGAACATCTCAGTCAACGTGAATATCTTAGAATATGAATGGGGTATAATTTTGGATATATGAAATTCTAAAAAAAAAGATTTATATATGTGCCGTATAGTTATGTAATGTTTTTGAAATTAAAGTTTGCTATAGTAACTATATATAAAGGCTGAGAGTTGTAATTGTACGAGGGAAAAAAATATACTTTCGGCATGATAGCTCTTTTTGGATTAGAAAAGGATATAATTTTGATAAGTTTATGGAATTCAAGTCATGATCTTATATGGAAAGTAAATCGGTGTATCGGTATCGATTTTGGGGAAAAAATTAGAAAGCTATGAACTAATTATTTTAAGTAAGTCAAATTAACATTTATTATCAGCGTTGATTTTTTTTACTACAATTGTTCAGATTCGAGCCTAGAAGAACAAAGTGAATACTGGATTCAAGGTAAGTGGTCTATCTATGCTTGTTATACTGTCATGCATCAGAGGTAAATAGTCTATTTGTGCTCGTCATGTTGTCATGCATCAGATGTAAGTGGTCTATTTATGCTCATTATGTTTATCATGCATCAGTGTGTTATTGTTGCATATCTGTAATTGAATTTTCCTCTATATGTGAATTGTGTGCATATGTGATATATGTATCTACATGTGAACTGTGTGTATGTATGAGTGTGGATACACTAGATTAAAGGAAGATGAAGAACAGAAATGAGAATGAAAATAAAAGTGAGATGAAAGAAAAGAGAGTCGGGCCAGGCAGGCCGTCGAGCCAGGCTGAATGGCCAACGGGCCGGTTGCGGTGGCAGGCCTCGACCCAGAACATGATATAAATATAACTTAATTAATAGTAATAATTATAGGAAAATATAAATAAATATCAGAAAATTAGAAATAAATTCCAGAAATAATTGAACCTAGATTCGAGTGCCGGAGTATGGTGAGGATGGGCCAGGGGCCTCAGGAGATTGTGTTGTTTGCATTCATGGCACGTGCATTGCATGATGGCGGGTCGTGACGTACGGGTCACGGGCGCTCAGGATGGTGTACGGTGGCGAGGCCACGACACTCAGGATGGTGTGCAGTGGCGCAGCCACGCACACTCAGTATGGTGACTGTGGGGTGTACGACCTACAGCCACTCAGTTAGGACCCGGGTTCATGCATTGCATGGTGGAGATATCGGCATTCCATGTGACATGACTTCGTTGCGTGTGACATGCATAATAGGACATGCATCATGAAGTTGCGCATTATTATGTGGAGTGACTTACTTTCTGCGACTTATCTACTTCGTTGGTATACATTGTCTTTTTCTTTGTTTATGTGATTATTTGTTTGTTGTGTATGTCATACTTGAGAAGAGCATGCATCACGGTAAGGTAGATTGAGCTGATGAGTTATTTATTTTGTAATTATTTTCGAAGTCTTAACTGTTAAAGATAATTGAGTGAAATTATTGCGGACTAAGGACATGTATGTTAACTATGAATGTTATTTGTATTTGCTTCTGCATGTATGATTTCTATAACAAGTATATGTAGGTTGCTTACTGAGCCCGTTGATTTGGCTCACACCACCACTCACCAGTTTTGCAGGTAAGAGAAGTTAGGGTATGCCCACACAGGAGTTAGTATACCGTGGAAGATCGAGACGGGAGATATTGAGACCTAGGATATTCAGACGAGACTTTTGTGGGTTGGTGAGGCAGTTATTTTGAAATTAGAGGCTTATGTATTAACAAGATCAGTGTTTATATTGACTATTGTATTGATTAAGAAACCCTTCGACATAGTATCAATGATGATGATTATTTTATCGATGATTTTAGTAATGACTTCTGCGGACTTTGATCTACGTTATTATGATGACGTGTAGTTGATTTGTATCGACGCCTATATTCTCCTTAGTGAGATACGGCGAGTGCACCGTTCCTGATGCTACGGTTCGGGAGCGGAGCGCTACAGCTGAAGTCAAGGAGGACGCCAATGTAGTGACAGGTACGGCTTAAGTTTAATTATAGTAGCTTAAGTTGAAATTTTTAGACTTTTAAATGATGATTAAAGGTGTTTTATGTGAAACATTCTTGTGTTACACTTTTGTGTTTAGGCGTGATTCTAGTCAATAAAGTAACTGCAAACATATTGTTTGATAGTGGAGCTAGCCACTCCTTCATTTCTAAGCGATTCGCCAAAGGGCTCGACTGTTTTCCTGAATGGCTTGAGAACCCCTTTAGGGTGCAGGCAGCAGGCGAGCAAGTACTGGTTTCTCACCACCAGTACAAAGATTGTGATTTGGAATACGATGGGAAGTTATTCTCGGTGACTTTAGTTCCAATCCCGATGAAGGAATTTGATGTCATATTGGGCATGGATTGACTGACCAAGAATCATGCCAGTATCGATTGTAAGCTTAAGCAAGTGACCCTTAAGGACCCTGAGATGAATGACATCACGATACAAGGAAATGTCAAGATGACCAAAGCTCCAAGGAAGATATACTTAACAGCGATTAAGGCCTTTAAAGCCTTACAGAAAGGAGCAGAGGGATATATGGCGTATGCATTGGATGTGAAGCAAGAGGTTCCCTCTATAGATCAAATTCCGGTGATCAATGAGTTCAAGGATGTATTTCCGGATGATTTGCCAGGAGTGCCGCCATCAAGGGAAGTGGAGTTTGAGATCAATTTGATACCCGGAGCCGAACCTATATCTAAGGCACCCTACAGAATGGCCCCAACAGAACTTAAGGAGCTAAAGGGGCAACTTCAGGAATTGTTGGACAAGAAGTTAATTCGTCCCAGCGTATCTCCTTGGGGAGCTCCAGTTTTATTCGTAAAGAAGAAAGATGGCAGCATGAGGTTATGCATCGATTACCGAGAGTTGAACAAGATCACCATTAAGAATAAATATCCTCTGCCAAGGATCGAAGATTTATTTGATCAGCTAAAGGGAGCTCGCTGGTTCTCAAAGATTGATCTTCGTCAAGGGTATCATCAGCTGCTTGTGAAAGCCGGAGACGTACCTAAAACGGCTTTTTGGACTCGATACGGGCACTACGAATTTTTAGTGATGCCTTTTGGATTAACTAATGCCCCAGCAGCTTTTATGGACTTGATGAATACTGTATTCCGAGAGCAGTTGGACCAATCCGTGGTGGTGTTCATCGATGACATCCTAGTCTACTCTCCCGACGAGCAAGCACACGCCGAACACTTAAGAGTGGTGTTGCAAATCCTGAGACAACAAAAGCTCTACGCCAAATTCAACAAGTGTGAATTTTGGCTAAGGAGTGTAGCCTTTCTCGTCACGTGATTTCTGAGGATGGGATCTCGGTAGATCCTAAGAAGATAGAAGCCATCACAGAGTGGCCAAGACCTACAAACGTGACTGAAGTAAGAAGCTTCTTAGGCTTGGCAGGCTACTATAGGAAGTTTGTTGAGGGATTCTCAACGATAGCAGTGCCATTGAGCCGACTTACACAGAAGAAGACTAAGTTCGAATGGACTGCTGAATGCGAGCAGAGCTTTACCCCGAGCTCAATAAGAGGTTGACCACAGCCCCAGTGTTGGCACAACCCTCCGGCACCAACGGCTTCGTGATTTATAGTGACGCATCCAAGAAAGGACTAGGTATGTACATCATTACATTTAATGCATTGTATATACATATGCTAGTCTTAACTTAACGTTCTGTTCATAGGTTGTGTCTTGATGCAAAATGAACGAGTCATTTCGTACGCGTCAAGAAAATTGAAGCCATACGAGCATAACTACCCGACGCATGACTTGGAACTCGCAGCTGTGGTATTTGCTCTTAAGATCTGGAGACACTATCTATATGGAGAGAAATATGCTGTGTTCATTGATCATAAGAGTTTGAAATACCTATTCTCGCAGAAGGAGTTAAACATGAGACAGAGAAGATGGTTGGAGCTACTTAAGGACTATGACCTAACCATCAACTACCATCCGGGTAAGGCCAACAGAGTGGCAGATGCACTGAGCAGGAAGTCTAGCCACGCAAGACAGTCTCCATTGGAAAGAGAAATTGAGGAGTTTGACCTCGAAGTGGTGGACTCCGTAGCGAATGTTCTGACGGCTTTATCCATCAGCCCAGACTTGGTGGACAGGATCAAAGAGGCGCAGTATGGAGACGCAGCGCTAAGAGAATTCGTGATAAACTAACTGCGGAACCAGTAAAAGATTTCCAGTTGCGAAGAGATGGAAGTTTATGGTTCCAAAATAGGTTGTGCGTACCCAACAATGATGAGCTTCGTAAGGAGTTGCTAAACGAAGCTCATAACTCGAGGTTATCTATCCATCCTGGCAGCACAAAGATGTACAGGTACCTCAAAAGAAACTATTGGTGGGTGGGAATGAAAAGATCTATAGCAGAGTTTGCTGAAAGGTGTTTGGTTTGCCAACAAGTCAAAGCCGAACATCAACAACCTGGTGGTTTGATGAAGCCTCTAGAGATTCCGGAATGGAAATGGGAACACGTGACTATGGACTTCGTGATGGGACTACCCAAGACCAGAAATGGAAATGAGATGATCTGGGTGATTGTAGACCGATTAACAAAGACGGCTCATTTCATAGCCATGCCACATTGGTACGTCGTTATGAAAAGTTATCCAATATCTAGTGGATAACATTGTGAACCTACATGGAGTCCCAGTCAGCATTGTGTCGGACCGTGATCCCAAGTTCCCCTCTAAGTTTTGGAGGGCATTCCAGAAAGCTATGGGTACGGAGTTAAGAATGAGTACCCGCATACCACCCTCAAACGGATGGACAATCCGAGAGAACCATCCAAACCTTGGAAGACATGTTCAGAGCATGCGCTTTGGATTTCAAAGGAAACTGGGATAGCATGCTGAAGTTGATGGAGTTTTCCTATAATAACAGCTATCACAGTGCAGTTGGCATGGCGCCATTCGAAGCGTTATATAGGCGTAACTGCAGGTCCCTTGTTTGTTGGGACGAAGTTGGAGAAAGGATAATCACTGTACCCGAGTTGGTGGAACAAACGATTGAAAAGGTCAAAGTGATAAGAGAGAAACTGAAAGTGACTCAAGATCGTAATAAGAGTTGGGCCGATTCTAGGAGACGACCTTTGGAGTTGAGGAAGGCGATAAGGTCTACCTACAAGTCTTCACCCACCAAGGGAGTGGCAAGGTTTGGGGTGAAGGGCAAGTTAAGCCCTAGGTACATTGGCCCTTACGAAATACTTGGTAAAGTTGGCAATAGAGCGTACCGATTAGCCCTGCCTCCGAGCTTATCCCAAGTCCATAACGTATTTCATGTATCTCAACTAAAGAAATATGTATCGGACCCAAGCCATATCTTGGAAGCTCAACCATTGGATGTTAAGGAAGATGTCTCATATGAAGAACATCCAATAAAGATTGTGGATAGAAAAGATCAAGTCCTGCGCAGACGTGTGATTCCGTATGTCAAGGTTCAGTGGAGTAACCATACGGAGCGCGAAGCCACGTGGGAGCTGGAAGAGCAAATGAAGGAGCTATATCCACATCTCTACCAATAAGGTACGCCAGTTTCGAAGACGAAACTTTTTATAAGGGGGGTGGAATGTTATGCCCCGCACCCTCCGTAGGATAATTAAAAGACAAAGAAAGAATTAAAGGAGATTAATGACGGTCAACGGTAATGAATTAGGAATTAAGTATGAGATTAATTAGAAATTAATGAGAAAATTAAATAGTAGAATTAATTTGTATTTAATATTAGAATTAAATAATAAAGGATTATCCTTTAAGATAAATAAGATAATAGATATAATTTAGAAACTCCAAATTTCCCCCTTCCCATATAAAAACTGATAGAACGTCAGTTTTCTCATTACGCAGAGAAAACTGACGCAGCCTCCATCCCCATAGGCGACATTTGACATTCTCAAACCCTAGGCATGGATTCTTCAAGATCCATCCTTCAATCTTCGTCCGATCTTCCTTCGTTCTTTGAGTAATCAAAGGCAAGTAACTTTCTTATAAGTTCCTACGATTTGTGAAAGAAAACGAGCCTATTTTGTTATCAAATTGGATCACCATGCAGTAGTTTCGTTATGTGATTATTTGTAGATGATCTATGTGCTTGGTTTCGAGTTTGGCCGATGTATATGAAAGAGCATTCGTTGCTGTTGTTGATTACGTGAAATCTTGCAAACCCCTCCCCCGTGAACCCCTTTTGTTGTGATTTCGTTGCTACGTGGGTTTGAGGGAAAAGGTGGGATTTTTAGGGTTGATGAGGTTGGAAAAGTATGTACTAGGCTTGGATCTTGCTTGCGATGTGCATAGCGAATCTTTAGTATTAAACATGAATGATAGCAGGATTAGGCTTGAATGAAATGGGATGAAATTGGGATCAAGTTGGTTGATGGTTCTGCAGAAATTCGCAGATGAAACTCTGAGGAGACGCTGACATCGATCGATCGATGTCCTCTGAAGGACATCGATCAGAGGACATCGATCGATGTATAGGTGGACTGAGGGATCGATGTCCACTGACGGACATCGATCGATCAAAGTGGGGAAAAGTTGAGAGATCGATGTCCACTGACGGACATCGATCGATCGATGTAGGTGAGGTTGAGAGATCGATGTCCACTGACGGACATCGAACGATCGAAGTAATAAGGGGCTGAGAGATCGATGTTCTCTGAGGGACTTTGATCGATCGATGTGAGGGTATGAAGTCACATCGATCGATCGATGTGAGGGGATGAAGTCCATCAGTTTTGAGGTGAATAGAGGAAGAAGGAGGGAAGCTCGGGGAACCCTTGGATGACCTTAGAGACGTCTTAAGACCTGATTAGAGGTAGTCTAAGTCTTGGGAACATGACTTAGGATGGTGAATCAACTTGGTGGCTCCAATGGGTTTTTCGACTCGGATTTCAACGTGGATGAGTTAAAAGGGTCAGGAAATGAACGTCCGAGGTGTCTAAGAGTTCAACGAAAGAAAGATAGGAGTACTTGTATTAGAGGCTAAGTGTTGACGATCTAGTTGAAGCCTAAGCATTGATGTGCAAGCTAGAGAAATCTTGTGTGTTGCTTTTACTTGCGCATGTGAATATGAACTGCATACGAGAACGAGAAATGTGATTGAACGAGGAGCCT
This sequence comes from Eustoma russellianum, assembly GCA_036186865.1. NCBI lineage: Eukaryota > Viridiplantae > Streptophyta > Magnoliopsida > Gentianales > Gentianaceae > Eustoma > Eustoma russellianum. Next base: position 32,482,751 of record AP025046.1, on the reverse strand, counting down.
TGCATCATGGCACTTGCATTTGCATATTGATTTGAAAAGAGATGTGCTTCGGCACAGATTTGCGAAGGTGACCTGCAATGTTAACCGGAATGGAAATATAAGCCGGGGTGCATTGAAGGGCACAAAAGACTGTAACGTTAACCAGGATGGAAATATAAGCCGGGGTGCGTTACAGGGTATAAAGTCCTCTGCAATGTTAATCAGGATGGAAATATAAGCCGAGGTGCATTGCAGAGTATTACGAGTCTGCAATGTTAATCGGGATGAAAATATTAGCCGAGGTGCATCACAGAGCATAACGAGCCTGTAACGTTAACCGGGATGGAAATATAAGCCGGGGTGCGTTACAGGGTTACGAGACCGGACATTGTGACATGCATTGCACGGTTTTGAAAAGAAATGGCTCATGCATTTGTGACTGTGTAGGGTAGTGCATATTTTGACATGCATCACGTGAGTCAATGTGGTATGGATGTGTGTGGTATTTGATTGTTATTGATTTGTTAATTGCGTTCAATTTGCTGTACTTGCTATTACGTGATTCGTTTATCTATTTGGAAGTTTTACAAGACATGTGCCCCACAATTCCCTTGAATTATATATTACTCATGTCTTGCCATGTGTTGATCCCGTATGTCTTATAAGCGGGTTACTTGCTAGCGTTTTTCGCTAAGGGTACTGCCTTTGTCATTGCAGATGAGCCTAGCTACGATATGATTTTCATTGAGGATGACGGCGAGTGGGCAGAATGGGATGCCTATACCTTGAGGAAAGAATTGATTAGATAGTTTCTGTTATTTCTGTTTCTTGATTCATTTGAGGTTTTAGATGGCTGCGACCATATACAGTTCTGTTGGTATTCACATTGTCTTTTGACGTACTGCATTGATGGTTTAGATTGTCAAGATATGTTTCCGTACTTATTTCTCTTACGTCATCGATGATGTGCATTCGAGAGATGAGACGTCTTGTAGTCTTCTCAGTAAGCTACGACGGATGTACCGGTTCGGATTCCGCTGTCCGGGTCGGGACGCTACAGACCCTCTGTCGGTATCCACACTAATGCTTCCACCCCGAGTGCTAGCTCTTGAACGACGTGGCTGAGAACTCTGTTTTTCTCAAAAACAGCTCTAGGGTTTCTGTTGTTTTTCGTGTGTATTTTTGTATGTCTCTATGTACGAGATGCATAGATATATGTACACATATATGGACATTAAAAATCGAGTCCTAATCGGTTTCGTTGATGCCACTCAAAATCCATATCAGATATGGATTCTGTCAGGATATTCAAAATCCATATCAGATATGGATTCTCTCATAATTATCGGACAATATATACATATATATATACACACACACATAACCATAAAAAATGAAATTAATAATAATAATAATAATAATAATAATTAATATCCAATATTAATATTATTAATATTAAAAACAACAATAATAATAATAATTAATATCCAATATTAATATTATTAATATTATTAATCTCAGCCATACGCATTCTTGTGTGTGACCCGATAGGCCCATATTAATTGGCAGTTGATTAAATCTCTATTAAACCAACAAGTCGTAATTGGTCTCTAGCAAGACATTACGACTACCCAATTAATACGAGTAAAGTCCAACTAGCCTAATAATAGCACATGCATTAATCCCTTTGTCACATGATATCTAGTTTGAACATAAGTCATGGTCAGCGTCATACTTATATTGTTCAAACATATGATTACTCGATCTCTAAGTAGACTGATAAAACAAATGATATTGATCACACTATCAATTCATTTGAGCACGGCCATGCATTTCACAGTCTCACTAATCGAGGGGCCCAAAGATATCTCTCTCAAAAGAGAGGGACAAATCCTATCTTGATTGTTCAATATCCTCTACATAATTTCTATCACATTCAATCATGACCTTTATTATTATCCAGTAAAGGATAACGTTTGATCATGTCAAAATATAATAGTCCTTATGTTGGAAACTATGACAATCTCAAGTCAAAGGATTAAAACACGACTATCATAAGATTTACTTATGACGCTAATCCATGTAGTAATCTCATGATGGGTCTATCCAATACACTGTTCTCTAACAAGTATCTATGAAATTGATTTGTATCACCATACACATAATCATCTCATGATTATCAAATCCATACTCATACTGATTATAAATTATTTTATCTCTATAACAATAATGAATCAGGGACATATATCAAAATTGTGTAACATACTAACCAACAATAATGATAATAAAACCTCTTGTATTAATAATAAATGTATAACATAAATATCCAAATCATGGCCTAGGGCACAAACACTAACAATATAGTACGTTATTCTTGAAGTAAGAAAAATTGGATTTTCTTATTATTCAAATTTATATTAATGATTGTTTTTGGATCTACATGTCATAAGTTAGTAGAAGAATTTGAAACTCGCATGAAATCTGAGTTTGAGATGTCTATGGTAGGTGAACTAAATTATTTTCTTGGCTTGCAAATTAAGCAAACTAGTAAATGAATACACACAAGTCAAGTAAATACATAAACGACATAATTAATAAGTTCAATTTTGAAAATTTGAAACCATCTACCACCCCTATGAGTGCAACCACAAAACTTGATAAAGATGAAAATAGAAAAGACTTTGATAATGGATTGTATAGATCTATGATTGGTTCTTTGATTTATCTTACTGCAAGTAGACTCGATATCATGTTTAGTGCTTGTATGTGTGCTCGTTTTCAAAGCATTCCTAAAGTCTCACACTTTAACACTGTAAGGATATTTTGGTACATTAAACACACTCCCATGTTAGGACTTTGGTATGATAAAAATTGTGAATTTAACTTGCATGCCTATACTGATGCGGATTATGGTGGATGTAAAATAGATAGAAAAAGCACAAGTGGTACATGTCAATTCATTGATAATTTATTAATGTCATGGTTTTCGAAAAAGCAAGCTAGTGTAGCATTATCCACCACTGAAGCGAAATACATGGCCCTTAGTCTTTGCTACACACAACTATTATGGCTAAAACAACAAATCTCGGACTTTGGTATAGCTGTAAAACGAATTCACATATACTATGATAGTATGAGTGCTATTAATTTGTCTAAGAATCCTGTTTTACATTCTAATGCAAAACATATAGACGTAAGATATCATTTTCTTCACGATCATGTAAATAGTGGTGATATTATTATAGAACACGTTCGTACTGAAGCACAAGTAGCCGACATATTCACAAAAGCACTTAATCAAGCCACGTATCAAAATTCACATTCTAAGTTAGGCATGATTTCTGTTGATATGTTAAAAATTGCTCTTTCTTTCCATAGCTACTAATACTTTTGATATGATTTACAAAATAAAGGGAGAGAGATCATGATTTAAGGGGGAGAGAGATTGATTTAAGAGGGAGCACGAAAGAGATTGATTTAAAGGGGAGCACGAAATGAATTTAAAAAATTTATGCATAATTGTAGTGGGACGATCACATTTAAATCATGAATAGAGGTTAGTGTGCAAATCATCAAAAAGGGAAGATTGTTGAGAAACCGGGGTTTGAGTGATTTGAAAATGCATGATTTAAATATTACATGTTTTCGAAATGCATGATTTAACTGTTACTTGACATACGTACGTGATAGATATGCTTTATATGTTTACATATATTATTGTCGTACTAACGTGCCATGAAGAGTTAAGACTTATATCATATGACAAAATTTGTTGTGTTTATACTAATTTCAGGTGCCATGTTAAATGAAATAAACTAGTTCATTTAATGAAGTGCTTAAGGAGATGAACTACACTAGTTCATTAAATAAAGTACTTAAGGAGACATATTTGAAGATACTTATTTGGCAACAAATTTGGAATAGAAAGTTCCTCTCCACACTCATACACACGGCCATACACACACACACACCACACACACACACATATATATATATATACATATTTTTTTATAACGACGAACTATATATTTCTATCCCGATGTTTCATCGACACATCATAGACACATCATAGACGTATGTCAATATCAAGGTACCATATACACATCATCTTTTTGAGGATATACAGGTTCCATGTTATACATTACATGTCATCAAGTTACCAAAATTATACCGACATGTCACAAGTCCATAAACCAAAAATTGCCATATCGGATGACTACCGAACCGTCACCGACATGTCACATACTTATCATACAAACATGGACAGCCTATATACACTCCAAATGCTCAAAAATTTCGTGCACCATATGTCCATTTTAGCCCCAAATTCATACCATATTCAAACATATCCATTACCTACCATTTGCCTTGATTTGTTGGAAATTCAAATTCAAATTTTATCAACACATGGCTGAAACTCACTTCAGTTTTTGGAGATGAAATTACACATCATCATATGTATATTATATGTTACGTAACAAACTTTACATGTCTAAGAGGTTTGAGACTAATTGGAGAAAAATCGCGTAATCGACGGAAGTCGAAAATTCGTTTTTTTACATGTCTTGAATGGAACATTTTCTTTATCTTGGTTTGACATGTATCTAGACACATTTGACACACCTAAGACATATTTGAGTATTCTAGAAAAACAATTTGAGTGATGATTGAAATTTACCATATATGTGAAGATATTACCATTATGTGTCAAAATTTCAAAAATAATTTCAGCACTTGGAGCTGAGCTTATGGACGCCTATTTGAGCCTATGTGGAGCCTAGGTGAAGCTTGTTTGACACTTTGATTAGTGGAGGATGACCCACAAATGATTGGTTACATTGAAGAAGACCAAATGACACAAGAAAAGGATTCAAATTCAAACACATGCTGAAGTTTTTAGCACATGCTTATAGTGGCCGAATTTTTACTAGCTTTATCTTCAAAATCATTCCAAAAATGAGGGGCAATCACATTATGATTGATTTACAATTAACACATTTGAATTTTTACATGTTTTCAGATTTTTTATGACTAAATTCCAGGTCATATTATGTGTGTCAATGTGGAAAAATGAAGGCCCTATCATAGAGTGACAAAAAGGTGAAGACACATCGTTTGTCCAATCACATTTCGTCAAGTAAGCAAAGGTGTGTCACAAAGCTATACAAGGTATCTTCTAATGGTATTCAAGACAATCTTCAAGGGAGAAATCAGCTATATGGGGCGTGCCTCACACCTGTAAAAGGGAGCAAGAAGTTCAAGACAAAGCAAGACATATTTTCATATTCAAGCAAGTATAAAGCAAGACTTTTCTTCTTCTCCTATGTTCTTATCTTGCACATAGCCTCAAGCCTATTATACTTATATTCCAAAATCTATATAGTCTTTGGCTTTTTTACCACCTATATACATCCCATTCTTGTACAAAGATGATCAAGGTGTGATCAAACCTTCATTAGTGCGGTGGTGGTATTTTTGTTGGTTGTTTGTGTTGTTCTTAGTAAGAAGGACGGATATTCAAGGAGTTGGTATATAACTCCAGTCATCTTTGTCTTAAGGTGTTTTTGGTGTTTGGTAAATACCAAGGAAGGTTTCCTCGAAGGCTGGAGTAGGTCGATTTGACGAACCAGTATAAAAATCTCGGTGTTCTTACTTTTCAGCACTTTTACTTTCAGTTTCTGTTTTTGTATCGTTTTCATAGCTACAGTAAAAACAGCAAACGTTTTTCAAAAATCATCAAACTTTGCAAAAACATAGAAAAAGGTCTTAGGTTTCATTTGAGACAAGTTTCATTGAATTTGGATAAGTATAAGTCATCCAGACGTTCATAGTTCTGAGACTTGTGCAATCTGATTTTCATATCTGTAAAGGTTTAGAACATCAACGTGGTTAATATACATGCCAAAAGAATTTTGAAATGTTGTTTCAAATCTTTTAAGTATACATCTTAAGAGTCATTACATAAAATTTTCAGAGTATTTAGAGTTGTCATTGTACATGAATTAATTTTTATTTTAAGGAACAGTTTTTGGCAGATTGACAGAGTCCAGGTAAAAACATTTTTTCCAATGTCTTACGCTTTGATTTTAATCTAAAATTATTATAACAAATAGATAACATCTCAGAGTATATTTTCACCAAATTTTACGATTTTTAAGGTCTACAACCTGATCATTCAGTTAATCACAAATAGGATCTGAAAAAAAAATCTGTTTTCAAAAGTGAGTAATTGGTAACAAAAAGTTTTAAAAACCAATTTTTCCGCATTCACTTTCAACCCCCTTCTAGTGGTGTTATACAGGTCTGAGATAGTCCTCCACAGGATCCACCACAGGTGGGTCCTCAGTCAACAGCTTGTCCAACCCTATGGCAGCCAGGAAGAGCAGCATCTTCTGCTACCATCACTTGAAGAAGCTTTCACTGAACTTCTCCGGTTTCTCCACTTGGGCCACCGCAGGACCCTGTGCAGGAGGAGCAGCCATTGGCACCCCCGCACTTGGTGCCATAGGAGCAGCACTCTGTACGTTAGCGCCTTGAACAGAGCTTGAGCATGCGCTCTCCATTTTAGTTTATGTAAGATTGTCAGAAACAAACGAGAATCAGTATAGAATGAATATACGATTACGTCTTAATCTTGTTGGAATAATTCATGTCAGACAAAATTGACTTCTGTGCAGTGTGTGCTTGTGAAATAAAGCAACGGTCGACCTGCCGAGCTCATCTCAGGTCGGATCGATCAGTCGGATCAGATCAATCCAGGCAGAGTAATCGAATTTGCGTTATGGACAGATGACCGACCTGCTGACCTCAGCACAGCAGAACATGTGCTATCAGCCGCTTCAGCCAAGCTCACACACCAACAGAGCTCAGCATGACAGTGCTGCAGAACAACGAATGCTCTCAGCCAAACAGCCGAGCTTAGCATTTAGAAGAGCTCTGCTCGAAAACACTACATAAAAATAGTGCAGCACTATCACTCGATTAGCCGAGATCAGCACATAGCAGATCTTAGCTCGGCAACAACTCAACAGCTCGGCTGAGCAAAAATCTGAGGTGAGTCTAGGACTCTGTTCTTAAGATGTATTGCTCCGGTATACTGTGTCAAACCACAGAAAGCAATCGTCTCCAAGGATACAGCGGAATCAGCTCAGACGAGTGGCACTGCGACATATAAACTCAACGAGCCTGTAAGATGTCCTGACTTCTTGGATGAATTGAAATGCAGAGGATGTTTGTGTATGAAGAAGGATGATTATGCAAAGAATGAGATTGCAGAGAAAGAGGAAGAAGAAGACATTCTTTTGGACTTTTTCTGAGTGACCACAGAGGTCAGCTCGACCTCTATTTATAGGAAAAATCTAAGGTCAGTTTGTTGCAGCCAATTCAACCACAGCCGTAGGATCAGATACCTGCTTGACCTGAACTATTGGATCAGATAACCACATCAGGTCTATCCATAGTCGTCGGATTCGATAACTGTTCAATGTGAGCCTTCAGATCATAACAACTTCAGATCAGCTCAGCACGGTTAAAGCTCAACAACTTTTCAAAACTTAACCTTAGTCGATCCCAACAACCTGGAGAAGTTTAAACTTGAACAAACTTCCTTCTTAGCTGATAGGATCCGACCAGCTGCCTGCAGGACCCGACCTACAGTCTACAGCCTGAGCCCATCAGGCTCACAGCTCACAGTCTGCAACCGAGCCCATGGTCAGGCAAGGGCCGAGCTGAGCTGATTTTCTCCTACTTTGATCATTAATTTCTCATTTATCCGGTATCGTAATTGAGTGATTCAAAAGACTAAAGTTATATACTCATTACGTCGATAATTAAGGATCATTAGTTTCCACTCATCACTAAACTAATTATAACTCAACTCAAAGTATACTGCTAACCACATTTTGCAACTTGTCTCATTTCTTCCAATTTTCTCCAACAGTTGCATCCGTACACGTTTATATATTACGGAAATATGATTATTCGGTGCTAATATCACCCTATCATAAATAAATTTAGATGCGACGTTCTAACTTATTTATTATTGGAAACCTTTATAATATTTACATTTTAGACTCACAAGTTGTAGGAGTTTGACCAAGACAATGTTTTGAGTTTAACGACTGAAAGATAATATAAGTTTTAACTATAATTATTCAAGGCCTGAGAAGTTTATTACAGATTCTAGAAACCATTACCTTTTTAAATCTTTTGTGTTTTCCCTTTTACAAACTTTAGACTTTAAATGTTTATTAACTAAAATAAAAACACCATTAATGGTCTTAAATAAGTACTATGTGTTTGTTAATCATTATACCCTCGTCTCAGCCAGCCCTCCAGCCACCTCGCTCCCGAACTCGTCCAGACCCTAACCTCACCACCTCTTCCCATCTCAACTGGCCCCCCCACTTCTCCCTCCCATCTCACCCAGCTTCGTCACATGTAGGACTACCAATGAACCAAGCACTCATGAGCCGCTTAGTATTCGATTGATAAATGACTTGTTCAATTGAACATAAAAGAATTGAGTCAAATTCGACCTAACTTATTTAAAAATGCGAGTCAAACTCGAGTATTATAGTTCTTGATTCAAAATGCTCATGTGTCCTATTAAGCATAACATAAAATGTATCTTCTTAATCTTCATTGTACATTTAGTATAGCATTTTAAAGTATGTTTTTTTGTGTATTTATCGTTATTTTTAATCGAGCTTGATGGAGATGCTTGAATATTCGAAGATAATCAAGTATATTTGAAATGAGCTTGAATACATCTAAAATTGGTTCGAACTCAATTCAAACATGTGAAATTTATTTTTAATATGTTCGACTTAGTAAGAAATTGTTTGACTCGACTCAAATCGTTTACACATGCAGTCACATCCAGTGGCGGAGCCAGGAGTCCCTTCTTGGGGGGGCACGACAGGCTTCGCCACAGGAATACCACCGGTTACTGTTTCGGACCGGGAAAACCGCTAAAATCTTCTAGACATATTTTTGTATTATAACATAAAATACGTGAAAGAAAACACATCTACCAAGCAATGTACAAAAAAATAAACAATACACAACAAACAATATGCGTATCATAATTATTAAATGAATATAGTAATATACATCAATACATACATTTTATTTGCCTATTGTAGGACGAAAAGGAGTTGCCAAGGGATGCAAAAAGGTTCTTCGAGATGACATTGATTGAAATCGTTGCATAATATCTTCATATTCAATTATGCCAAAAATTTCTGCTCAAAGTAACATAATAAACAATCCGACAGTATGTCATCCCCCAACCGGTTGCGTAGATCAGTCTTGACGATATTCATTGCAGAAAAAGTTCTTTCAATACTAGTCGTTGCAACGGGTAAGGTCAATACTAACTCGATAAGTCGATATACTAAAAGAAAATAATTGTAATAATTTTCTCCACCATATTCTTTGCAAGATCTCCAAAATTATTTATACTATAGAATACTTCATTTGATTTCATATCGACAATGTAATTGTCAAGTTGATGGTCAAGCTCCATTCGTTCCAAGGAAATAAAGTCATCTGGATATAACTCAACAAGATGCAATAATTGACCATGATCAAAGTTCGCAAAAGAATTTTGAAGGATCAAGACACATTATTCATCTAAGTAAATTCGTGTTTGCCTATGTGAAGTGTTCATCCATTTCCATAGCAATAATTTCAAGCACCTAAGAATTTATATGAATAAAAATTAATTGCGATAGAGACAAATTAATCATCCATGTCATATGTATCAACACAATAAAGATAAATGAATTACCTTTATGAAGATTTTCGCACGAAAATGATGAAAGTATGTCATCGTTCACTACCTTTACGCTTTTTTCTAGACCAGTCAATGACAAAATCCTCCATATTAGACACATCAATTTCATGTATTTCACAAAATTCAAAGACTTCTTTCAACAAATTATCCTTACCAACCTCTCTATATTCTTGTAAGCTCTTTTTTACCCCGTTGATCATATTAAGAGCACATCCTATGTTTTGATCTCACTTGTAGAATCTTAGAAAATGTACTTGTCATTCTTAAAATTTTCAACATAAACTTTCTAACAAATACAAATTCAAAAGAGTCCATCTTATCAATCAAACCCGATGTACATTTTGGATATCCGTATTTTGGTAAGTTGTAGACACAATTTAGTCACTTAGCAGAGAATTAAACATTATGTGATCATGTAACAGAGAGTTAGTTTTCTGTCAAGCAGGGGGCACACTTTGAACTGAATGGCCAAAAATACAACTGCACTTACCTATCTATAGGATTTTCTTCGTCGACGTTGGGGGGGCACGTGCCCCCCCAGGCCCCCCCCTTCCCTCCGCCCCTGGTCACATCCCTCCCCATCTGCATTGAATTTACGCCTACATGTCGGACACTTTGAGCGTGCTTGTATTTGAGAAGCAAATATTGTTATGAAAATAAGGAAGCAAGACAACAAGAAAAAAGCAAACAAAGAATAAAATTGACTTGAGGCGTGCAGAACACACTTTCCGTAAGGAATATTTGCCCCCACTAAATGCTGCAGGGTTATAGGCAAACTTCCTCCTAGGATACAACAGCCAACTATCTCTTATTCTCAGCAAGTAGAATAGAGAAAACAATGAACTTTCTAAAGCAAAAGTGTTTTGGAGATGGAAGAAGAAAGTTATATGCTTGTGTGTTATAGGATGCAAGATTAATCTTCAAAATGGGTGTTAATAGCCTATTTATAGGCTCTTAAACTCCTAGAAGATGTTGGAGGTGGTTGCATGGTGATTAGGCATGTCTCTTGGTGCAAAAAGATGTGAATTTCCATGAAAAGTCACATCTGTCAGGACATCGATCGATCGATGTGATCGATCGATGTCCTCAGTTCAACATCGAACCCTGCACTCTGGACACGTCGACCGATGTCCCCAGTCACACATCAGTCTCTGTATCCAGGACACATCGATCGATGTCCGGCAGAATACTCAACTTCATTTTCAAGCCACATAGATCTATCCATTTGATACATGGATCGATCCAAGTCATGAGTCAAGCTATTCTTGCTTATTCCAACACCATTTCACCTCCATCTTTGATCTCAAAACACACACTCTTCATTCCATTGCTTGCTTTTACAAACTATTATAACAATCCCCCACTTAGTTTGTAAAGCAACTTATGACATTTCATGCATTTAAGAAGTATCTTTCGATTTGAACCTCTTATTAGTATAACATTTCAAAGATCTAACGAAATCATGATAGCTAAAAGCCTTGAATCAGATTCCTATGTGTTAGAACCGGAAACATTATACACATGAAACCACACTCTCAACCGAAGTCCATTTTAAACCGCACTTTATGGCCTTGTGCTACCCCTAGTATTCATGAATATTTCAAGATCATTGCTTGTCGAAGCGGCACCACTTCCTATGTTCATATAGGTGACAATTAAGATAAATCCTCTTAACTCGTCATTAAGAGTGTTTTAACACTCACCCTCCTTTAACACTAACATTCCAATTTTTTAAAGATCAATGTCGTGCGGCTTGATTCTTTAAAGATCAATCGTAGTGCTTTAATACCTCACTTTGTGACTTGTTGTTACCCATTGAACCTTTGGCTAGTGGTATGCTAGACAAGGTTGGGTTTCTATCACAAGTGAACTTATCCCATACGTCTCAATCCCATCCCTAAAGATGTACTCTGTACCAAATCTTTTGATAGACTCTTTGTTAACGGATCCGCCAGGTTATTACAGGATCTAACGTATGCAATGGCTATTACACCATCCATTATTAACTGCCTTATATAATCATGCCTAAGGCTGACATGTCTAGATTTTCCATTATAGATTTTACTATAAGCTCTAGACATCGTTGCTTGGCTATCACAGTGTAAAGAAATGGCTGGCATCGGTTGTGGCCACAACTCTATATCCAACAATAGATTTCTCAGCCATTCCGCTTCATTACCTGCAGATCCCAGTGCTACAAATTCGGATTCCATCGTAGAATGAGTTATGCATGTCTGTTTCTTTGAGGCCCAAGAAACAGCACCACCACCCAATGTAAATATCCAACCCGTAGTAGATTTGTTATCACCAACACTAGTTATCCAACTAGCATCAGTATAACCTTCTAACACGGCTGGAAATTTACTATAGAACAATCCATAATCCATAGTCTTTTTCAAGTACCCAAGTACTCGCCCAATTGCCTTCCAATGGTCTATACTAGGATTACTAGTATACCTTGATAATTTACACACTGCAAAGGCAATATCCGGTCTAGTTCAATGCATAGCATACATTAAACTACCAATTGCACTAGCATATTCCAATTGAGCTACCGCTCTACCGGTATGTCCAGTCAATTTGTATGAGGCATCGAACGGAGTATTTGCTTCTTTGATCTCCAAGTGTTTGAACTTATTCAACACTTTATTTATGTAATGAGATTGACAAAGAGCAAAACCCCCACTATGTTTGAACACTTTAATTCCTAAGATAATATCTACCTCACCCAAATCTTTCATTTGGAATTGTGAAGTTAAATACTTCTTAGTTTCATTTACTCCTTCCATATTAATACCGATAATGAGCATATCATCCACGTACAAACAAATAATGACACCATATTTGTCTGTAAACTTGGAATATACACACTTATCTGCACCATTATGTTGGAAACCATCCTTTAAAATGGTAGTATCAAACTTTTCATGCCATTGTTACGGTGCTTGTTTCAATCCATACAATGACCTTATCAATTTGCACACTTTGTGCTCATTCCCCGGAAGTACAAAACCTTCCGGTTGTTCCATATAGACCTCTTCATCTAAATCACCATTGAGAAATGCAGTCTTAACATCCATTTGATGAATAACCAAGTTATTAATAGATGCTAATGCCATCAACACTCTCATGGATGTTATTCTTGCTACAGGAGCATATGTGTCAAAATAGTCTATCCCTTCTCGTTGTCTAAAGCCTTTGGCTACTAATCTAGCCTTGAAAGTTTGAAGTAAACCATCCGTATTTTATTTCCTTCGAAATACCCATTTACATCCAATAGCTTTGGAACTTGGAGGCAAATCAGCGAGAATCTACGTATTGTTAGACAATAACGAATTCATCTCATCATCAATAGCTTCCTTCCAAAATGATGCATCTCTCGATTGCATCGCCTCCTTATAGGATTTTGGATCATCTTCAACGCTTAGTACAATAGGTGTTTGATTAAACACCTTTGTCCTATTAACTTCAACTAAGAAAGTAATAGATTGCGAAGAAATGAAGTCCGGATGTAAATACTTTTCCTTTCTAGCACGTTGACTTCTCCTAACCTCAGTTGGAGAATCTTGATTTAAATCTTCAACACTAGAAGGATCATTAGAAAAATCTCCAACAATAGGTTCATTCAAACTCTGACTTGTTGAACTTTGATTTGAATCTGTTCTTAAGAATTTATTCTCAAGAAATTCAACATCTCTAGATTCAACAACCACATTGGATTCTAAATCTAGAATCCTATATGCTTTAGAGTTTTCGGCATATCCAATGAAAACACCTGTAAGAGCTCTTGGCCCTAACTTAGTTCTCTTCGGATCCGGAACTCTATAATAGGCTAGACAACCCCAAACTCTAAGATAACTCAGGTTTGGTCTTCGTTTCTTCCATATTTCATATGGAGAAACCTTGAACTTCTTAGAAGGAATTCTATTATGAATATGACAAGCCGTTAACAAGGCTTCTCCCCACAAATTCTTTGGCAAACCAGAGTTTATTAACATTGCATTTAGCATGTCAACTAAACTTCTATTCTTTCTTTCAGCCAAACCGTTCTGTTGGGGAGTGTATGGAGCACTTTCTGGTGTATGATACCATTCTCCTCACAGAATTGATTAAATTCAAGAGGAAAGTATTCACCACCACGATCACTCCTTAGAACTTTGATTTTCAATCCCGATTGATTTTCGACTTCCATTTTATAGACTTTGAACACGTCAAAGGCTTCGTCTTTATGCCTTAGTAAATATACATAAGTATATCTAGAGGCATCATCAATGAATGTAATGATATATCGATTGCCACCTCGGGTTAAAACTCCATTCAATTCGCAAATATCCGAATGAACAAGTTCTAAGAGTTCAGTTTTCCGTTCTATTTTCGGAAACGGCTTCTTTGTCATCTTCGCTTGTATGCATACTTCACATGTTCTTTCATTTTCATCTTTACAAGAAATTAAGGCATGCTTAGACATGAACTTAATAGTAGTATTACGAACATGTGCAAGTCTATCATGCCACAATGAAAAGAAGAATCAACAGAGTAAACAAAAAACCGCAGAATTTTTATTGATACTTAATTTAAACATCCCGTCGCAAGCATAACCCTTGCCGACAAAGATACCATTCTTGGACAATATAATTTTGTCTCCCTCCATTACAATCTTGAATCCACTCTTACAAACAAGACTAACAGAAACAAGATTCTTAGAAATCTCGGGTACATGTAGTACATTGACTAATAACAACTTCTTTCCAGAAGTAAAGTCCAATTCTATACTACTTTTACCCAAGACTCTTGTGGCACTGCGGTTTCCCATCAGAACCTGCTGGCTATCATCCACAACATGGTAGGTCTTGAATAGATCCTTGTTGTTGCATACATGCACTGTTGCACCCGAATCGAACCACCAATCTCTTGTGATTTCGTTCGTAGCCATATGAAGTTCTGTTACCATGCCAACATGCAATCCTGAGACCATTGCAACCAGTTGATCGGTTCCAATGTCTATCATATTCGCATTGTTGACATTCTGAGAATCACCGCCCTGTCTTTGTTTCTTTCGAAACCAACAGTCCTTTTTCAAATGACCTTTCTTGCCACAATTAAAGCATCTCTTGCCTTTCTTGGATTATGCTTGTCTGTGGATCCAGCATAATCAGAGTTCTTCCTTTTGTTTCCAACCGAACTCCCTGGTTTCCCTTTGACATAATGCACTCTAGGTGCATCGTCAGAGACATGTCTCTTTACAAGACTCCTTGTCTCTTCTTCAATTCGCAGATGCTTTTGAAGTGTTCAAGGGAAAAGGATTCGGTTGAGTGCAGTAATTTCTTCCTGTAGTCATTCCAACTAGGAGGAAGCTTAGCAATGATTCCTCCTACTTGTAATGCCTCAGAAACTTCTACACCCAACTCTTTCAGTTTGGACACAATGACCTGCAACTCATGCACTTGGTCCATGACTGAAATATTTTCAACCATCTTAAAATTAAAATACCTCATCACCTGAAATTTGTCTGCACCTTGTTTTTCGTTGTTGTACTTGAACTCCAAGGCGTTCCATATCTCCTTCGGTGATGACGTTGCCGTGAATAGATCGTAGATACGATCTGACAAGTTGTTGAGGATATGCCCTCGGCAAAGCATATTATCCTCATGTCTCTTCCTCCAAGCAGTCTTGACCTCCTCAGAGTCCTCTTCTTTTGGGGTTGGAAGATCCTTCAGAGTTGGGTCGAGACAATACCCAATCTGCAGCGCCGTCAGAAGGAACATCATCTTGTCCTTCCAGCGGAGATAGTTCGTTCTATCAAATCGGTCCAACTTCATGCTCTCTTGATTCAAGTATGTCTTTGAATCCATCTCAAATATTCCTTACGATTGTTATGAAAATAAGGGAAGCAAGACAACAAGAAAAAAGCAAACAAAGAATAAAATTGACTTGAGGCGTGCAGAACACACTTTCCGTAAGGAATATTTGCCCCCACTAAATGCTGCAGGGTTATAGGCAAACTTCCTCATAGGATACAACAGCGAACTATCTCTTATTCTCAGCAAGTAGAATAGAGAAAACAATGAACTTTCTAAAGCAAAAGTGTTTTGGAGATGGAAGAAGAAAGTTATATGCTTGTGTGTTATAGGATGCAAGATTAATCTTCAAAATGGGTGTTAATAGCCTATTTATAGGCTCTTAAACTCCTAGAAGACGTTGGAAGTGGTTGCATGGTGATTAGGCATGTCTCTTGGTGCAAAACGATGTGAATTTCCATGAAAAGTCACATCTGTCAGGACATCGATCGATCGATGTGATCGATCGATGTCCTCAGTTCAACATCGAACCCTGCACTCTGGACACATCGATCGATGTCCCCAGTCACACATCAGTCTCTGTATCCAGGACACATCGATCTATGTCCGGCAGAATACTCAACTTCATTTTCAAGCCACATAGATCTATCCATTTGATACATGGATCGATCCAAGTCATGAGTCAAGCTATTCTTGCTTATTCCAACACCATTTCACCTCCATCTTTGATCTCAAACACACACTCTTCATTCCATTGCTTGCTTTTACAAACTATTATAACAAATATAACATTTTGAAATTTGGACAAGCAAGAAAGCACATTTGATTCCTTTTCTTGAGTCATTCAGAGAGGAATCATTTTCCTGATTTGAATTTGCATGTGAATCATTTCTTTGCCCAGTAGTTACTTTAATATCTGAAATTGCTTATGAAATCAACATATTCATTAACGATTGATGTTAACAACGTTTTACTTAAAGTGGGAAAACAAAATTTTAAAATTCATCCAAGAGATGTTGTCATTGCTAATGCAATAACTTTTTTTTACTGTGGGAAGATTCGAACGACTAGTCTTATTGACACCGTTACTTGTAAAATAAATGCGAGAAGAATATGAAGTGCTTAACCATAATGTGTACAGGAAGCTCATACGACACATGAAGTACCTGATTCCCGAACTTCATTTTATGAAATTAAAAATGATATTCATATGAATTAAGTAGTTCTTTTTATTTTAACTTTCTATTTTTGCGTTTTTCAATATAATTATCTTCACTATACGGATTCAATCACTATGTAAGAAGGCCTAATATGCCCTTATGTTTTCATAAGAATTCATACTCTGTATATATCTAAGAATTTGAAGCGGGTTGGAAATCTTAAAGGCTTCAAGATAATAAATCATTTGAGAGAATTAAAAAGACGAAAAAAAAAAAGGAAAAGTTATACTAGTACCATTTATATAAATAGTTGATTATTTTAGACTTGATATCATTTTCTCGATAAAGTTACTACACATGTTAAGCTTCATTTTTACTCTAACGGATACGATCAATTTGATCCACATTAAAACCTGATTATTTACCTATGCAACAACGATATATACACAAATCAATAATATCAGTTTAGATTGTTGATACATTATGCATATGCATGAGAGTTATTATTTTTACGTTAAAGAAGATTTAATAAATGTGTTTTATGAAGATGATAATTCATGCATGGATCAATGACACGGAATAAAATGAAGCATATTTCAACCCCCCCCCCCCCCTCCTCTCCTTTTTTTTTTAACACGTGACCTGAGTGTGATAGTGACATGCAAAATATTGGATAGCGTAATGAAACAACATATCTATTTTCCAAGTAACTATCGATTGCAACATTTGAGATGAAGTGGTGAAATAATAGATCTATTTTTCTAGTAGCTATCAATTTCAACATTTGAGATTTTGGCGAAGGTGACCAACCAGGTAATAAAATGGAACGAAAACGTACTTCTTCACTCTGATTTTATTTCTCTTCTGATTTGACGAGACATTGCTTTTTGATGCACTGGATATCCTGTTACATCCCTTAACAAAATAAATTATTTATTTATAATAAGTGTGTGTGCACCGGTTGGTTTAGGAAAAGAAAATTTACTACATTACCCCATTAGTTCCCATTACTCTACCATAACTCTTCCCTACATAAATAACTATAATCTATTCTTTACATCCCACTTTTGTTTCAGCCGATCACTTGAGTGTAAAAGAAAGGAAGTGCTGTGAGGAAAAAAAAAAGAAGAGGCCGAGAGTTGAGTGAGAAAAGAGAGAAGGAAAAAAAAGGTGTTGTCTAATCCAAATCCCGATTCCCAAACACGGTATAGTATAATCCAAAACAATGTAAGTAAAATTTGTGTATTTACTATGTTTTTGAAAAATTATATGTCAATATTTTCGGTATTAACTGTTAGAATATTCACTTACCAAAGATAATACGGTCAAATCTTACCATAGTTAGACCATTTATGATAATAGATTTAGGTCATTTATGTTGATTGATTAGGAAAATTATGTAGGTGATTTGTTACCTTGTATAGGGGCTTATACACAAGCCTAAATAGGACTCAATTGTATAATCAAATATCAATGAAAAGAAAAACAATTATTTCTTCAATCGTTTTCATGGTATCAGAGCAGGAAAAATTCCTCTCTATGATATTGCTTGGGTGAGATTAGGCTCAGAACAATCTCATCATTTCCTTATACCTTTTCTCAGCCAAACGGCTGTTGATTGAATCCACCGTCACCAGTCTAAAACTGTGTTGCGTTCTCAATTCCAGTGTTCTATCCCTGCAAAATTACCCAGAAAAAACATGTCAGACACAGGCAAATCCGAAGCAAACCACCACCCACCACACCCCAAACACAAACTTCCAACAACAACCCAGGAGAATGGGCATTGCAGGTTGCCCAGATTCCCAGGGAAAGTCTCCATCCGCCATCATCATCACAATCAGTCATGTCTGTGCCTGCACAGAAACTCTTCATGTTTCGGTTAAATTAAACAGTGGAAACTATTCATTGTGGTCCACTGTTATATACAGGGTCATTCTTGGCCAAGGGAAAATTTCTCACCTTACGGGTAATCCCCAACCTCCACAGCCCAATGAACCTCAATATGTAAAGTGCGAACAGGATGACAACAAGGTCTTTACCTGGATCTTGCAGAATGTAGAACCCACCATGATCAGCAATATTACTCGATATCCCACAGCAAGAGCCTTATGGGAAGGCCTTGCTCTTAACTATGGCATGGGTGGAGATGGCTTACAGATTTTTGATCTCCACAAATGGGCAAGTACTATCAGACAAGGGACAGGTAGAGTGGAGGACGTTTGGAACAAACTGCAAGACGTTTGGGTCTCAATCGATACCAAGGACCCAAATCCAATGCGTGTTCAACAGACATCAGCATACAACAGAAAAATTCAAGAATCACGTCTGTACCAGCTTTTATTGGCTATTGGGGGCCAATTTGAGCAAGAAAAAAAGGAGATTGTAAAGAGGGATCCCCTGCCCTTGGTAGAAAGCAGCTTTTCTGAGATCCGCTAGCAGAAGCAAGGAACAATGTCCTGAGAGGACATTCCCCCCTCGGACGATGGTTCCTCATCGGGGGTAAGACAGGGCCTTGCAAGCAAGGCACCAGCAACGGGAAAAGGACGAGGAAAAGGGGGCTAAAAGACTTCTCTCTCCCGCTCAACTTCTTCATCGCGGGAAGAAAAGGAGGATAAAAGACACCTGAGTTGCAAGCCATTGCAAAAGGAAAGGCCACATAAGGGACAAGTGCTTCGATCTAGTCGGGTATCCTGATTGGTGGAAGGAAAACGAACCACCACAAGGAGTTGGCGGAACATGGGCAGCAGGAATTGGAGCCACCATTATTCCTCCAGCGGAGGACGGCAGCAATCAGCCAGAGAGCCACCAGACCACCTAACCCCCTTTTTCCTCACCCTCCTTGTGACCGTCCGACACGTGGTAGCGAAGGAAAAAAGGAGACAGCTCTAGGTTCGCCGTAGGAGGAGGTAAAAGGGGGCGGGTGAAAAACCCTAATCCCCCTTCCCTTTTATATCAACAAATTAGATGTATACCCCATGGTTTTTCTGGAAACGACATTTGCGTCCCTGAAGTTTCTGAAAATATGAGTCCTGGTCCACCATCTGTCCCAAAATCAAAATTGATCTCTGAAATTCCCAGTAATTATGACCAGACCCCCCCAGTCTTCGGTCCAGCTCACTTAAGTCCCTCCACTTGTGAAAACTCTACTAAAACCCCTCAATTTTATCCCCAATTACAAACCGACCCACAACTTGGCCTATAACACTAGGGACCATCCGTACGTGACACTACCAAATGGATATTCGACTGCGGTGTCACTGATACTATGTCCTTCGATCCTACTGATTTTATCAAATCCTCACCTCCTTTAAAATCTCATGTTGAAAACCGCTAGTGGAGAAACTATCCTGTTCGGGGAGGTGGGACCATCACTATTACACCAGATATCACCTTATCTCATTGCCTATATGTTCCCTCTTTTTCTACAAAATTATTTTCCATTAGCCAATTAACGAAGGAATTAGACTGTGTAGTCTCATGTATCCTTCTTTTTGCATATTGCAGGACATTCATACGGGGAGCATAATTGGACGTGGTACTGAAAGTGGTGGCCTCTATTATGTGGATGCAGTAGAGCGACAGGGCCGATCTAATCTTGCCACCGGATCGGTTACTCAACAGCTGTGGCTCTGGCACCACCGGTTAAGACATTCATCATTTAGCTATCTAAAATTTCTTTTTCCTGACTTGTATAAACCACTTAGATAACTTGACATGTAGCACTTGCCTCCAGGCCAAATAGCCTCGAGTAACATATGCGTCAAATAAAACTCGTGTTGACAAAATGTTTTCATTAGTATATTCGGATGTGTGGGGTCCCTCTCCCATCCTACGTCTTTGGGTTTTCGATATTTTGTCATTTTTATCGACGATTTCTCCCGGATGACATGGTTGTATGTACTCAAACACAAATCTGATGTGACTACAAAGTTTATCGAATTCCATAAAATATTCAGACACAGTTCTAAACATCTATTCAAATTCTTCGTTCCGATAATAGTGGGGAATATCTTGATGGACACTAAAACAATTCCTCAATGAAAAAGGCATACTCCATCAAACATCCTGTCTCGGCACTCCTGAACAAAATGGAGCTGCCGAAAGAAAAAATTGCACACTTCTCCAAATGACACGAGCCATGATGATAGACGCTAGTGGTTCCTTGAAGCTTCTTCCCGGAGGCGGTGTCCACTGCCAATTATCTTAGTAACAGATTGCCTACTGCTATACTGAATCATCAAACTCCTCTACAAGTATTAGCCACCCCAAGCACACATCCCATATCTCTTGACACTACCCCTCCTAAAGTCTTTGGGTGTACCATTTTTTGTCTATGTCCCAAAAACACAACGAGACAAATTTTGACCCCTGTGCTGAAAAATGTGCCTTTGTCGGCTATTCCCCCCAAACCAAAAAGGATAACCGATGCTATAACCCCCCCGGACTCACCGTATATACACCACCATGAATTGTGTCTTCTTTGAAACCGAATCCTTCTTGCCACCCAATCTCAGTCTCAGTGGGAGATAGCAAGTGATGATACTCTTGATTGGCTGTCAGTACCATACTGGTCGACGACTGGACCAACACGGCAAGTAGATGACACCGACCGCACAACAGCTACCCATGATACAGTGGCCCCATTTCAGTACCACCTAATGATGTTCCCAAGTGAATGACCAGCAACAGGTAAAGGTAGTATACATGTTAATGATACTGAATCTAATTCTGTTGATAGCTTATCTGAATTCTGATAATAACTCACCTGAATTGTCTCGTTGAAGGTTGAAATTCATTCTCCCATTCCCCAAGAAACCCACTCTTTTTAAGAAACACAGGGACGTGTATGGCTGCCCAAAAAAACAGGGGGGTACATCCTGAACGGTACTCTCCCACCAAGGTAGCACAAGCGTCAAAATACCCTGTCAAGATGAATGTACCAGAACTGGCCCTTAGCTTCTTGTGACACTATGTTATGAAAGCATTCCACACAACCGTAGAAGAAGTATGCAAACAACCACAGTGGAAAGAAGCCATGGAGACAGAAATGGATGCTCTAAAGAAAAATCAAACATGGAAAAATGTGTCAGTTGCCTGTTGGGAAGAAGACAGTAGGATTGCCGATGGGTGTTTACCATCAAATACAAGGCAGATGGAAATATCGAAGACATAAAAGCCAGACTGGTTGTAAAGGGGTAATACACAGACCTACGGCATTGACTACTCAGAGACATTTTTCTCCTGTAACCAGAATCGACATCATCCCGGGTACTATTTTCTATTGCAAAGCAAATAAGAACTGGCCTTTACAACCAGTATGACGTGAAGAATGCGTTCTTACATGGAGAACTCAATGAGGAAGTATACATGGAGCCTCCACCAGGTTTTTCATATCAGTTTAAGCCCAATCACGTGTGTAAACTAAAGAAAGCATTGTATGGACTTAAACAATCGCCTCGAGCCAGGTTCAGACGGTTCACTGCTGTCATGAAGAAAGACGGATACAAACAGAGTAACACTGACCACAGTCTCTTCTTCAAAATACAGGGAAGTTTTATTACATGCCTTATCATTTATGTTGATGATATGATTATTACAGGAAATGATACTAATGAATTTTAACGTCTCAGGAACCATTTGTTTACCTCAGTTCGAGATGAAGGATCTTGGAGGCCTGAAATACTTCTTGGGAATTGAGGTGTTAATGTCATCAAAAGGGCATTTACATTTCGCAACGCAAGTATAGCTTGGACCTGCTAGCTGAAGTGGGACTACTGGATACAAAAACCTGTTGATACTCCCATGACCAGAATCAAAGTTAGGAGATAATTCAGGGTGCTCAGCTAGTGGAATGAGAACAATATCAGAATTGGTTGGAAAACTGATCTGCTTTGGCCCACACTCCGTCCGACATTGCCTATGCAGTTGGTGTTGTGAGTCAATTTATGCATAGGTCCCTCAGAAACAACACCATGAAGCAGTGTTCATCAGGATTTTATGATATCTCAAAGGCAACACCCGGAAGAGGTATTCTGTTCCAAAATCATGGTCATCTCGACATTGAGACATATACAGATGCAGATTGTGGGCCAGAAATGTGTTTAGACAGACGCTCTAAACGTCAGCTATTTCACAATGGTTGGAGGAAATCTAATGACATGGTGGAGTAAGAAGCACTCAGTAGTTGCACTTTCCAGTGCCGAAGCAAAGTTTCGAGGATTGTGAGAGACAAATCACTGAAATATTGTGGCTATGAAAGCTCATGATGGAACTTGGTCTACTGATGAAGGGACCAACACGTTTGAATTGTGATAACAAACAGGCATCAATCAGCATTTCAGAGAATCCGGTCCAACATGACCGAACCAAGCACATCGAGGTAGATCGACATTTCATCAAGGAAAAGCTCGATAGTGGTGTTATTGTTTTAACCATTTGTCCGGTCAGAGGACCAACTTGCAGACATACTCACTAAAGCAGTCAATGGACGAGTCTTCTCAGAAACATTGTACAAGTTGAACATTAGAGATCATACTGTTCAACTTGAGAGGAGTGTTAGAATATTCACTTACCAAAGATAATACGGTCAAATCTTACCATAGTTAGACCATTTAATTGATGAATGATTTAGGTCATTTATGTTGATTGATTAGGAAATTATATAGGTGATTTGTTACCTTGTATAGGAGCTTATACACAAGCATAAATAGGACTCAATTGTATAATCGAAATATCAATGAAAAGAAAAACAAATTATTTCTTAAATCGTTTCATTAACTTCAGATCATGTATTCGTATAATTGTTTGTATCGTTGGATTAATTCATATTGTATATGTGATATGTGTGTTAAATATATATGAATGTTTTGTGGCCAATGGCCGAATGGCTTTTTCTTTGCGTGCGTGTGTGTGAGGTGTATGCATGACAAACATATACATATACATACATGGAGTGTATACTATATCTACATTTATAAATATTTTTATATATCATGTAGTGTGCGTGAATAGGAGTGATAAAATTGCTTTCTTCCTTTTCAAATCTATACATCAAATGCTGGGATCATTTATTTGTAATCGATGTGGTATTTTGTTTCTCCTGAGATGACATACATTTGGAAATTCAAATGCTGAGTATATGTGTGGTGATACAATCTTGAATATAATAATGGATATAAATGTATGTGAATTGTTTATTCCCCGCTATCTTCTTTTGATTCAACATATTGTTGGACAGGGGGTTGTCATGGTTGACTGAAATTGATTTTATAAGATGTATAAATATGTAAGATGTGCCAATTGGGGTGTTATAAAAATTTGGGTTTTTCGGGGGTCTTTTGGACTGTTTATTTTGAATGCTTGATTTGGGGTCTTTTGGTAATTTTACCTAACTTTTGTTCTCGGAAAAATAATTTTCAAAAATTTGGTATTCATATTTGAAATTCACACCTACAACTTGAAATATATTGTTAGAGCCGGATTGATTCCTATTTTGAGACGCTGAGATGCAACTACCCCTCGTATGTGATAGGGCTTCTGTATGCATTTTGGGCCTGAGCGTAACGACCTAGTCTGGGACAGGGTCAAAAGCATATATTTGGTGCTATAGACGTAACGACCTAGACTGGGACATGGTGTCTGTTGAGAAATATGTTTGGAATAATTTTCAAAGTCATGATTTTAAGTGTGAATACTTAAAAATGTCACACATGGTCTTATATGTGATTAAAAGTTAAAAAAGTTGACATCGATCTCTCAGGTTGTTGCACATCGATCGATCTATGTACATAGAACTCTGACATCGATCGATCTATTGTAAGGCAGAATAGTTTAATAGACATTTCCTGTGAGACCAATCGATCTCTAAACCTGAGACACATCGATCGATCGATGTACGTCGAACCCTCACTTCGATCGATCGATGTAGGTCAGAGGGCAAACTTTGAAACTTTCTGTGAGACATCGATCTCTGAAGCTGAGGCACTTTTGATCGATCGATGTCTAGGGTTTTTAGGAATATTTTTCTAAAAATGTGTTAAAAGCGATTGTTTTCATTTGTATATGATTTATACATGTTCATTATGTGATTATTATGTGTTTTTGGTGATTATTATTGGTCTTATGACTAACATGCCTTGGAAGTTTCTACAACTTACCAAAATGGGCAAAATTGGTATTTTGAGTTTTGTAGGAACATCACATGATGAAAATGTTCAAGGATGTATTCTCATCCTATTTATCATGACAAAGGTGGAATTGTGATTATTTCTGACCATCGGGGTCATTTCTGGAGTTTTCTCACACCAGGGGTATTTTGGGTCATTTCACACCCCTGAGGGTATTTTTGGTATTTTCACTCAAGGAATCTCTTGAGCATATTATTATCTTCATTCTGAAGATGTGTGATTATTTGAAGATAATATTGGGTGATCTTATATCTTATTCTCTCAACCAATGATATTATTGACTATACCCTGGATATGTGACAATTTGAGATGTCACATTCTTTTTTTTCTCGAAGTCCCTCTTATATATGTTATAAGAGCACATTTAATCATCATTATTCAGAGATATCAAAGGTTCAAGGTGTGAAAATGTTCTTGACATATAAGAAGACATATTGGAGAATTTCGGAGTTACACGTTGACATAATCTTGTCAATTGTTATCTACTTATTTATTCTTCAAAAATTTGAGTTGCTACACATATTGGTATGTCCAAAAACTGTGTTTAATACAGATGGACATGATGTGGTATTTATTTTATGAGTGGAGAGCAAGTGGACCAACCCAAAAAGGAGCTAGTTGGCAAAATTTCCAACTTGGAAATTTCAAAATATACCCCAACGGCTATAGACTTTTCTTGGGTATTTCAGCAGAATTTTTAGAAGTCAAATGGAGCTCTCACATGCCCTTTTATTGTGCTTGAAGTTGGGGATAATTTGGTGGTATTATCCTTTCTTATTTTATTAAGAAAAAGCAAAATATATTTGTTGGAAAAATGTAAGTAGCCAACGGCTACTACATTCAAATTTTGAGCTGAATTTTGTTGAAAATGTTCAACAATTCACATGTCCTATGTTTATGCCAAGGAGTTGAGGCATTATCTTCTCCTTATTGTCTATTCTTGCTAAGGATAATTCAAGGCAATTCCAAGTCACTTTTTAGTTGAAATTTTTGGCCAAGATGACATCCTAGGTGGAACCAATCATTGTGTTTTATTTTGCCAAGTGTACAAAGGCCAGCCAATGATGAGAAGACATTTGGAATTGATGATGAAGATGGTGACACATGTGCATTCTTATCTTCAAGGCTCAAATCACACTATAAATAGAGGCAATGGTGAAGAAGATGAAACACACTTGAAGCTCACAAGAATTTGTTGAATTGTCTAGCTTTCATCTTCATCTTCTTGTTGTTGTTGTTTTAATCATTCTAGCAAAGGTGTTCTTGTTGTATTGTGATGAGCTACAAGCCTCTTGAGCTTCATTTGTAAGATTGATTAGCCATATTTATAAGGCTACATCAATAGGTGTTAGAGGAGCTGCAACTAAGTGTTGCTTAGAAGGTGATTATCCAAGTCTTGAGTAGGGTTGTTGTATAACCTAAGGATCAAGCTTGGCTCTTGTTGTAAGGTGTTCATTTCATAGTAAAATCCAAGGAAATGTGTTCCTTGGGACTGGAGTAGGTCACATTTGTTGGACCGTACACCGGCAATAAACACCACTAGAGGGGGGGTGAATGGTGATTAGCGAAAATTACACTACAATCCTTTGTTAAAATCTCCTTTGAAAACAGAATCTGAGACCACCTCAGATTCAGAACCCTTTTTCAAAAATTCATAAATAATTGTACACAAATCCAATAATTATGAAACTTTCCAAAATTTAACGACAATGAGTTAACAAGACTCTATCTAGAAAACAGACAAAAATAAGATCGTTTGGCCCTTCAAACAAATAAAAAGATTCAGATGGTCAATCTGGACAGAATTGGACAGAATAGTGCTGATTTTGCCAAACGTGTTTCTCTTTGAATACTCAACCAAAAAGGTTCTTTATATCAAAACACTCCTTAGGATGTGTAGATTAAGTTTACAAAAGACCCTGACCTTAAACAATTCCTGAAAAATACAGAATTTAAGTTTTCTCAAAACTGGTCAGATTGCAGCCAGATTGGAGCAGTTATCTTGCAAAGACTGAAAAACTAACTTTCCCTTGCTCAAATCAAGTGATTATTGTTGAAAATAAAATCTAATAGTCTGAAGTATAAATCCACCAAAAATCATGAATTTTGAAAATATTTAGCTATTTTTTCAAATTGTGAGAAGTTGTGTGAAAACTGCAGTCAAAACGGGCAGAAAAAGAAAAAGAAAAGAAACAAGAGAAGAACACCGAAGATTTATCCTGGTTTGGTCAATGTGACCTACTCCAGTCTCAAAGAACACCTTTTCTTGGATTTCACTATGAAATGAATACCTTACAACAAGAGCCAAGCTTGATCCTTGGGTTATACACCAACCCTACTCAAGACTTGGATACTCACCTTCTAAGTAACACTTGGTTGCAACACCACTACAACCTATTGATGTAGCCTTATTAAGATGGCTAATCAATCTTACAAATGAAGTTCAAGAGACTTGTAGCTCACCACAATACAACAAGAACACCTTTGCTACAATGAATAAAACAACAACAAGAAGAAGATGAAGATGAAAGCTAGACAATTCAACAAATGCTTGTGAGCTTCAAGTATGTTTCATCTTCTTCATCATTGCCTCTATTTATAGTGTGATTTGACCCTTGAAGATAAGAATGCACATGTGTCACCATCTTCATCATCAATTCCAAATGTCTTCTCATCATTGGTTGGCTTTGTACACTTGGCAAAATAAAACACAATGATTGGTCCACCTAGGATGTCACTTTGGCCGAAATGATAAGCTCCAAAAATGACTTGGAATTTGTTTGATTTATCCTTAGCAATATAGAGATAATTCCCTCAACTTCTTGGTACAAGAATAGACATGTGGACAATTACCATTTCAAAGTCAAAATTTAGCTCCATTTGAATGTAGTAGCCGTTGGCTACTTAGGATTTTCCAAGAAAAACTTTGATTTTTTCTTAATAAAATAAGAAAGGATAATACCACCAAATTATCCCCAACTTCAAGCACAATAATAGGGCATGTGAGAGCTCCATTTGACTTCCAAAAATCTGCTGAAAATACCCAAGAAAAAAATATAGCCGTTGGCTATTTTTAGTAAAGTCCAAGTTGGCAATTTTGCCAACTAGCTCCTTTTTGGTTGGTCCACTTGTCTCCAACTCATAAAATGAATAATGTATCATTATCAACTGCAAACTCACGTTTTTAAACATGTATATATGTGTAGCAACTCAGATTTTTGAAGAAAAAATAAATAGATAACAATTGACAAGATTATGTCAACGTGTAACACCGAAATTCCCCAATATTTCTTCTTATATGTTGAGATCATTTCCACACCTTTGACACCTTTAATATCTCTGAATAATGATGATAAATGTTCTCCTATAACATATATAAGAGAGTCTTCAAGAAAAAATAGAATGTGACATCTCAAATCGTCACATATCCAGCTATAGTCAGTAATCATCGGTTGAGAGAATAAGATATAAGATCACCATATTATCTTCAAAATAATCATAACACAGCTCCAGAATGAAGATAACAATATGCTCAAGTTATTCCTTGAGTGAAAACACCAAAAATACCCTTGGGGTAAAATGACCAAAATAGCCATGGTGTGAGAAAACTTCAGAAATGCTCCCGATGGTCAGAAATAATCACAATTCCACCTTTGTCATGATAAACAGGATGAGAATATATCCTTGAAACATTTCCATCATGTGATGTTCCTTCAAAAACTCAAAATACCAATTTTGCCCTTTTTGGTAAGTTGTAGAAACTTCCAAGGCACGTTAGTCACAAGACAATAATAATCACAAAAAACACATAATAATCACATAATGAACATGTATAAATCATGTACAAACGAAAACAACCATTCTATCAAATTTAGAAAAATATTTCTAAAAACTCTAGACATCGATCGATCGAAGTGCCTCAGCTTCAGAGATCGATGTCTCACAGAACCATATCGATCGATCGACGTGAGAGTTCGATGTATATCGATCGATCGATGTGTCTCAGGTTTAGAGATCGATGTCTCATAGAAAGGTCTTAAACTTTTTTGCCTTACATAGATCGATCGATGTGAGAGATCTATGTACATAGATCGATCGATGTGCAACAACCTGAGAGATCGATGTCAACTTTTTCAACTTTTTCAACTTTTAATCACATATAACACCATGTGTGACATTTTTAAGTAGACCGAACCAGGATAAATCCTCGGTGTTCTTCTCTTGTTTCTTTATTTCTGTTTTCTATCCGTTTTGACTACAGTTTTCACACAATTTCTCATAATTTGAAAAAATAGCTAAACATTTTCAAAATTCATGATTTTTGGTGGAGTTATACTTTAGACTGTTAGCTTTCATTTGCAACAAGAATCACTTGATTTGAGCAAGAGAAAGTTAGTCTTTCAGTCTTTGCAAGATAACTGTTCCAATCTGGCTGCTATCTGACCAGTTTTGAGAAAACTTAAATTGTGTATTTTTCAAGACTTTTTTAAGGTCAAGGCCTTTTGGAAACTTCATCTACACATCATAAGGAGTGTTTTGATATAAAGATCAACATTTTTAGTTGAGTATTCAAAGAGAAACACGTTTTGCAAAATCAGCAACATTCTGTCCAATTCTGTCCAGATTGACCATCTGAATCTTTTTATTTGTTTGAAGGGTCAACAGATCTTATTTTTGTCTGATTTTTGGACAGAGTCTTGTTAACTCATTGATGTTCAATTATGGGAAGTTTCATAATTTTTGGACTTTTGTAATTATTTGTGAATTTTTTAAAAACGGGTTCTGAATCTGAGGTGGTCTCAGATTCTGTTTTCAAAGGGGATTTTAACAAAGGGTTGTAGTGTAATTTCCGCTAACCACTATTTACCCCCTTTAGTGGTATTTATTGTAGGTGCACGGTCCAACATTTGGTATCAGAGCCAGACAACACCATTCAAAAGAAGCAAGATTCAACATCATACGAACAATACAAGGCCAAGAAACAACAATTCATTATATACTGCGTGTCTCAAATCCAAGGTATAGACAATGGCTATTGTTTCTCACACAGGTGAGTTGGAAGGTATGTCTACACAACGTCCTCCTCTTTTTGACGGCAATAATTTTGTTCATTGGAAACTAAGAATGAGGCTATTCTTAATGGCTATAGACATCGGTTTATGGTCTATAGTTGAAGATGGGCCGTACATTCCAATGAAAGTTGTACAAGTTAGTGAAGTAACTCAAGAGGTTGAAAATATAAAAGTGAATGGTCATCGGATGATAAAAAGAAAATTTCCGTTAATACTAAAGCTATGCAATTACTTTTAAATGGACTTTCAACTTCTGAAGCAGGATATGTGTCAAATTGCACAAGCACACACGACATGTGGAAATCACTTGTATTAAAGCATGAAGGTACTAGTGGTGTTAAAGAGTCAAAAATAAACATGCTTATGACTGAATTAGAGACTTTCAAAATGTTGCCAAAAGAATCCATAACATCTATGGATTTGAGGATTACTAATATTTTCAATGCCCTTGAAGCTTTAGGGAAGTCATTTTCGAACAGTGAAAAGGTTCAAAAGGTGCTACGAAGCCTCCGTGCTGAATGGAATCCAAAGGTGACTGCAATCGAGGTGACAAAGTCAATCACTAAGATGGATGAATTGATCGGGTCTCTTAAAGTTTACGAGGTTAAATTAAACCAACGAAAGTCTGAATCGTCTAAGTCATCCGGTAAGTCAATAGCTTTCAAAACAACCGAAACACATGCTAGTAACGATGATAGTAATAGTGATACTGAATTAGACGATGACTTGATATTGATAGCTAGAAAACTAAAAAAAATTTCAAACGTCCAAATAGGAATAGACAACGTAATTCTTCTTCTTCTTCTTCTCAACCTAGGAAGAATAACACAAACAAATGGTATAATAAAGAATTAAAGTGTTATGAATGCGGTCAAAAAGGACATATTTCATACGACTGTCCCACGAAGAAAAATAATAATAACAACAACAATAATAAACAAGCCAAGGACAAGGAGGCTCAAACGATAAAGACAAAGGAGTCTAAGACAAGAAAAGGGAAACGAGCAATGAAGGTGAGCACATGGAGCGACTCATCCGACTCAGAATCTGAAACTGAGGAAGCTCAAGTCTGCTTCGTATCCAACGAGGTATGTTCTTCTTCTGATAGTGATTCTGATAGTGACATGACACTTGATGAAATGTATGAAAATTCCTAAGAATGCATGCTCACTGTAAGAGGCTCTCTAAAGAAAAAGAAACTAGTTGAAGAAAATGACAAGTTGAAGACGTTCAACTTGGAATTTTCCGATCAACTAGAATCTCTTAAACAAGAGTCTACTAACTCTTGATTCTTTAGAGAATAAAATTGAATCATATAGGAAAGATGAACATAAGATAAAAACGGAAAATAAGATGCTAAAGTCTAAGTTAGAAAGTTGTGAACATGAAATAACACAACTTAAGTCGTCTAAACTTAACTTAGAAAAAATGTTGGAACAATTTAAATCGGGTGCAAATATGTTATCCCATCACAAAAGTATGGTAATGATAAAACCGGCTTAGGCTATAAAGAAGAAAATGAAAAAGTAAATAAAAAGACTAAGTTTGTCTCATCTAGTACAAAGTTTTCATATAATACAAAATCAACTTTGCCTGCTACATCTTCTTCTACACCTTCTTCTACTTATATCAATGCAAAAATACAACATACACCCACCAATATACACACGCATAAACATACATCTAGGCAAAACTTTGCATCTAGAGAGCCTAGAAATTATGCCTACATGTATACAAATGCAACTAGACCGAATAAAATGCATACAACTTATTATGAACCTAAGTATAGGCAACACTCTTATAAGTCGTATAGAAATGCCTACAAACACACTTATATAGCACCATATAAGAAACAAATTCACATGCCTTATACACATCATAAATCTCGGCCATCCTACAATGATTATCATGTAGGATCTGCAAGGAACCACTAGAAGGGGGGGTTGAATAGGTGGTGCGGAAATTGTGGTTTTTAAAATTTCTTTAAACTTGAACAATTCAAGTTCTGAAAACAGATTCTGTTTTCAGGACCAGTTTTAAAATGTTTTTGAAACCAGGTTAGAAGTCTCAAAAAATTATGAACATTTTAGAGAATTTAGCCTCAGATGTTATGAGGGTCCCCTAAAAATTTCAAATTAAAATTCAACCTTTAACCCCTTCAAATACCGTTGGTACTCAGATTGTGTGAATCTGCCAGAAACGGTAGATGGTTTTGAAAAATTAATTCCTATTTGTGTGAACGTCCAAATGCTCTGAAAATTTAACCAATAAATCCTTATATACTATATTTAAATGGGTTGAAACAGTTTTTAAAAATTCTTTTGGGAAGTAGGTCAACTACAATCAAAGTCTCAAACTTTGCAAGTCTGAAAATCAGACTGCACTAGTCTCAGAACTTTTGATGTTTGATTGACTTATACTTATCCAAAAGGGTTGAAACTTGTTCCAAATTAACCCTAGAACGTGTAAGTTTTTTTGGAAATTTTCGTAATTTTTGAAAAACGTTTGCTATTTTTACGGATGCAAACAAGAAGGGTAAACAGTGCAGTAACTGAAAGGTAAATGCAGAAAGTAAATGGCACCAAGATTTTTACACTGGTTCGGTTATAAAACCTACTCCAGTCTTCAAGGAACACCTTCCTTGGTTCACACTAATCACACACACGCAGTACACCTTACCGCAGGGTTGATAGAGTTACACCTTTAACTCCAACCCTTTACAAACCTTGTATGACAAGTACAATTCGCACGAACACCCACCACCTTGCTAGAATGAAGATTGATCACACCTTGATCAATCTTTTACAAAGATATATGAATGGTGGTTTATCTTAAGCCTATTCAAGATTGAAAGATATGAAAAAATAGGCTTTTACAAGAAGAAGAAAGAAAGAAAGAATGTAGAAGAAGAAGAACTAGGCTTTTGATCACATTGATTTTGCAATGCTTGTTGCCTTGTTTTGTTTGCTCTCTTCTCTTTCCTTTTAATGAGTCATGGCAGTCCCTTGTGTAGTGTCTCCTCCTCTTGAAAATTATCTTTTATGTCCTTGAGAGGGTGTAAGACATCATTGTGACAATGTCTTGCTTACTTGGCATCTTCTTATTGGATGATCATTTAGTCTTCGCTTACTTGGCACCTTCTCATTGGATGAATGTTGTCATCATTGATGACTTGGAAAAAATCTGAGAATTACACTTAAACATGTGCCAAAATCATCACAAAATTACTTCCATAAATCATAAGATATATCACATAAATTGCAAGACAACAAATCCTTCCAAACTAGGATAAAATTCGGCCATTATGTCTCATTGCCATGCTGAATTTTCAGCATGTGCATCATTCAATTTTATTCAAAATAATACCCAATTTACTTTGATTTTTCTTTATAAAAATGAATCAACAATTTATGGTAAGTATTACTATCACATAAGATATGAACTTGGACACTCTCAAGCTCACAAATTCGGCCACCATGTCTTCACACATGTTGAAAAATTTTCAGCATGTGTGATATGTAAAATATCACACTTTATTAATTTAAATAATATTCAAAACCTTTCCATTTCTTCTTCCAATCAATCACACAATAAAAGATGATAGAATATATCACTTTGAAGACAAAATTTCGACCACCTAAGGTTACCATGCTGAAATTTTCAGCATGTGATATAAGAGAGATAAATTTTGAATGCTTACCATTTGTAGCTTCTCTCTTCAATTTACCAACATTTTATGATTGATCCTTGACCAATCAATGTGCCAAGAAGGCTCCAAATAAGCTCCATCTCAGCTGTAGGTGGCGTTGGAAATGATTGTGTATGGTGCTGAAATTTTTTTTGCTAACTTTGTAAAACAATGCACATTTAATTATACACACATGTTATATTCCAATCAGCCCTTAATTTAATTTTCTAGAACACTTTAAGATGTATATATATGTAAAAAGTGTCTAGATACGTGTCACATGATGTACCAAAAACGTTCCATGTGTTGTGTGCGTAGAAAACCGAATTTTCGATATTTATCGATTACCCGATTTTTCTCTAATTTAAATTCCAACTTTTGCACATGTTATATATATTATGTTATACATAATATATATAATATATACTTTAAATCTCAGCACTTAGCTGGTCTAAAGTGGTACCATTTACATGTGACAAAAATTAAACTTGGAATCTTCACATTTTGGCCTTAATGTGGAGTAATTTGTGTGTGCCAACATAGAAAGTATTTTTGGCTGAATATTCAGTGATGTGCACGAAATTTTCATCAAATTTTGATGTATAGGGGCTGGCCATTTATTTATGGCAGGTACGTGACACGTTGGCGAAGTTTCGGTATTCGCCCGATACGACAAATTTCGGTTTAGAACCTTTTATCGTGTCCTATTTAATTTGTCATTACCATATTTATATCATATGATATAAGACCTGAATATACTCATAAATATGAGTTAAGTATAGTGGTGTGACGTTAACGTACATACGTAAAATATATAAGTGTCGGTAGTACGTTGGAATACATGTGTATGTGCCTTTTTCAAAAAAATCTGAAAATATATGTAATATATGTGTATATAGGCGTGTATCATTAAAGAGGGGAGGAGGATAAAACTTTCCTTCCTTAGCCTTGTTGCCTTTGTGCCTTTTCCAAATGTGGCTTCCTTAATGAACTACTTAGTTTATTAAACTAAGTACTTCGCTTAACGAACTAGTTAGTTCATTAATGATGGCACCTGAAAATAGTATAAACACAACAAATGTTTGCCATATGATGTAAGCTTTAACGCTTCATGGTTCATTAGTACGGCAACATAATATATAAGCTAAATAAGGCAAGTTGTAAGCAACGTATCATGCATACATGTATATATCATGCACGTTTGTATAGTCATGCATTTAAATCACTTATTTTGAAATCACTCAAACCCCATTTTCTCTACAATCTCCCCCTTTTGATGATTTTCAAAATAACTTATGCACATGATTTAAATGCTATCGCTCCCCCTTCAAACTGCATAAAATCAAAACTTGAATTTTAAATTCCGAGTCGCTCCCCCTTAATTTATGCAATATTATCTCTCTCCCCCTTAAATCATGCTTTCTCTCCCCTTTATTTTGGAAAGCAAATCAAAAGATGTTGTAAAGATAAAGAAAAAAAATCATGCATTTCATATACGTGCGTTCGTAAGGGTTATTTATTCAACCCTTTGAAAATGTCCCTTTTGGTACCCAATTTGGGTGACCTTTCTAGGTCTTCCAAAAGGTGAGAAAGATGATGAGAAGCAACATAATATACTTTAGGTGCAACTGTATTGGCCTTTGCCAAGAACTCCTTTATACGCATTATATGTAGGACGTTTTTGATATGTCCTTGTGTTGTATGCGTAGTGCGTGGATGGAATGAATGTCGTGTATGCATACTCTTTTCTTTTATATCTATATGGTACAAAGTTGTATTTCATGATGTGAAGAGGAAGTGGGGCGTGATGAGAAATAGGCAATTTTTGTGTCATCTTAGACGCCATTTGAGGCTTTGGGTGTCTACTTTCTTAGACACAACAAACTTAGTTGTTTGGTGATACTTCATTAGTATCAACGTATCCCAACCCCGTTTTGTCACTATCATGCTTTTGTGATAAGATAATACGATGCAGCATGTTAGATCCCGTGTCAAATTGTTTCACCTTTTTCTCTACATCGCATTCCTTGATTTCAAGTTTGAAATCTCGGATTTCAATTCAATGTTCTCGGATGTCAATGATGAAATTTCAGATTTTAATGAATTTATAATGCATGACGCTCTTCTTTTGAATCGTTTAATTGAGACACAAGATCTTTGTTAGAAGATTCTAACAATTTCTTGTCTTCAATTAATCGCTTCTTTTCTTTTGCAAGAGTCTTTGAAAACTTATGCAATTCTAAATATTGACTAAATAAATCATCATATGAACATTCAGAATCGGAATCAGAGTCGGAAGATACCTCATTTGATGCTTTAGATGTAAAGCATACTTGTGCCTTGTGTTCTTCCGTATCATCAGTCTCAGAGTCGGATGTGTCACTCCAAGTGGAGGCTTTGAATGCTCTTCTCCTTTGCTTAGGTTCTGAGACGAGTCTATTCTTGTTCCGATCCTTGTCAGGGTATTTATTTGTTTGTTTTCTTTATTAGGGCAGTCATATGATAGATGTCCAAGTTTGCCGCATTCATAGCACTTTATTTCCTTATTTTTATTTTTATGATCCTTAGATGATGTAGACTTATGTTTAATCGATTTTCTCAATATTTTTCTTAATCTTTTAGCCATTGTGATTAAGTCCTCATCATCGGAATCTGTTCATTATCATCTACGACGTATTCATTTGATTTAAAGCTATAGCCCTATCATTATTAGAAATGGACTCAGAATGTCTTAAAGCAAGTTTGTTTTCATATACCTTAAGTGATCCGATTAGTTCTTCCATTTTAATGATTTGGTCTCTTTCTTTCTTCTATGGCCGTTACTTTAGGGTCCCACTCGGATGGAAGGCTTCGCAAAACCTTTTGTACCTTTTCCTGCATAGTGAAGGCTTTGCCAAGAGACTCAAGAGAATTATAAATGTTAGTCAAGCGTAAATCCATCTCAACAATAGACTCATTTGGAATAATTTAAAGGACTCAAGTGTGGACATAAGCATATTGATTTTGGACTCCTTTACTTGGCTAGTCCTTCATGTTTCATTTCAAGAATATGCCACATCTCTTGAGCACTAGAACAATTTAACACATAGCTAGACTCACTCTTACTTAATCCATTTAGAAGCAATTGCATGGCCTTAGCATTCATACTAAGTTTCTTTTTATCTTCACTTGTATAATCTTGTCTAGTTTTAACGACTTCTAATGTGACTCCGTCTACAGTGGATAACTTAGATGGGACATAAGGGCCATCTTCAATAATTGACCAAAGATCTATATCTATAGCCATAAGAAAAAGTTTATTCTTAGTTTCCACTGAAAAAAAAACTCACCGTCAAAAAGTGGAGGCCTTTGGCTCGACATACTTTCTTGCTCGGTTTTGAGATTTGTGGATGCCATCTCACTAAATCGTTGGATTCCTTGAAGTGAGTGTTCCTGTTCTCTGATACCAATTGTAGGATCTGCAAGGCACCACTAGAAGGGAGGGTTGAATAGGTGGTGCGGAAATTGTGGTTTTTAAAATTTCTTTAAACTTGAACAATTCAAGTTCTGAAAACAGATTCTGTTTTCAGGACCAGTTTTAAAATATTTTTGAAACCAGGTTAGAGGTGTCCAAAAATTATGAAACTTTTAGAGAATTTAGCCTCAGATGTTATGAGGGTCCCCTAAAAATTTCAAATTAAAATTCAACCTTTAACCCCTTCAAAAACCGTTGGTACTCAGATTGTGCGAATCTGCCCAGAAACGGTAGATGGTTTTGAAAAATTAATTCCTATTTGTGTGAACGTCCAAATGCTCTGCAAATTTAACCAATAAATCCTTATATACTATATTTAAATGGGTTGAAACAGTTTTGAAAAATTCTTTGGGAAGTAGGTCAACTACAATCAAAGTCTCAACCTTTGCAAGTCTGAAAATCAGACTGCACTAGTCTCAGAACTTTTGATGTTTATTGACTTATTCAAAAGGGTTGAAACTTGTGCCAAATTAACCCTAGAACGTGTAAGTATATTTCTGGAAATTTTTGTAATTTTTGAAAAACTTTTCCTATTTTTACGGATGCGAACAAGAAGGGTAAACAGTGCAGTAACTGAAAGGTAAATGCAGAAAGTAAATGGCACCTTCCTTGGTTCGGTTATAAACAACCTACTCCAGTCTTCAAGGAACACCTTTCTTGGTTCACACTAATCACACACACGCAGTACACCTTACCGCAGGGTTGATAGAGTTACACCTTTAACTCCAACCCTTTACAAACCTTGTATGACAAGTACAATTCGCACGAACACCACCACCTTGCTAGAATGAAGATTGATTACACCTTGATCAATCTTTTACAAAGATATATGAATGGTGGTTTATCTTAAGCCTATTCAAGATTGAAAGATATAAAAACAATAGGCTTTTACAAGAAGAGAGAAAGAAAGAAAGAATGTAGAAGAAGAAGAACTAGGCTTTTGATCACTTTGATTTTGCAATGCTTGTTGCCTTGTTTTGTTTGCTCTTCTCTTTCCTTTTAATGAGTCATGGCCGTCCCTTGTGTAGTGTCTCCCCCTCTTGAAAATTATCTTTTATGTCCTTGAGAGAGTGTAAGACATCATTGTGACAATGTCTTGCTTACTTGGCATCTTCTTATTGGATGATCATTTAGTCTTCGCTTACTTAGCACCTTCTCATTGGATGAATGTTGTCATCATTGATGACTTAGAAAAAATCTGAGAATTACACTTAAACATGTGCCAAAATCATCACAAAATTACTTCCATAAATCATAAGATATATCACATAAATTGCAAGACATCAAATCCTTCCGAACTAGGATAAAATTCGGCCATTATGTCTCATTGCCATGCTGAATTTTCAGCATGTGCATCATTCAATTTTATTCAAAAATAATACCCAATTTACTTTGATTTTTCTTTATAAAAATGAATCAACAATTTATGGTAAGTATTACTATTACATAAGAAATGAACTTGGACACTCTCAAGCTCACAAATTCGGCCACCATGTCTTCACACATGCTGAAAAATTTTCAGCATGTGTGATATGTAAAATATCACACTTTATTAATTTAAATAATATTCAAAACCTTTCCATTTCTTCTTCCAATCAATCACACAATAAAAGATGATGGAATATATCACTTTGAAGACAAAATTTCGGCCACCTAAGGTTACCATGCTGAAATTTTCAGCATGTGATATAAGAGAGATAAATTTTGAATTCTTACCATTTGTAGCTTCTCTCTTCAATTCACCAACATTGTATGATTGATCCTTGACCAATCAATATGCCAACAAGGCTCCAAATAAGCTCCATCTCAGCTGTAGGTGGCGTTGGAAATGATTGTGTATGTGCTGAAATTTATTTTTGCTAACTTTGTAAAACAATGCACATTTAATTATACACACATGTTATATTCCAATCAGCCCTTAATTTAATTTTCTAGAACACTTTAAGATGTATATCATATGTAAAAAGTGTCTAGATACGTGTCACATGATGTACCAAAAATGTTCCATGTGTTGTGTGCGTAGAAAACCGAATTTTCGATATTTATCGATTACCCGATTTTTCTCTAATTTAAATTCCAACTTTTGCACATGTTATATATTATGTTATACATAATATATAATATATACTTTAAATCTCAGCACTTGGCTGGTCTAAAGTGGTACCATTTACATGTGACAAAAATTAAACTTGGAATCTTCACATTTTGGCCTTAATGTGGAGTAATTTGTGTGTGCCAACATAGAAAGTATTTTTGGCTGAATATTCAGTGATGTGCACGAAATTTTCATCAAATTTTGATGTATAGGGGCTGGCCATTTATTTATGGCAGGTACGTGACACGTTGGCGAAGTTTCGGTATTCGCCCGATACGACAAATTTCGGTTTAGAACCTTTTATCGTGTCGTATTTAATTTGTCATCACCATATCTTATATCATATGATAAGACCTGAATATACTCATAAATATGAGTTAAGTATAGTGGTGTGACGTTAACGTACGTACGTAAAATATATAACGTGTCGGTAGTACGTTGGAATACATGTGTATGTGCCTTTTTCAAAAAAATCTGAAAATATATGTAATATAGTGTATATAGGCGTGTATCATTAAAGAGGGGAGGAGGAGAAAACTTTTCTTCCTTAGCCTTGTTGCCTTTGTGCCTTTTACAAATGTGGCTTCCCTTAATGAACTACTTAGTTTATTAAACTAAGTACTTCGCTTAACGAACTAGTTTAGTTCATTAATGGTGGCACCTGAAAATAGTATATAAAACAACAAATCTTTGCCATATGATGTAAGCTTTAACGCTTCATGGTTCATTAGTACGGCAACATAATATATAAGCTAAATAAGGCAAGTTGTAAGCAACGTATCATGCATACATGTATATATCGCACCTTTGTATA
Organism: Eustoma russellianum; assembly: GCA_036186865.1. Lineage (NCBI taxonomy): Eukaryota > Viridiplantae > Streptophyta > Magnoliopsida > Gentianales > Gentianaceae > Eustoma > Eustoma russellianum. The sequence continues at coordinate 32,442,643 of AP025046.1, read as the reverse complement.
TGTCATGCATTTAAATCACTTATTTTGAAATCACTCAAACCCCCTTTTCTCTACATATCAACCATGGCACAACATGTATAACAATGCATCTTCACTTATGTGGAATAATAATGTATATGCTAATTCTTCTTATTTTCCAAATTATAACAATGCTATAAATGTGCCTAGAAGGTATATTCAAGTTTGGATACCTAAGGGTTATCTAAACAAGAATAATGCCCCTAACATTCAAGGACCCAAATAATGGGCACCTAAAACTTTGTCTCTATTGTAGGATAAACGCAAGGAATGCAAGAAGGAGGCAAAGTCAAAGAATCTGAAAACCAAATGGTTTTCAGATAGTGGATGTTCGAGGCATATGACGGGGAACTCCAAACTATTTATCGAATTAGAACATATCAAGAATGGAGGAAAAGTAACATTCGGTGACAACAACAAAGGACAAGTTGTTCGAAAAGGAACAATTGGGGACCCTAACACATTTCAAATACGAAATGTGTTGTTAGTAAGCAATCTCTCTTGTAATTTACTTAGCATTTCACAACTTATAGATTGTGGTTACAATGTCTCTTTTTCCCAATTCATGTGATATAATAAATGAAAAAGGAGAAATAGTTTTAAAAGGAAATAGAGATGGTAATATTTATACTCTTACCTTAGATAATATGTTAGATGCTAAGGTTAATTGTCTAATATCACATGACTTAGATGTAAATTTATGGCATAGAAGATTAGGCCATATAGGAATTTCAACCATTAAGAAATTGTCTAAGAAAAATTTAATTAGAGGAATGCCTAAGTTAGACTTAGATAATTTTCAAATGTGTGAAACATGTATTAAGAGAAAACACATTAAAGAAACCTTAAAACCGAAATATGAAGTGAGTACTAGTCATGTACTAGAATTGCTTCACTTAGACTTATTTGGTCCAAGTAGGACAAGAAGTCTAGGTGGACACTACTATGTGTGTGTCATAGTAGATGATTACTCACGCTACACATGGACATTGTTCTTAACACACAAAGACGATGCTCCATTAGCACTCGAAACCCTTATCAAGCAACTTGAAAACATTCACGAAGAAAATATTAAAAGGATTAGAAGTGATAGGGTGGAGAATTTAAAAACAAAGATGTAATCAAATTTTGTGAACTGTATGGAATAAAACATGAATTCTCACCACCTAGAACACCACAACTCAATGGAGTTGTTGAACGTAAAAATAGAACGATTCAAGAAGTTGCTAGGACAATCTGTGTGAAAATAAATTACCTAAATATTTATGGGCTGAAGCTGTTAGTTGTACGGCTACATTATAAATAGGCTTGCTATAAGAAAGAAATTAAATAAAACACCTTATGAATTGCTAAACAATAGACAACCTAAGATAGATTATCTTAAAGCATTTAGATGTAAGTGTTTTGTGTTGAACACTAAGGACAATCTAGATAAATTTGAACAAAAGTCTATTGAATGCATATTTGTTGGGTATTCAACTAACACAAGAGCATATAAGTGTTATAATCCTGCATCTAGAAAAATAATTGAATCCAGTCATGTCAAATTCAATGAAAATGCATGCTTTGAAGTTAGTGATAAACATCAACATAAACAAGAAAATAATGTTGAAAATATGTTTGATGATGATGTAACTTGAGCCTGTACTTGATCATTTAGAACTAACTCCCCATGAACAAGACATGCATGAACCCTTAGATTAAATAAATGAAGAAACTTTGCAATTGGAAGATAATGTAACTAATGATCCTATTACATATGAATGTTCATACTAATGAAACATTTGAACAAGATGAGGGTGAACCTAGTCAATCTAGGAATTGGTGGCACCCTAGAGAACTAATCATTGGGGATCCAAGTGTTGGGGTTAGAACACGTAGAAATATAAGTCAACTTGAAGGATATAGCTTAATCTCACAATTAGAACCTAAGAACGTAAAGGAAGCCTTAGGTTACATGTCATGGATAGATGCTATGCATGAGGAATTAAATCAATTCACAAGGAACAACGTGTGGGACTTAGTACCTAAACCTGAAGACAAGTCTATCATAGGAACTAAATGGGTCTTTAGGAATAAAATGGATGAACAAGGAAATATTACAAGGAATAAGGCTAGACTAGTTGCACACGGTTATAATCAACAAAAAGGAATAGATTATGAAGAAACCTTTGCACCCGTTGCACGACTAGAAGCAATTAGATTATTACTTGCGATTACAAGTCTAAGTAACATTAAACTCTTCCAAATGGATGTCAAGAGTGCATTCTTGAATGGATACATCCAAGAAGAGGTGTTTGTCAAACAACCCCCTGGATTCGAAGATCCAAAGAATCCTAACCATATTTATAAGCTTAAGAAAGCTCTATATGGTTTAAAACAAGCTCCAAGAGCTTGGTATGATAGATTTTCTGTGGCGCCCCGCACCCCAGTCCCGCCGGAGTCGGTGCACCCGCCGTACTTCACTAAGGAGAGTACTAGGCGTCGTCTCATACGTATCATGATCCATGGTATAAACATGATCCATGGTATAATGCAAAACCATGGCAGAATTTAAAACTTTAAATTAAAAACATCCACTAGATCATTCTTTGTTTTACAACCCAAATCAAAGTATCGAAACTCTCAAAAGTAGATGTTTCCCATCACAACTACATAATCAGTCATCAGTCATAATCGTCAAGTCACGTCTCCTAATCTGCCCATCCTTCGCTGCACTCACGGGTAGGGGCTCTAGGTCCATCCTCAATCCATTCTACCTTGTTCCCGGCAGCCTCTGGGAGGAAAAATAGGGGGTGAGTGATAAAGTCACCAGCAAGTACACCATAAACAATCATGCATTAACTGGAAAGTACATACAAGACCGAACCCCAAAATTCGGTTTAGAACATACCTGCCCTTACATTAAACACCCGTAAGAAGTCAACACAAGGTATATCCAAGGTCATAGCTTAACAGAGATTAAAACTTAACAGAGACCATAGCTTAAGAAAGGATCATCATTCAATAAAGATCATGACATACAAAAAGGTCATCTCTCAATAAAGATCATAACCTAGGAGCTACCAATTCAAAACAACTTGGCCTAAAGGTCATGAATAAGATCATAGCTTACATATCAACAGTAGTGAAATCATAACTTAGGTAACGAGAGATAGGAGGATCAAACCTATGTAACATTACCTCTAACATTTGGCTAGCATCTCATCCCTTCAATCAATAGCCGTTAAGGCAATAAAATCATAACTTAGTCACGAAGCAAGTAATAACACAGCCTAGTGCAATTAGACTCAATATCATGCTCATGACCATATGCAATGCAAATGAATGTGCAAAAGTAGCGCATAATGCCCTCCATCCAATACCCGACAGGGATCATCACTTAATGCGTCAAAATCATAACTTAAATAAAATCGTTACTTAATGAGCATAACAATAAAAGTCTGTACCTCGCATCAATTCATAACATAACAAGAGTCATCACTTAGGGAAGTCATACTTAGGGTCTACGAGGTCACCACAACTTAGTCTAAGTATCATGTGTCACTACACAATGACTTACTGAATGTAACATGCATGCATATGTACGTGTGATGCATCATGATAAAAATGAGAATATGATCTTTCATGCTCTTTTCAAATCATCATCATCGTAAAACAATAGAGTGTTAGATCTATCTTCCCGGATCTGAGGCGGTAACTTCTCCCCTTCGAATCTATTATTCCCGGATTCGGAACGGTAACGTCATCATACTTGCCGGGTCTATTTTTTCGGACCCGCACGGTCATCATCATCATCATCATCAGGCCTATTATTTTCGGGCCTGCACGGTCATCATCATATCATCATCATCAGGCCTATTATTTTTGGGCCTGCACGGTCATACTGTCAGATCGCTTAACCCGGATCTGAGCGGGTTCATACTGGCCAAGTTCATACTCACACACGGTACCGGTGGGGAATCATTCTTTTCAAAAATCATCTTTTGAAAACGCTTTTCATCTTTCTTTCTCATAAAAGACATGATTTAAATCATGTACGTGACGATGATGCAAATGTATGACATGCATTATGCGACTCGTGAACAAATACATCATAACATGCATGCACGGACTTGTCTTTTAAACTCACATTCTGTTCATACAGCCTCGTGCTCATCAATTCGTGCTCATATTCATAAACCCATGCCATACATATGCATAATGAAGGCTTAGCCACATGCTACAAAAATTTCATAACGTTCCGAAATGCCTAACGACCTCAAAACATCTACTATCATCAAAAGCTGCTGAAATCAGCAAGGCAGTACCGCCTTACCTCAGTTTTGTGGGTCATAAAACCTTATTCATTTTGATCCATTACCTGGAAAACATAGCTAATTCACCAAGGAAAACATTCATAAGGTTAAACATCACATTCAAGCCTAAATGATCAAGATCGAAGCCTTACAACTTAAGACATTAAACTGTCCTATTTTCCAGTTTTGTACCACTAACTTCAACTCAGTTGTTAACCATCAAAATGGTGGTTTTAGGCTGGTTTCTTTACATGAAATGCACATCTATGCCCTAAGTAATTATCATAAAATTTCCAAGGCAATTCAATAAGTTTAAAGGGGTCATCTAATTACTTTCCCAAATTGGGTACATGCAGAGACTAGATTGACCAGTTATATCATGAAATAAATTGTGACCAAACCACAACTCCTTTTACCAAAATTCTAACTCACAGATGTCATAAACACATCAAACTATCATCCTACCAAAAATCAGCTCATTTGCATATTCCTAAGGTGCATTTTCAAGCCACACAACTTACTACTCAAAACTGTCCTGTTCCAGCAACTCTGTTTGAGCAGTTTCGCAAAAAATTTCATTAATAATAATTCACAACTCCTTTCATCAAAATTCCACCTCTCACATTTCACATACACATAAGGCTATCACCATACCAAAAATTAGACAATTTGAACACTCCTAAGATTCATGTTCAGGTCGTTCAACATAACACATAAATTCATTAAGAATAAAACACAACTCCTTTTATTGAAATTCCAACTCCCACATTTCTTATACATATGAGGCTAACATCCCACCAAAAATTAGCCAATTTGAATACTCCTAAGATTCATTTTCAGGTCATGAAAAACGTCACACTGTTCTGCCCAGTTCCAGTAATTTCTTCTTGAGCAGGTTTACCAAAAGATTTATTAAAAATAAACCATAACTCTTTTTACTGAAATTCCAACTCTCACTTGTACTACACACACAGAGCTAGTTCATGTCAAAATTTAGCTTAATAGAACACTTCTAAGGTTCGTTCTCAAGTCACACAATCAGCAACACAAATCTGCCAGCTCCAGTAGTTTCAGCACTTCTTCACCTTTTTATTGTTCAAGCATCCTTCAACCAACTTCATCTATTAAGATGACTTACTATACATCAAATACACATTTAAACATAGTTATTTCAAGTCTCATAACTCATTTTAGGCTACACATGACTCATACCAACAGTCTTGCCATTTACACTTGGAACATGTCACTTTTCATACCAACACTTTTCTTTACATCAACTAAGTTCATGTCTTGTTCTTAGAATCTCCAACTAAGATTCATAACTTAAAAATGGCTAGTCATTCAAGCATGCACTTCACAAATAAGGCAAGATTGGCTAGAATATACTTCCTCTTTGAACCTTAGAGCTTTTCATTAGCTTGAGCCTTGTTTGCAATGGATTGAAGTTTCCTCCAACTTCATCATTCCACACGTTTTTGGAAGGAAGAAAAGGATGAACATTAGCTACTATCTTAAATGAAGAATGGAGCTAGATTGAGGGTTAATTCATCTTACCAAAACTGAAGCTTGAATGGAGCTTGAGATGGATTCTAACCACCAAGATGTTAGCTTCTCCTAAGTAGCTTTGAAGGAATTTCACCCATAGTGACCACTTGGAGGTCACGTTTTTGGCATGAATAAGGGAGATACCCATGTGAGTTTCATCCTTTTAAATATAGAACATACTTAGAAGGTTTAACATTCAACTTACCTAGATGGGTTCTTCAAGGCTTGAAGATAAAGATGATCTCACACTCCTAGCTTCATCATGGCCGAAAGTTTGATGATGATGGAGTAGTATTCTAAGTGTTCTAAAATTTCTTGGGGAAGATTTTCTTCCCCTTGGCTTAAGGAAAACAGCCGTGGGTTATGTTGGGAGGGGGAGGAATTCTCCAAGCTAATTAACTTGGTTTCTTTTCACTAACCAAGGTTTCTTTAAGGCAACTATAGTTACTTTATGTCAACTATAGTTACTTTTTGTCAACTATAGTTACTTTATGCCAACTATCGTTACTTTATGCCAACTATAGTTACTTTATGCCAACTATAGTTACTTTATGTCAACTATAGTTACTTTATGGCCAACCTTGGTTATTTTACCCAACTAGAGTTATTTCTTCACCTTGTAGTAACATTAAGTAACCATGGTAATCTTTCTTGGTCAACCATAGGGGGCCGATTTTCTTAGGCTTGGGTGACCCTTTTCCATGCTTAATTTTCTTTTCTTATATGTGGATTAATTGTCTCCTAATTAATTGATAATTTTCCCCTTTTCTTGTTTTTCAAACAAATTAGGAAAATTCTCAATTCTCCTTGGGCTAGGGCCGAATTTTCTCCAAGAATTTGGAAAAAATTGCCCACTACCTACAACTCCTTAATTTTCATTTGGGCTTATTTTAGGGAGGCCCTTTAAGATTAAACTCTCTTATAATTTGGGAAAAACCCCCCGTTTAAGGCCCCTTTATATGCCTTTTGGCCGAATTTTTCTTGAGCCTTTGGGATTGAATTGGCACTTCATGTAGTCCCTAACTCACGCTTGAATCGATTATATCGTTTGCTTATCATCCTAAAATAAAGAATCACTAAGAAAACTTAGTGAAAGACACTTGAAGGATACCACTTTATCATTCGCTTATATGAGTCTTCAGTACTATATGACTTTTCGTTGGGGTACAACATTTGCAAACTTTCTTATTGCAAATAATTATAAAAGGGGAGGACCATCGACAACACATTATTCCTAAGAAGAAAAGGTAATGATTTGTTGAATAGTTCAAATATACGTAGATGATATAATCTTTGGTTCAACCAACCCTACTTTAGTAAAAGACTTCGAAGAGTGTATGAAGTCAGAATTTGAAATGTCAATGGTAGGAGAATTGAACTACTTCTTAGGCCTTCAAATTAACAAACCCCTCAAGGAATTCATATTAGGCAACTTAAGTATGTCAATGATATGATTAAGAAGTTTGGTTTTGAAGAGTTGAAACCTACAACTACCCCCATGAGTGTTAGTACCAAACTTGATAAGGATGAAAATGATAAAACTTTTGATGACACACTCTATAGGTCTATGATTGGATCATTGTTATACTTAACTGCATCACAACCTGATATCATGTTTAGTGTGTGTATGTGTGCTAGGTTTCAATCTTGTCCTAAGGTATCACATTACAATGCAGTGAAAAAGATCTTTAGATATCTTAAGCATACACCTCCACTTAGGACTGTGGTATGATAGAAACGCTAAGTTGGAATTACAGGCATATAATGATGCTGATTATGGTGGTGGCAAGTTAGATAAAAAAATCCAGTAGCGGTACATGTCAATTCATAGGAACTAACTTGATTTCTTGGTTTTCGAAAAAGCAAGCTAGTGTAGCTCTTTCTACCACTGAAGCCGAGTATATCGCTTTGAGTTTAAGTACTACCCAAATATTTTGGCTTAAACAGCAACTTAGTGATTTTGGAATTAAAATGAATAAGATTCCAATTTTCTGCGATAGCACAAGTGCAATCAATCTTTCCAGAATCCGGTGCTTCATTCTAAGGCCAAACACATTGAGGTGCGATACCACTTTCTTCGCGATCATGTTCAAAATGAGGATATAGTGATAAACATATAAGAACTGATCACCAAATCGCTGACATCTTCACCATACCCCTTAATCAAGCACTTTTTGAAAACTTATGAGCCAAATTAGGCATTCTTTTGCATGATTTGCAAAATAAATGGGAAGATAGAATAAGTACATGATTTTAGTTGGTAAGTCATGATGAATCATATGATAAGTTTTAATTGGTATAAATTTGGAGCATAGGTTAAGGAGGAGAGTATGAGTTGAGGGAGAGCAACATACTATTTAAAAGTTGAAACATTTGATTAGGTTTTTGGTTATAAGTTTGTGACATTAAAATCATGTTAGGTTATTTTGAAAATCATCCAAAAGGGGGAGAATGTTGAGAAATATGTTTGGATAATTTCAAAGTCATGATTTTAAGTGGTGAATGCTTAAAAATGTCACATATGGTGTTATATGTGATTAAAAGTTGAAAAAGTTGAAAAAGTTGACATTGATCTCTCAAGGTTGTTGCACATCGATCGATCTATGTACATAGATCTCTTACATCGATCGATCTATGTAAGGCAGAAAAGTTTAAGACCTTTCTGTGAGACATCGATCTCTAAACCTGAGACACATCGATCGATCGATTGTACATCTAATCCTCACTTCGATCGATCGATGTAGGTTAGAGGCAAACTCTGAAACTTCTGTGAGACATCGATCTCTGAAGCTGAGGCACTTTGATCGATCGATGTCTAGGATTTATAGGAATATTTTTCTAAAATGTGTTTAAAGCAGTTGTTTTCATTTGTATATGATTTATACATGTTCATTATGTGATTATTATGTGTTTTTGGTGATTATTATTATCTTGTGACTAACATGCCTTGGAAGTTTCTACAACTTACCAAAAAGGGCAAAATTGGTATTTTGAGTTTTTGTAGGAACATCACATGATGAAAATGTTTCAACGATGTATTCTCATCCTATTTATCATGACAAAGGTGGTATTGTGATTATTTCTGACCATCGGGGTCATTTCTGGAGTTTTCTCACACCAGGGGTATTTTGGTCATTTCACACCCCGAGGGTATTTTTGGTATTTTCACTCAAGGAATCTCTTGAGCATATTATTATTATCTTCATTCTGGAGCTATATATTATTATTTTGAAGATAATATGGTGATCTTATATCTTATTATCTCAACCAATGATATTATTGACTATAGCTCGATATGTGACGATTTGAGATGTCACATTCTATTTTTTTCTCGAAGACCCTCTTATATATGTTATAAGAGAACATTTATCATCATTATTCAGAGATATTAAAGGTGTCAAATGTTTGGAGATGTTCTTGACACATAAGAAGAAATATTGGGGAATTTCGGTGTTACACGTTGACATAATCTTGTCAATTGTTATCTACTTATTTCTTCTTCAAAAATTTGAGTTTCTACACATATTGGTATGTCCCAAAACGTGTTCAATCAGGTGGACATGATGTGGTATTCATTTTATGAGTTGGAGACAAGTGGACCAACCAAAAAGGAGCTAGTTGGCAAAATTGCCAACTTGGAAATTTCAAAATATACCCAACGGCTATAGACTTTTCTTGGTATTTTCAGCAGATTTTTGGAAGTCAAATGGAGCTCTCACATGCCCTCTTATTGTGCTTGAAGTTGGGGATAATTTGGTGGTATTATCCTTTCTTATTTTATTAAGAAAAAGAAAATATATTTGTTGGAAAATGTAAGTAGCCACGGCTACTACATTTAAATTTTGAGCTGAATTTTGTTGAAAATGTTCAACATTCACATGTCCTATGTTTATGCCAAGGATTTGAGGCAATATCTTCTCCTTATTGTCTATTCTTGCTAAGGATAATTCAAGGCAATTCCAAGTCACTTTTTAGTTGAAATTTTTGGCCATGATGACATCCTAGGTGGACCAATCATTGTGTTTTATTTTGCCAAGTGTACAAGGCCAACCAATGATGAGAAGACATTTGGAATTGATGATGAAGATGGTGACACATGTGCATTCTTATCTTCAAGGCTCAAATCACACTACAAATAGAGGCAATGGTGAAGAAGATGAAACACACTTGAAGCTCACAAGCATTTGTTGAATTGTCTAGCTTTCATCTTCATCTTCTTTTTGTTGTTGTTTTATTCATTGTAGCAAAGATGTTCTTGTTGTATTGTGGTGAGCTACAAGCCTCTTTAGTTTCATTTGTAAGATTGATTAGCCATCTTTATAAGGCTACATCAATAGGTGTTAGAGGAGTTGCAACTAAGTGTTGCTTAGAAGGTGATTATCGAAGTCTTGAGTAGGGTTGGTGTATAACCCAAGGATCAAGCTTGGCTCTTGTTGTAAGGTGTTAATTTAATAGTGAAATCCAAGGAAAGGTGTTCCTTGGGACTGGAGTAGGTCACATTGACTGAACCAGGATAAATCCTCGGTGTTCTTCTCTTGTTTCTTTATTTTTGTTTTCTGCCCGTTTTGACTACAGTTTTCACACAATTTCTAACAATTTGAAAAAATAGCTAAACAATTTCAAAATTCGTGATTTTTGGTGGAGTTATACTTCAGACTGTTAGCTTTCATTTACAACAAGAATCACTTGATTCAAGCAAGGAAAAGTTAGCCTTTCAGTCTTTGCAAGATAATTCCTCCAATCTGGCTGCTAGCTGACCAGTTTTGAGAAAACTTAAATTATGTATTTTTCAAGGATTTTTTAAGGTCAGATCCTTTTGTAAACTTCATCTACACATCTTAAGGAGTGTTTTGATATAAAGATCAACCTTTTTGGTTGAGTATTCAAAGAGAAACACGTTTTGCAAAATCCGCAACATTCTGTCCAATTCTGTCCAGATTGACCATCTGAATCGTTTTATTTGTTTGAAGGGTCAAACTATCATATTTTTTTTCTGATATTTAGATAGAGTCTTTTTAACTCATTGAAGTTCAATTCTGGAAAGTTTCATAAGTTTTGGAGTTGTGTACAATTATTTGTGAATTTTTTAAAAACGGGTTCTGAATCTGAGGTGGTCTCAGATTCTGTTTTCAAAAGGGATTTTAACATAGGGTTGTAGTGTAATTTCCGCGAACCCACTATTCACCCCCCCTCTAGTGGTGTTTATTGCAGGTGAAAGGTCCAACAGTTGTCTGTAGTATATTTGGTATTTGGGGGAATTAGTTTGTAAGTCTTGCGGTATAAGTCACTTGTAGAGAAAGTGCTATAGGCATTGCATTTGATTTCGGACTTTGTGCTGATTTAGCCGGATTTTGACTATTTGGTCTTTGGATTTTGGACCGGCTAACCCGGGTTTGGAAAATTTGGAAAAGCTTTGGTTTTGGCTCTGAAAATTTGACATTGCATCGTTTTAGAAAATTGAATCACATTTTGGTTGGACTAACCCCTAATTGAACCTTGTTATTGTTTTTAGTTGGATTTATTTGTCGTCTTTGATTTTGATTGTTAAGGGAAGAACAATAAACTTTATTTGCGAATGAGAAGCATCTTATCTTCATCACTTGTATTTATTTTATTACACTTGCTTCTCCGTTCGTAAATATGTTAGGGTTACTTGTTGGACGAAGTTCCGCTCATACCATATCATCTTGCATCTATAGGATGATCATGAGTACGACATAGTGTACGTCGAGGAGGACACTGAGTGAGGATATTGATCGTGTCTAGCTGGGCCGAGGAAATTTTCTAACTCTGAGTAGTGATCTTGGGTTTTTAGTTCATGTACTTATCTGAGACTTAGTCAGTTACTCTTATTTCGACGATGTATTATTTACTGTTGTTTAGACCATTGTACTTTATTTGTCATTTATGATGACTTTGAGGTTTTGTTTTGACTTCCGCTGACATCGATTTGCGTCGCGTTGCTGACGTGTATATGCTTCGATTTCAATACCTTGTATTTTCTTTAGCAAAATACGATGAGTGAGTCGTTTCGAGTACTAGGACTCGGGACGGGTTGCTACATATCCAATATGGAGTGTGATAAATATTTATTTTACGGTAATTTTTATGTGAGATATTTGACAGATGTCCAATTAACCAAGAAAAAAAATTGATGTATGTATGTGTATATTCTTACAAAAAAGTTTAAGTTGAAAAAGACTTTTTTAATCGAGGATCGGTGCATACCACCAGTTTCATCGATAACTTATATTAGAATTTATAGATTGCACATGTTGAAACTTGAGCTAATATAAGATGAGACTCATATCTACTTGAAACCTTATGCCTATGAGTGGTTGTATCTCATTCTCATATAACTCATATATTTTTCTCAAAGTGGACGATGTGGGACTATATTCTCAACATCCGCCCTCACATGACAATGTGGCTTGACATACACACGCACTTTAGTTACCGCCCCTCAATCACAACCACAAGTCAGGCATGAACATCAGGACGTAGGTGAAGGGAGACAATAAATGGCCAACCATGGGGCAGTCTAGGTGTGAGTCCACATTTTATACTTGTTTTGATATCATGTTGAAACTTGGGCTTATATAAGGTGAGACCAATATCCACTCAAAACCTTGAGGCAATAAGTTGTGATACTCATTCTCATATAATCCATATATTTTTCTCAAAGTGGACAAGATATTACTATATTCTAAATAGCGCACCAGGAGAGATTGATGACAGTGAGGTTCGAATATAAGATCTTAGAAATCGAGGTGGTCGAACTTTACTAACTAAAAACCTTCGTTCACAATGTTTATCCGTATACGTTCATCACTTTATGATATGTTCATGTGAGCAAATATTGTAACCACATATAATGTTGTCTAATTGCTACTTGCCACTCTTTACTGTAATACGGAACAAGTTATCAAGTAGTTATTATAGTTGCTTACAATACTAATTATCCGTATCTAATTATAAAGATGGACGGCCATATCTAATATAACTGTTTATGAAATTCCTACTAGTTGCCTACTGTTGATGCTTACAAAACACACGTTAACTGAGCTCCTGTACATTTTTTTAAATATTTGTGTAACCCTCAACGCTTATAAAAAGGGGATGCCTTTTGATTCATTAACATTAAATACATCTATTAGGAAATACAAAATTATCTCTTATTTTTTATATATTGCTTGTCAACGTGTTCAAAACTTGCTCAACATCATTGAAATTCAATTTTTAGGGAATATCAAAATGGGCTTCGAATTTTAAATAATTCCATAGTAAGTAAAAGGAAAGGAATTTTCCTTTTCTTTTCCAACTCAAAAAGAAAAGGAAAAAAAAAAGGAAAGAAAGATGAAGACCACGCAAAAAGGAAAAACTATGCTCTTTCCTTCCCTTTTCTGATGCAACTTTTAAAGCGGTTAGATCATAATCCTGTAAAGCTGTCGGAAGTTAGAATCCACATCAACTACATCTATCCTTATATAAAACCCTAACTACCTCCTCTCCACATCTAATTTCCAATTCCATTGATCGATTTGCGTATAAATAACTATTGAGGCTCTCGAATTTTGTTCAAGTTTACTGTCGCAGAAGAAAATTACTTATTATTTCATCGAGCAAAGAGTTCCTTCTTTGATTGAGCAGAATCGAATTAAATATGGTGGCGGATGCAGCAGCTGCGGCTGAAGTTCTATACAAACAAAGTCTTTCGGTTCAGTATCAACTCTGCGTTACTCAATCCACAGAATTTGAAATCGGCGCTTCTTCTAATATTTTTTCCGATCCTCGCACCAGTATTGAATCCACCGACTCCTCTGTTACTGTCGAGATCTCTCGCTCTGAATCGGTATGATACGCTCCTCTATCCTTCTTATTCTTGTTTATTTTTTTTATTTTTTTTCTCTAATTCAAGTGTGCTCCCTTTTCCTGATGCCCTTTTGGGAGGTTGAATTCGATCGATTCTGTTGCACAACTCTTGAGTTATTTGTGTCTTTTTATTTTTCTCCTTAACTAGGATTTTTATCATGTATGTTGTTTTGGTAATTTTGATTTGCCTCATAATTTGTTTCTTTCTGATGCTTACTTTGATCCCTTTTATTCCTTTTCCACATAAACGAAGAGAATGAAAAGCGTCAATCCGATCTCTGCGGATTACTGTCTTTTTTTCCGGTCAGTAGACTCAGTAATTAGCTTCACTGTTCTATTAAGGAGTATGATGCTTTAAACCATGGTTACCTAAATCATGGTTCTTAGATTTTCGACATTAACGTGTGCTAAACCCTAGTTACCTTATATTTGTATGTTTTGGTTTTTGGAACAAGTACTGGAACCTAATTGATAAACAAATTTGAAATTTAATCGTTTTCTGTAACGACTCTCTGGAGCAGAATATCTGTGAAGATTACTGTTTGGGGGAACTACTCTTTGGAATGCAAGATTAGGCCTTAAAGGATGGATGTGTTGATACTTTCTTGTATTTGATTGTAACAGGAAATGACTTGCTCAACAACTTTTCAGAGTCAGCGCAGAACAAAAGCAGCAGAGGTTAATTTTCTTCCGATTGTTCGCTCAGGAAGTCATACAGATATTGGTCCACGTAGAAGCAATGAAGACGAACACATTCTGATTGATGATGTTTCTGCACACTTGGGCTCCCTCTACCATTGGCCTGAGAGAAGTTCGTTTTATGCTGTCTTTGATGGACATGGGGGTCCTGATGCAGCAACTTATGTTAAGAATAATGCTGTGAAGTTTTTCCTTAAATATGCTGAGCTATCTCTGAAATCTGATACTGAGCAAGATATTTTGGAGGAGCTGTTCTATTCTCAGCGCAAAGCATTTTTACTGGCTGACCAAGCTTTGGCTGATGAACCTAGTGTTGATGCAACATGTGGGACGACTGCATTAACTGCCCTTGTGGTTGGAAGGCATCTTGTAGTTGCAAATGCTGGTGATTGTCGCGCTGTTCTTTGCAGGAAAGGTACTGCAGTTCAAATGTCTCGAGATCATAGACCTTCTTGTACACTTGAACAGAAAAGGGTGGAGGATTTGGGTGGATTTATTGAGTATGGGTATCTAAATGGGGAGCTGTCTGTCACTCGAGCCCTTGGGGACTGGTACATGAAGCAGCCCTTTGGTTCTGCATCTCCATTAACGGCAGAGCCAGAATTGGGACATGTTTTGTTGACAGAAGATGATGAGTTCTTGATTATTGGTTGTGATGGTATTTGGGATGTCATGTCTAACCAGGAAGCTGTCAACCTGGTTCGAATGGAGCTTAGAAAGGGTGAAGATCCGCAACTGTGTGCTAGGAAACTTGTGAGCCGTGCTCTCTGTCTTGATACATGTGACAACCTCACTGCAATTGTTGTGTGCTTCACTTTGCCTGTTGTTCGAGACTCGGTTCCCTTTGCGCGTCCAAAATTGAGGAATTGCAGCTTGTCTGAGGAGGCACGCAAGAAGTTGCGAAGTCTGTTTGAAGGCAACTGAATGATTCTGAAAGAAATTCTATTATTCCAGTTGCATCAAAATTAAAGTTTATGAGGTAGAAAATTGTTGTGAATAGTGAGGCATTATTTAAAAAGTTTGCATATTTTTGTGGCTGCTTCAGGTCTGTTCGAAAAAGCTGCCAGCAGTTTTGTAGTGGGAGGTATTTGAAGGGGTGATTCTGAGGGAGCCTTTTTGGCTGGGGCTTTTATTCATTCTTTTCTTTATAACAACATTTCGTTCTTTCAAATTGAGAAGAACCCGCCTTCAAGTATATGCTTAATTATACTTGGTTTTTATTTGTCACTTAATTCGTATTCATTTTCGGTCTAAGTCTCGCTTGATGATGATGAAATGATGGTGGTGGTTGGGTTGTTTTGTTTTTGTTTTTTTTCTTTGGGGGGCGGGGGGGGGGGGGGATGTCTTACTTCCAGTTTTCAGATTAGGGTAGATAGCCTCGAGCCCCTACGTAATTTTGTCGATAGGCAGATGACCGTAATAGCTACTTGAGCTCGTTCTTTCTTTCTAATTCCTTAGCAAACCATATTAGAGCTTGTAACTTAGGGTGCCAAAGGGTAAATCTCAATAAACTCAAGACGCACTGTAAATATCAATACAACCATATTCATGAAACGTAAGACAAATGCGGTCCTCACTCGAGCTTGAGACAACTTCGACTAATGTATATAATATTTACAATGAAGATGGGTTGGTGAAGAATGAATCTTATCATGATTATTATTTGAAAAATTCCTTATCAAGGATAGTTTCCATAAAAGATCCAACTGCATAGAAAGCATTTACGTTTTTGAACAAGGTGTTACATAGTTTTCATTATTGTTAAAATTATGTTTTCATAAAAAACCGGGTAAATTGTGTCAACTATATTTTGTTGAAACGAAATTGCTTAGGATCCAGAATTTGAAATGCATTTTGTTCCGTTCGTTTTTTCGAAAGATGCATTTTCTATTTCCATGTGTCAAGTTGACGTGTTTTATGCGTAAAGTCGAAAAAAGCAGATTTTTTTTGCAGGAACTCATTTTCAACCATCAAACATTGTGTTTTTCAGTTATAGACTGGATTTAGAAATAACGCAGTGCAATGATGAGTATATTCTCATCGTAATAAAATTACTATTTCATTATTACATGATGAGATTGCATGATCTATATCAGAAATAACTCACTTTTTGATGCATAAAAACATCGGGATCACGGTGTGTATAGACCGAATAACGGTTTAGTAAAGACCGAAATTTCGATATGTAGTAAATCAAAGTTTGAATTTGGTTTCGAATCCAAACTTAAAATTTGTTACATGTCAAAATCATGCATAACAACATAATATAATTAGGTTCCCAGTCTATAATCGTAAAAGTTTTCTCAAATATTACGAAACATCTTCAATAATATAAAGATATTATTGCATATATTCAATAAAGTGGAGAGTAAATCAATTTCTCACAAAAGAAATATACTGGCTAAAGACTCCCACTAAAAGATGCATTGTTGATCATTTCATGTATGAAATATTCGATCTTGATCGTTATACTTCACAAACGTTCTTGGACAAACTGTAGGAGCTTCAAAAAATACTTTTTGCCGCATGGGCATCGAGCATCCAATGCTGACACCATAATTACCGAAATAATAAAATAAAAAATGGTTACTAATTCAGGTTTTATGGTATTTCAAAAATAATTACGTTACATTTTATTAGATATTGTACAATCGATTGTGAATTGCTACGTAAACAGAATCATTGATCATTTAAGTAATTGTATAAAAACGAATCCGTCGGCCATATGTCTTCCTCCTATTGGCTATAAAGTAGTTAACAAGATGTCAAGAATTTCCTTTTAGAGCATTTCAAAATTTGTGGTATGCGGAGACTCTCTTTAATTAGTTCATAAATTATTTCAAAATAGTATAATGTTTAGGAATTAATTGCAGGTTCAGATCTCCTCACCGCATCCTCCTCACCGCGTGCGTCACCGAGCGACACGTGGCAGCAGAGGGTGATGAGGCTAGATGAGGGTTACCCTCATCCAGCCTCACCACACCCCCCCCTGATGCCACGTGTCGTGTTGTGGGGAGCGCGGTGACTCACCGTGCGGTGAGGGGATCCCTGTAGAGAAAAAGAGGGTTTGAGTGATTTCAAATATATGATTTAAATGAGCTTAAAAACGTGCATAAGATAAATGTGCATGATATATTGCATATTACTTGCCTTATATAGTTAATATGTAATGTTGCCGTACTAACGAGCCATGAAGCTTTAAAGCTTACATCAAATGGCAAACATTTGTTGTGTTTATACTATTTTTAGGTGCCACCATTAATGAACTTAACTAGTTCATTAAGTGAAGTACTTAGTTAATTAAACTAAGTAAGTTCATTAAAGGAAGCTACATTTGGACAAGGCACAAAGGCAACAAGACTAAGAAATGAAAGTCTCCTCCTCCTCTCTTCATCTAATATACACGCCTACATACATATATAAATATTGAACACACAACGAAAGGCTGGTTTTTAGGGCGATTTGCGATAGCGAATGGCGGCGGCACTAGCCGCTGCCGCTGAAACATCCGATTGTCCATTACTTTTTCAGCGATCACCCTCCTCACTCTTCCGCTACTGTCCGGAATTATTGCAGCTCCATTCTTTTTTAATTTTACAGCATCGACAACCATGACTGCTGCGCCTTCATTCACCGCAGTGGTCGCAGGATCATCAACCACGCCGATATCCATCTCTCCTAAGACAGCAACGCGTTATAAAGGTATTCCACTGATTTCATTTCTTGATTCGGAAATTGATGCATTGGCTGTCCCTTTTCGGTACTCTCTAGTCGGTACATTTTGGTATGGGCGCCCCCCTAAAGGTGATACGCAATGTTTTTGAAAAGATTGGTTTTCACCACGACCTTCGGATTACTCTCATTGATCAAACGCATATATTGCTGAATTTTACCAATGAAGCAGATTATTTGCGATGTTTTTATCGTCGTTCTTGGCACATTTCTGGTTGTCACATGAGGGTTACAAAATGGACAGTGGATTTTGATCCTTCCTCTGATGTCCCAATTGTGTCGGTTTGGATTGCACTACCGGCATTGCCGATTCACCTACATAGGCAGGAAGCTTTGTTCGAAATAGTGCGCACAATCGGTTTGCCTCTTAAATTAGACGTAGCCACCTCTAAAGGCTTACGTCCATCGGTAGCTCGTGTATGTGTGGAGATTGATGTATCACAGGAGTTGCCGCAAAAAATTTATCTACAAGCTAAAGGTCGTTTAATTCTTCAGTCTGTTGTTTATGAAGATTTGCCGTTGTTCTGTACTGACTGTCGTAGACTGGGGCATAAACATGCTGATTGCACATCTAAGGGTGAGACTGGTATTCCGCCCCCACCTCCTCCACCCCCGAAATCTCGTCCATCCAAGACGCGATGGACTCCAGTAAAGCACAACCAACCTGTTCCGCCGCCAGGAAATGAAAAGAATAATGATGTAGATGATTTATTGGATAATCTAAATACGGTTGAAGGAAATATGGGGCCAAATGCACAGCATCCCATTTCATTGGAGGATCCATCGCCGCTCTCAAATCCGGGGGCAGGGGGTCCTGTCATAGGGGAACCGATCCCTATACTGGAGCAACATTCTTCCGATAAATGCCATACACGATGAGTTTTGCGATGCAGCAGACTTTCCTACAGATACCATGCAACACGATATTGGACATGTATCGAACACTGATTTTCCAACTGACACTTTAGTAGAGGACATATCGACGGTTGATCCATCACGCGTTCCAGACGCTCTAGATGAAGCATCTGACACCACGCAACACCCTGTGCATACTGCTGACCCATCTGTATCGCAGATTTTCTCTAGGTTGACTGCAGATTTATGTCCGGTACTGGTAGTGCCGCCTACATTGGAGCTTCAAAAGCAACAGGATCCGCAGCTCACAGATACACCTACACTATCTCCGCCCTTGGAGATTTCATACACGGCCATACAGCATGCTCACGAGATGACCTCACCGTCTGAAGTGGCTCCGGAAGTCCGAATTCAATCCATTCAAGTTGAATTGTCAGTTCCACTAGCGATAATGCCAGCCCATTATGATCCCTTAGTTGAACAATTCTATCAAGATCACTTTCGTGAAGAGGAAGAGGAAGTGACTTTGGCACTAGGTTCGGACAATGAAGCTTCTCTCTCATATACTCGCCGTAAAGGGACTGAATATGATGATCTACGCGATAGTTTGATCATTGCGGGCGATGATTTGGATTGTTGCAGGACATCGACTAGGGGCGGGTCTCTCCTTGGTGGACTATCTCGGAAAAAACGCAGGTCTCGGAAGGATCTTCCACCACCTCCACCGTCCTCAATGGTTACTAGACGGCGCAGCCATCGTTCTTTTGAAATATAGATAGATTAGCAGTCCCACGACTGATCATTTGGTTTCTTTTTCTTTTATTTTCGCTTGTACTCACGGCTACCCTCGGCCATTAACGCGGGATATGATACATAAATAAAAGCCGGAAGGTATCCTTCCGTTTAAAAAAATATATATATTTTCAGATTTTTTTTGAAAAAGACACATACACATGTATTCCAACGTACTACCGACACGTTATATATTTTGCGTACATACGTTAACGTCACACCATCATACTTAACTCATATTTATGAGTATATTCAAGTCTTATATCATATGATATAAGTCATGGTGATGACAAATTAAATACGACACGTTAAAAGGTTCTAAACCGAAAATTGTCGTATCGGGCGAATACCGAAACTTCGCCAATGTGTCACGCACTTGCCATAAATAGATGGCCAGCCCCTACACCTCAAAAATCATTATTATTTTCGTGGCTATGATGCTATTTCCAGCCATAAAATCATTCCATGTTGGCACACACAAATCACCCCTCATTAAGACCAAATTGTGGAGATTCCAATTTCAATTTTATCACATGTAAATGGCGCCACTTTAATCAGCCTTATAAGCTGAATATTAAAATTTATATTATGTATATTATGTGTAACATAATATATATAACATGTGCAAAAAGTTAGAATTTAATTAGAGAAAAATCGGGTAATCGATAAACATCGAAAATTCGGTTTTCTACGTACACAATACATGGAACATTTTTGGCACATCATACGACACATATCTAGACACTTTTTACATATGTCATACATCTTAAAGTGTTCTTGAAAATCAAATTAAGGGTTGATTGGAATATAACATGTGCGTATTATTAAATGTGCACTACTTGCAAAAATGAAATTCAGCACATGTATATACATATCATACACGCCTATACAGCTGAGATGGAGCATATGTGGAGCCTTGTTGGCATATTGATTGGTCAAGAATCAATCATACAATGTTGGTGATTTAAAAAAAGAAGCTACAAAAGGTAATGTTTCAAATTTTATCTCATTTGAAACACATGCTGAAAATTTCAGTATGTGTTATAGCTGGCCGATTTTCATGATTAATGAACATATAATTTGTGTCTTGAAACATGTAATCAATTGGAAGAAGAATTAGAAGTAATTTGAATAAGATATAAAGTCATAAAGTGTGATATCTTGAATATCACACATGATGAAAAATTTCAGCATGTGTGTGTATGCACCTTGGCCGATTTTGTGGTCACATTAATGTCCAATTTCATTTCCAAAAATGATGAGAATATTTGCTACTAATTGGTGATTTGTTTTTAAAAGAAAAATCAATGAAAATTTGGAAGAAATTTGAATTATATCACCTTGTATCACATGCTGAAATTTCAGCATGACAAGTCCCCATTATGGCCGAAATTTTTACCTTGTTTGGAGAAATTTTATCTTGCTTGATTTGGGTGACAATCTTATAAGTTATGACAATTATTTTATGATGATTTTGACACATGTTTTTAGTGGAATTCTCAGATTTTCTAAGTCATCAAATGATGACAACATTCGACCAATCAATGAGTGCCAAGTAAGCAAAGGTTAAATGATCACCCAATGAGAAGGTGCCAAGTAAGCAAGATCATGTCACAATGATGCCACACATTCTCCCAAGGACTTAGAAGACAATTTTCAAGAGGGAGAGAGCACCTAGGGGACGGCCATTATGCTTAAAAGGAAAGTAAGAAAAGCAAAACAAAAGACAAGAACAAGCATTATACTCTTGAAGATCAAAAACGCCTAAAGCCTTCTTCTCTCTACACTTCTTTCTTTCTTCTTTCTAAAAGCCTATTGTACTTATATTCATATTCTTGAATAGGCTTATCTTAGACCACCACACATTCTATATCTTTGTAATAGATTGATCAAGGTGTGATCAATCTTCAATCTTGCAAGGTGGTGGTATTCGTGTGTATTGTATTCATCATACAAGGTTTGTAAGGGTTGGAGTTGGTGTGTAACTCCATCAACCTTGTGGTAAGGTGTATTTGTGTTGTATGACTAGTGTGAACCGAGGAAGGTGTTCCTCGAAGACTGGAGTAGGTTGTTTATAACCGAACCAGTATAACATTCTCGGTGTCATTTACTTTCAGCACTTATATTCTGTTTCAGCACTGTTTATTCTTTTTTGATTACGTTCGTAAAAATAGTAAACGTTTTTTAAAAATTACGAAACTTTCCAGAATCATAGTCACACGTCTTAAAGTTAAGTTGGCACAAGTTTCAATCCTTTTGGATAAGTATAAGTCAATCAAACATCCAAAAGTTCTGAGAATAGTGCAGTCTGATTTTTGGGTTTGCAAAGGTTGAGACTTTGAGTGTATTTGACTAAATTTCCGAAAGAAGTTTTCAAAACTGTTTCAACACATTTAAATACAACATATAAGGGGTTAATGGTTAAAATTTCAGAGCAATTGAAGTTAAGTACAAATAGGAATAAATTTTTCAAAACAGTCTACCGTTTCTGGCAGATTCACGCAATCTGACCACCAACGATTTTTGAAGGGGTTAAAGGTTGAATTTAAATCTGAAATTTTTAGGAGACACTCATAAATCTGAGGCTAAGTTCTCTCAAAATTTCAGAATTTTTGAAGACCTACAACCTAGTTTTAAAAACGTTTTAATACTGGTCCTGAAAACAGAATCTGTTTTCAGAAGTTGAGTTTTTGATCAAAACAATTTTAAAAACCACACTTTCCGCACCAACTATTCAACCCCCTTCAAGTGGTGCCTTGCAGATCCTACAATCCCATCCGATTAATTGCACCTGATATCCATACTTTTCTACAAAGTTTTAAGTAGCATTCATACTTTCATGAAACTCGATTACCAGCCATACTTATTGGTGAAATTAACACCTGACATCTGGCAACCGGAAAATGACCTACTATAGGCGGTCTTTTGCAAAATTCTTTTTATTTTTCACTGTTAACACAGTTGGCGCCAAACATTTCCCAACCATGGTTAAATCCTAATTCCCTCCTTTATCCCAACCGATTCCTCCATCTAAAATAGACCTAATCCTCTTCTATGTTGAAGGATACTCTTCTGTCCCTGCTGCGCCAGGCTGCTCATTCTCATCAATGCCAAAAAATATGCCACCAGCATTCCTGTTTCCTTCCCTTCTTTCCAATACAGGCGCCTAAGATTTTGCAAAAGGGTGAAAGAATAAGCCTTGACATAGAAGAAGTTTTGAGAATTTTTCCGACCCAAGGCCAATTAGATTGACCTGGGTTTTATTTGCCGACTGGTCGGAGCTGGGGAATTTTTCCGACCCAATGCCGCTACCGGTAGCTGCAGTTGATGACAACATCCCCTCTCTCTTCTCAAACAGTTGACGTTGGTTCTGATGGCACTTCGATTGAATCGGCCGTGAAGAAGGCTTGGGATGCTCTTGGCCGCATCGACGTGCTGATCAATAATGCTAGCATCAGAGGTTTTGCTGTTTTTTCTTTTGTCGTTTTTGTATGAATTCAAAATGTTGGTGATTGGTGATTCAACAGTGCTAAATGTAGTAAATATGCATTCGGATTTTAAATCAAGTGCTATTGGCAAATGTGAGTGTTCCGAGTAAATGTGCATTCAAATTGTAACCGAATCATTGAGTTGAAAACACTTTGCGGAGGCCAACCGAATCATGAGATTTGCAGGTAGTGTTTTTAATAATGGATGAATGGAGAATATTTTGGCAGGAAAAGATGAAAGGGAGTGGGAATGAGGTGGGCTGTAGGTTTTCTTATTGATTTTTGAATTATTTTTTTTAAACTTTTAATTTTTTGACTTTGTTATTTTATTAATCCTAAACTGTGGTTAAAGTCGGGTTAAAAGTAGGGTTAAGTCCGGTCAAAGGTTGATTTGAGCAGTCAACGGTAAAACAGAAGGTCATCCGGATGCCAGATGTTAATTTTACCAATTGTATGGCTGGTAAGCGAGTTTAATGAAAGTATGGATGCTACTTAAAACTTTGTAGAAAAGTATGGATACCAGATGCAATTAACTCTAATGTTTAGTGTGTACTTTTGTGTTTTTGTCTATAGCTGTCATTATTTTTGCATATTCACGGTTATGACTATTTTAATATTAGAAGCTGTCTATTTGTGTTTACTAAATTCTTTCACTAATACACTATCACAATATATTCCTATTATTGGGTCATCTATGCAGCTATATATAGAGTCGACGACTTACTGGAGTCAAACTCTCCATCCTTTGGAATGTAAGTATTGTTTGGCTGCCTCTCACCCTTCCCAAACTATAACAATAGCTTTTACTGTCGTTAGGATATATTGAGTATGGTCATCGTTGTAGTTGTTTAGTGCAATATAAATAAATTACTGGGCCTTTTCATAAGGAAGCCGACAGTAGAAAGCCCAAAAAGAAATTTGTCCATGGATTTAACGGGGACCCACTGCCTGTTCTTTCTCTTCCTCCCTTGCACTCTTGAAGTCTTATCGCACCCAAAACTCAGGCCACTGAAACTCACTACTTCATTTCCAAATGCTTTGCTGTCAGCAGATTGCAGCGGAGCAATCAATTTTACTCACGGAAATAGTATTTCAAAGGTTTCCAGATAAGAAATTATTGGTGAAAGATGGCATCTTTAGCACAACAATTTATTCGGCTCAACTGCCCACCAATTTTTTTTTCAACCACTAGGATTTCACGTGACAATTTGAGCAACTGTTTGTCGATTTCTAACGTTAAATCATCGAAGCGCAAGCAGCCAGATAAAGGAGTGATGGCTGCTGCAAAGAATGGGCTGTGGCTATTACAACCTCCAAGCAAAGAGAGAGGTTAGAGCTTAAGCAGATGTTTGAGGATGCTTATGAGAGGTGCCGCACCGCTCCTATGGAAGGCGTTTCTTTTTTTTTTCGGAGAAAGGATCGATTTATTGAATAAAAAACAATGTTTACAAGAACATCTATGCACATCTCATTCTACTACATTATGCGCGTCATAAACTATGTTACAACTAACTGCACATTCTATGTCGTATGCCCTGCGTGCTATCTCATTAGAAACTGCTATCAGTAGAGGAAGATATGTGACATTGCCGTGTATGAATCGGTTCCGCCAATACCAAATGCGATAGACCACCGTGCGAAATCTATATCGCCACTCCCCTTGCTCATCACTCCTTGTCCGAGATTTGCCCAAGTTAAGTTGGAGCCATTCTTCAATCCTCTGAAGCCGAAAGAAGGTGGGGTTGGCTCCTTGCGTAAGCTGGAGGCGCCAAACGCTTCTTGCCCAGTAGCAATCACGCAGTGCATGTAAGCCGTCTTCTGCATGTTGCTGGCAAATGTCACATATCCCATCCGGATGCATGTGGCGATGGTGCAGAAAGGAAGCCGTTGGTAGAAATCTGCGGTTGACCTGCCATAGAAAGATGTTGAGCCGCCCCGGGCCCTTCATAGCCCATATTAGTTCCCACGCCTTGTTGGGTACATTCGCCACCTTCGCGATAAGGTAGTCGTATGCGCTTGCGACAGTGAAACTATCCGATTTAGTGTGTCGCCATTTGATTGATCTTTATGAGACCGAAGCCCCATCCGGAGCGAGTTCTACACAGTCCTGGAGAATATGTCGAGTTGAGGCTTTTTGTTTCCATAACAGAGATGTGTTATACCACGGTTTATCTTGGAAGAGACTACCATATTTCCCGACCAACACCCGCACCCACAGAGCGGTTGGGTTTGTGAGGATGTTCCAGCCGATTTTAAGAAGCATGACAGTATTCATGTTGCGAATCCTTTTGATGTTCAGACCGCCGCAGGCTTTGGGTAAACAGATGGTGTCCCATGCACACCAGTGCAATTTCTGTGTATTCACTGTTTCGCCCCAAAAGAATCTTCTGGATATCCTCTCAATATCGTCCAACAGTGTGAGGGGCAGTTTAATCGTTTGCATGGCATATAGAGGAATCAGAGATAAAATGCTTTGAACAAGTATGTATCTTGATGCGAGAGATAGCAAGCAAGCTTTCCAGGCACTTAGTCTATGGCGTACCTTCTCCATGATGTAGTTATATGTCTTCCTCCCGCCCCTTCTTGACAGTAAAGGAAGGCGTTTCTTTCACTCTTGAAGGTTTCCATTCTGCCCTCGAGAAATACGACTTCAATTCCGAAATTGGAACCAAGGCAAGCCCACCTATTTCAGGTTGTCTTTTTTTTAGTTTTTATATTTGGTTCTAAACAGGTGGTTCTTTAATATAGGAGGCATTGCAAGGACGGAGTCTGTATTGTCCCGATCCCGAACCATAGCATCGGAAACAGTGTACTCGCAGTAGCCTGCTACGAGAACTACAAGGTGTCGATCAAACTTCTTTACACGTCGAAATGACGTATTAATTTTTCGCGGAAACGATAATGAGAAGAAATAAACGTCTCGATTAAATTAAATCCATCGAAAGTAAAACAAAGTACAAAGGATGACAAGACCACTATGTCAAGCAAGAACAACTGAAATAATCCAAAGACAAGTAAAGAGTCTAGATAAAAAGAGTCATCTAACTATCCTACGAAAGCATCTGGTCACATGAT
The DNA here is from genome assembly GCA_036186865.1 of Eustoma russellianum. NCBI lineage: Eukaryota > Viridiplantae > Streptophyta > Magnoliopsida > Gentianales > Gentianaceae > Eustoma > Eustoma russellianum. The sequence goes on along the minus strand of AP025046.1, from coordinate 32,416,269 downwards.
CCCAACACGAGTCCCGAGCCCGGCTCACTCTCTCCAGCTCGCACAATCAGTCCCATCCTCTATAAAGATATACTCGAAGTCCTGCTCACATGTGGAGGGAAGGTGGAGGGGGTGAGTGATGAGAATCACTCGTAGGTTATCCATCTCTCCTGAAAAGGGACTGCCACATACTGAGTCGGGTAAACAACTAAAACAGGTAAAGCACAACAAATAAATAAAGTAGTAAAACATAAATAAAGAAATAGCACATACCCGACTCGATCTGTATCCCAAAACGTACCACTGAAACAACTTAATAACAAGATCAACGATAATCACAACAATAACAAATGCAATGCGAAACTTCATGATGCATGCTCTTCTATCTCCGTGTCACACGCAGTCATTTAATATCACACGATATGCTCTTTCTTTTCCATGTTATGCTATGCATGTCCTGGGTCCTATTAGGTGAAGGTAACCGTTATTACCATACACCCATCACATACCTCGTTAGGCCACACGGCTCATAGGCCAAATGCAATGCTCGTGCCATTAATGCTTCACTCTTTCACACTTCCGCTTCTCTTATGTTGCATACTCCGTTCTATGTTGCGTATTACCTATATTGTGTAATTACCCTATGTTGTGTGGGGTCTATTATTTTATTTTATCTTCTACTTTTACTTTATCTTTCTAGACTTTATTATAGGTTTCTACACTTTATTTTATTTTCCTAGGCTCTCATGCACTTAAATCTTTTATTTAAATATATTTATCTTTTCCTACTATTTTTATTTTTTTATATTAATTTATTTAATGGGTTTCTAAATTTTCTTATTATAAAACATTATTAATATCACCTTGAATAAATATATAGTTATATATATATATATATTATTTTATTATTTTCTAGTCGCTCAGGTACTGTTAATGTTAGTACTTTATATTATTTTTTTTCCTTTTCATCATTCTATTTCAGTTATTGAATTTTACTTAATTAATAAATATAGTTCTTAATTAACAGATTTATTAAATTAAAACATTCAGGCCTTTATTCTGGCCCTTATGCGCTGGCTCTTTTTCTGCACCAGCCCTGTCCGCCAGTCAGCACCGGCCTCAGGCCCGCTGGCTGCTTTATTTTTTATATGTCTTTCAATTTGGGCCATCTGCTATGACTGGCTCGCTGGGCCGCTGAGGCTGGCAGCCTGGTCCGTTGCAGTATAGCTCGCCATTCTTTTATTCTTTTTGTCATTTACCTTGCAGTTTTGGGCTGATTCTCTTGGCCTGCCATGATTGAGGCCGGCCTGCCAAGACTGGCCCACTGGCAGAGGCAGGCCAGCCGTCCCTTTCCTTTTTTTTAAAAAAAATTTCTTTATTATTTTCTTTATTTATTTAAATATTAATTTTCTTCAAAAATTCATAACTTATTCGTTTTAACTCCGATTTACCCCAAATCAGTTCCATTGGACTTCTTTTAATGCCTCCAACGTTTTGACACTGACACAAGTCACGCGCTGCTCAAGGGCGCACGTGGCCCGCACACGCCGCCTGTGACAGCCACACGTGTGCTACACGCACTGCCTCTGGGCGCGTTTTTTGATGTCCCGAACTCATTCCAGTCTATTTATGTGCTATGTGATCTATATCTAAGGCCAATCATGCAATCTCCATACCAAAATATAAAGAAATCATGATAAACATATAAAGAATAACATACCAGTGATAAACAAATAATCCCAGTACAGAATGCGAGAAAATCCAAATCAATCCGACAGAAGAGAGGGTAGCCTACCTCTTGAACACGAATTCGCTGATCAAAACAAGATGGGATTTGATGTGGGTGGCCACTTCTCCTTCTCGCTTCTCTTTTTCTCTCTCTCTTTTCCCTTTCTCTTTTCTCTCTTTTTTTCCCTTTCTCTCTGCCGTTTTCTCTCTATCTCACAAGTGCTCTCCCTCTTTTTTCCAATTGTTGTTGACGTGATGTGTGGGTGGGGAGAATAATTTGTAGGGATTTTAATTAAGAGGGGAGGGGGGAAGGGCCGAAATTTTTGGGAGTGGGGTGGTTTTTGGAGGGATTGGGGGAAGTGGTGAAAAGTGATGTGGGGGGGGGGGGTTATGGGTAGTTAATTTAGGATAATTTTAATTATTGGATTTAATTTAATTAAATTTTGTTTTTGTTTTTTCTTTACTACCGTCGGTTACAACATTCTACCCCCTTTACATTAAGTTTTGTCCTTGAAACTTACGTACCTTATTCGAAAGGGTGTGGGTAGCGCTCGTGCATCTGCTCCTCTGGCTCCCAGGTTGCTTCTCGCTCCGTGTGATTTGTCCACTGAACCTTGATGTATGGGATCACCCTGCGTCTCAATACCTGATCCTTGCGATCTACAATTTTGACTGGAGTCTCGTCGTACGTAGCATCGCTTCTCACTTTCAGCGGTCGTGCCTCAAGTATGTGACTAGGGTCTGAAACATACTTCTGCAGTTGCGAGACATGAAAGACATTATGCACCTGCGCCAATGCCAGAGGTAGAGCAAGTCTATAGGCTATGTGTCGATCCTCTCGAGTACCTCGTACGGACCAATGTAGCGAGGACTTAGCTTACCATTTTCTCCAGACCTCATCACGCTCTTAGTCAAAGACACATTCAGGTATACCTTCTCCCCTACTACAAACTCTAGAGGTCGTCGCTTCGAATCAACCCAACTCTTATTCCGATCTTACGCTGCCTTCAGCCTATCCCGAATGACTTTGATCTTTTCTCGAGTCTGTTCTACCAAATCAGGGCCTGCGATAGTCCTCTCACCAACCTCATCCCAATAAATTGGTGACCAGCACTTACGTCCATATAATGCCTCAAATGGAGCCATTCAGATTGTGCTGTGATAATTGTTGTTGTAGGAGAACTCCATCAGTTTCACCATACTGTCCCAGTTCTCCTTGAAATCTAAAGCACAAGCTCTCAGCATATCCTCCAAAGTATGGATAGTCCTCTCTGACTGGCTGTCGGTCTGAGGATGGAATGCCGTACTTAATCGCAGCTCGGTCCCCATAACTCTCTGATAGGTAGCCCAGAATCTGGAGGTGAACCTTGGATCTCGATCGGATATGATGCTCACTGGTACACCATGCAGACTCACAATGTTATCAACATACAGTGACACCAGTTTCTCCATCGTGGCCTCACTAGACACTGGCAGAAAGTGTGTGGACTTGGTCAGCCGGTCAACTATCATCCATATAACATCATTGCTGCTTCTCTTCTTAGGGAGCCCTGCAACAAAATCCAACGTGATATGCTTCCACTTCCATTCTAGTACCTCCAACGGCAACAAAAGACCTCTTGGCCATTGATGCTCTGCCTTTACCTTCTGGCACACAAGACATCTCTCAACAAATTCGTCTATGTGCCTCTTCATACCACTCCACCAATAGTTCTTCTTCAGGTCGTTGTACATCTTTGTGGAGCCCGGATGAAACGACATCTTGGAATGGTGTGCCTCCTCCAATACCTCTTTCCTCAGGTCATCATCATCCGGTACACATAGTCTCCCTTGATACCATAGACTGCCATCATTATGTATCTAAAACCTATCGACTCCTTTTGAGCCTCTTTGATCCGCTCAATCAATGAAGGTGTAATGACCAATGCCGCCAGAACATTCGCTGTTGAATCTACAATATCAAGATCAAACTCGAAAATTTCCCTCTCCAACGGTGTCTGTCGGACGTGACCTGACTCTCCGCTTAGTGCATCAACAACTCGGTTGGCTTTCCCTGGATGATAGCTAATAGTCAGATCATAATCTTTCGGTAACCACATCCTCTGACGCATATTCAGCTCCTTCTAGATGAACAAATACTTCAAGCTCTTGTGGTCGGTGAATACTTTGCACTTCTCTTCGTACAAATAATGCCGCCAAATCTTAAGTGCAAAGACCATCATAGCTGACTCAAGGTCACGAGTTGGGTAGTTCTGCTCATAGGGTTTCAATTGTCGTGAGGCATATGCGATAACTATGCCTCCTTGCATCAGAACGCACCCTAAAACAGAGGAGTTAGACCATTATCGAAACATATAAAAATCCGAAATCAAAACCATTTATATGTACCTAGTTCATTCTTGGATGCGTCGCTGTAGATGACGAACCCTTCTGAGCCAGAGGGCTGCGCCAGAACAAGAGCAGTGGTCAACCTTTTCTTCAGTTCTGTGAAGCTCCTTTCACAGTCCGCGGTCCACTCAACCTTTGTCATTTTTGTGTAAGTCTGCTCAGAGGCACCGCTATAGTGGAGAAGCCCTCGACAAACTTCTTGTAGTAACCTGCCAACCCAAGAAAACTCCTTACCTCTGTCACATTGGTCGGTCTGGGCCACTCTGTGATTGCGTCTATCTTCTTTGGGTCCACTAATATTCCTTTCTTTGAGACGACGTGACCCAAGAAAGCCACGCTTTTCAGCCAAAATTCGCACTTGCTGAATTTGGCATACAACTTCTTCTACCGAAGGATCTCCAAGACTTCTCTCAAGTGCTTCGCATGCGCCTTCTTATCAGGTGAGTAGACCAGAATATCATCAATAAACACCACCAAAAACTTGTCTAGCTACTCCCTGAACATAGTATTCATCAGATCCATGAAAGCGTCCAGTGTATTAGTCAATCCAAACGGCATCACCAGAAACTTGTAGTGGTCGTATCGGGTGCGGAAAGTAGTCTTAGCCACATCTTCTGCCTTGATCCTCAACTGGTAGTATCCAGATCAAAGATCAATCTTTGAGAACACCTTTGCACCCTATATAGATGCAACAAGGCGAGATTAAAATTGAATTTCGTCTTTTCAATCAACACAGTTGTAATTAACACTTACCTTTAGTTGGTCGAACAGGTCCTCGATCTGAGGTATATGATACTTGTTCTTGATGGTGATCTTGTTGATCTGTCGGTAGTCTATGCACAAGCGCAAGCTCCTACCCTTCTTCTTGACAAACAGAACAGGAGCTCCCTATGGCAATACTCTTGGGCGAATGAACTTGCAATCCAGAAACTCCTGTAGCTGCTCCTTCAGTTCTTTAAGTTCCGCCGGAGCCATACGGTAAGGTGCCTTCGAGATGAGTTCAGCTCCAGGGATCAAGTTAATCTCGAACTCTACTTTTCGACTCGGCGGTAGTCTAGGCAACTCATCCAGAAAGACATATTTGAACTCGTTCACCACTAGAATCATATCGAGAGATGGCACCTGCTGTTCTGCCCCGAGTGCGTAAACCAAGAAACCTTTGCCACATTTTTTCAACGCCTGATGAGCTTGCGTCGTGGTTAAGTATCTCTGCTTGGGCACTTTCTCCAGTTTAGATTTCCCTTGCAAAAGAATCTCTGGCATGTTTGGGCCCCTGATGCTCACCTGTTTTTGCCCACAGTCGATGGTAGCATGGTACTTCGTCAGAAAATCCATACCCAAAATGACATCAAAGTCCGTTATCCGTATCGGGATCAGCGCGCTATCAACTCCTGATATCAATCTCCAACTTGCATCCTCTATACTGCTGATGATACACGATCACCTGTTCACCTACTGTCTGAACTCTGTATGGTGTTTCAAGCCAATCGGGTAGAATATCTAGGTTCTTAACGAACCTTCTTGCAACAAAAGAGTGGCTGGCGCCACTGTCGAATAAAACGTTGGCGGGTACTTTACTTATCAAGATTGCACCTAATATATTCAGGTTAGTCACACGACAAAAACACACGTAGGCAAATGATTTAATTTAAAGTGAAATTTAAACGATGTGTAATTAAATGTACATGTCATGACGTCGCCAGCTTCCTCGACGTCGCTGTCCGTCATAACATGAGCACGGGCATTTTTCTTTGGCCTCCCTCTCCGCGGATCCCCCTGATGCTGTGGCTGCTGCTGCTCTGGATCTGGCATAATGTCCTGTCTTGCTGCACCGAAAGCTCAGATTCGTCTTCTTCCAACACTCGCCCGAGTGGGTGCGTCCATAGTAGGTGCATGGCACTGCTGGTCCCTTGTCCCTCGGTGGCTGCTGCTGACCAATCGGCTGACGCCGGGGCACTTTCACCATCACCTGCTCTCCTCGAGCTGGAATCCTCATGGGGCCTTTTGTCCATATTCTCCTCTACAACCCTCTCCATGTCGCCCTCCACCTCTCTGCAAACCTCCAATAGCTCTTTAAAAATCCTCGCCCTGGCCTAGACAATCCCGGTCTAGATCTTGAAGTTCAAACCTGACTTGAACTTCAACATCTTCAGTTTCTCATCACCCATAGTAGATGGCACAAACTTGCCCAGTGCATGGAAGCGATCGGTGTACTCCGCCACTGTCACAGAGCCCTGCGTCTGTCTGAAACTCCGACATCCTTGAGCCAAATCTCTGCTTCTTCTGGTTGCGGAGTCCCTCTGAATGTCGGAGCTTTAGAATTCTGCATCTCCTTATAGAAGAGTTGGAGACCGGGTGGGGGCTGCGGCGGTGGCGGTACCTGCTGCTGATTAATTTGCTGCTGCTGTTGGGCCACAATGTTAGTCAGAGTGGCCATAGCGACGGTCAACGCTTGGGGTATGGCCCCCTGACTCTGATCGTCACCTCTGTTCTTGCCGTTTCCCTGTGGATCACGTCTGGGCGGCATCTTTCCTATGAATTATGTGACAGTACAAACACTTCGTTAGTCCAGCAAAATTTGAGAGGTAATCTGGGAAGTTCTGTTGTTTTTGGATTTCATGCTAAAATTCAAGGGCAGAAAGGTAAATTAGTGAATAAATGATCGCTCACCCTTGTACCCCTTAACCAGATCATATCTTAAGTCTAAGATCATCACTTAACCGTATTTTGTTGCTTAAGGGTAAAATTATCATTTACAGGAGGAGATTGTAGCTTAAGTCTAAGTAATCTAGTTAATCCTGCGTTTTCGAGGCGGATTTGGAGCCCTGGCTCTGATACCACCTGAAGCGCCCCGGTCTCGAACCTTATCATTAGGAATGATGCACCTACCGTAGCCTGATATGAGAACTACAAGGCGTCGATCAAACTTCTTTACACGTCAGAAATCACGTATACTTTTTTTGCAAAAACGATAATAAAAAGAAATAAACGTCTTGATTAAATTAAATCTATCGAAAGTAAAACAAAGTACAAAGCTGACAAGACCACTACGTCAAGCAAGAACAACTGAAATAATCCAAAGAAAAGTAAAGAGTCTAGATAAAAAGAGCCATCTAACTATCCCACTGAAAGCATCTGGTCACATGATCCCAACACGAGTCCCAAGCCTGGCTCACTCTTCCTAGGTTACAATCGGCCCCATCCTCTATAAAGATATACTTGAAGTCCTGCTCACCTGACGAAAGGTGGGAGGGTGAGTGACAAGAGTCATTCATAGGTTACCCGTCTCTCCCGAAAAGGGTCTGTCACATACTGAGTCGGTTAAACAACTAAAACAGGTAAAGCACAACAAATAAATAAAGTAGTAAAACATAAATAAAGAAATAACACATACATGACCCGATCTGTATCCCAAAACATAGCACTGAAACAACTTAATAACAAGATCAACAATAATCACAACAATAACAAATGCAATACGCAATTTCATGATGCATGCTCTTCTATCTCCGTGTCAGACGAAATTATTTTGTAGGATCTACAAGGCACCGCTAGAAGGGGGGGGGGGTTGAATAGTGGGTGCGGAAAATGTGGTTTTTAAAATTGTTATAAACCAAAAACCCAACTTCTGAAAACAATTTCTGTTTTCAGGACAAGTTTTAAAACGTTTTGAAAACTAGGTTGCAGGTCTTCAAAAATTCTGAAATTTGGAGAGAACTTAGCCTCAGATGTTCTGAGTATCTCCTAAAACTTTCAGATCCAAATTCAACCTCTAACCCCTTGAAATATCATTGGTGGTCAGATTGCGCAAATCTGTCAGAACTGGTAGTCTGTTTTGAAAAATTAATTCCTATTTGTCCTTAACTCCAAATGCTCTGAAAATTTAAAGACTAACCCCTTATTGGCTTTATTTAAATGGGTTGAAACATTTTTGAAAAATTCTTTTGGGAAGTTAGTCAAATACGATCAAAGTCTCAACCTTTGCAAGCCTGAAAATCAGACTGCACTAGTCTCAGAACTTTGGACGTTTGACTGACTTATACTTGTCCAAAAGGGTAGAAACTTGCGCCAAAAGAACCTTAAGACATGGGGCTATTACTCTGGAAAGTTTTGTAATTTTTGAAATTCGTTTACTATTTTTACCAACGTGATTAAAAACGATAGACAATGCTGAAACTGAAAGTAAGTGCTGAAAGTAAATAACACCAGGAATTTTATACTGGTTCAGTTATAAACAACCTACTCCAGTCTTCGAGGACACCTTCCTCTGTTAACACTAAACACATAACACAAAGAACACCTTACCACAGGGTTTATGGAGTTACACACCAACTCCAACCCTTTACAAGCCTTGTATGAGAATACAATGAACACAAACACCACCACCTTGCAAGTGCAAGATTGATCACACCTTGATCAATCTTTTACAATGATAAAAAGAATATGTGATGGTCTATATGAAGCCTATTCAAGTATATGGATATAATTACAATAGGCTTTTAGAGAGAAGAAAGGAAGAAGGTGTAGAAAGAGAGATGAAAACGTTTTTGGCCTTGTATGCTTGTGAGACTTGTGTTCTTTTGTCTTGCTCTTCTTCTTTCCTTTTATCATTGTGGCCGCCCCCTTGGACCCTTTTCTTCCCCTTGATAATTATCTTCTAAGTCCTTGAAAGAGTGTATTGCATCATTGTGACATGTCCTTGCTTACTTGGCATCTCTTCATTGGATGATCATTAAGCTCTTGTTTACTTGGCACTCATTGATTGGATGAATGTTGTCATCACTTGATGACTAGATAAATCTGAAATTAAACCTCAAAAATCATGTGCCAATTAGCCATAAACTAATTACCATAAGTCACAAGATCATCCCACAAAATTAGCTAGGCAAATAACTCCAAGATGCCATCAAAGAATTCGGCCATTAAGCTCTTGCACATGCTGAAATTTCAGCATGTGTAACATTTGCATTTCATTCAAAATATTACCAAGTTTACTTTGAATAAATCAATCACCATTTAGTGCAAGACATTCTTATCATTTTTGGAATAAAAATTGGTTACCAATAGTGCCTCAAAATTGGCCAACATACATTACACACATGCTGAAATTTTCAGCATGTGTGATATTTGAAAATATCACTTTATTTATTTCCATAGAATATTCAAAACATTGCCATACATCTCTCAATTAATCCACATGATTCAAGACAACAAAATATGGCTCATTAAGGGATAAAAATCGGCCAGTCTTTAACACACATGCTAAAATTTTCAGCATGTGTCACAAATGTGACAAGATTTAAAATGTTACCTTTTGTAGCTCCTTTCTTTATGTCACCAACATTGCATGCTTCATTCTTGACCAATCAAGATGCCAAAAAAGCTCTACATATGCTCCAATATAGCTGGTTTAGGCGTGTGACATGCTTTGTACATGTGCTGAATTTTATTTTTGCAATCTTTGTAAAATAGTGCACATTTAAATATACACACATGGTATATTCCAATCAGCCCTTAATTGAATTTTCTAGAACACTTTGAGATGTATGAAATATGTAAAAAAAATGTCTAGATACATGTTATATGCCATGCCAAAAATGTTCCATGTGTCGTATACGTAGACAACCGAATTTTCGACGTTTATCGATTACCCAATTTTTCTCTAATTAAATTCCAACTTTTTGCACATGTTATATATATTATGTTACACATAATATACATAAATTAAATTTTAATGTTCAGCACTTAGGCTGATCTTAAAGTGGCGCCCAAAACATGTGTCAAAATTGAAATTGGAATTTCCACAATTTGGTCTTAATTGAGGGTGATTTGTATGTGCCAACATGGAATGATTTTATGTCTGCACATACCATGTACGCCACAAAATTTGTGACCATTTTTGAAGTGTAGGGGCTGACCATCTATATATGGCAAGTACGTGACACGTTGGCGAAGTTTCGGTATTTGCCCGATACAACAATTTTCGGTTTAGATACTTTTAACGTGTCGTAATAAATTTGTCATCACCATGACTTATATCATATGATATAAGACCTGAATATACTCATAAATATGAGTTAAATATAGTGGTGTGACGTTAACGTATGTACGTAAAATATATAATGTGTCGGTAGTACGTTGGAATATATGTGTATGTGTCTTCTAAAAAAATCTGAATATATATAAATATATATGTATAAAAACGTGTAGGAGGGAGTGGAGAACTTTCCATTCTTCAACTTGTTGCCTTTGTGCATTTTCCAAATATAGCTTCCTTTAATGAACTACTTAGTTTATTTAACTAAGTATTTCACTTAATGAACTAGTTAAGTTTATTAATGATGGCACCTGAAAATAGTTCAAACACAACAAATGCTTGCCATTTGATGTAATCTTTAAAGCTCTCGTTAGTACGACAACAATATATATAAACTATATAAGGCAAGTTTTATGCAAAAACGTGTCATGTCATAAAATATGTTATGCATTTCTTTAATACACATTATTTAAATCATGCATTTTGAAATCACTCAAACCCCTTTTTCTCAACATATTTAATATCACACAATATGCTCTTTCTTTTCTATGTTATGCTATGCATGTCTCGGGTTCTATTAGGCGAAGGTAACCGTTATTACCATACACCCATCACATGCCTCGTTAGGCCACACGCCTCGAAGGACCACACGAATCATAGGCCAAATGCAAAGCTCGTGCTATGAATGCTTCTCACTTTCACACTTCTATTTCTCCTATGTTGTATTCTCCGTTCTATGTTGCGTATTACCTATATTGCGTAATTACCATATGTTGCGTGGGGTCTATTATTGTAGTTTATCTTCTACCGTAATTTTAACTTTCTAGACTTTATTTTAGGTTTCTACACTTTATTTTATTTTCCTAGGCTCTATGAGTATATTCAGGTCTTATATCATATGATATAAGTCATGGTGATGATAAATTTAATACGACACGTTAAAAGGTTCTAAACCAAAAATTGTCGTATCGGGTGAATACCGAAACTTCGCCAACGTGTCACATACTTGCCATAAATAGATGCCCAACCCCTACATTTCAAAAGTGGCCACAAATTTCGTGGCTTACATGGTATGTGCAGCCATAAAATCATTCCATGTTGGCATACACAAATCACCCCACATTAAGGCCAAATTGTGGAGATTCCAATTTCAATTTTGTCACATGGTTTAGGCGCCACTTTAATCAGCCTTATGAGCTGAATATTAAATTTTAATTTATGTATATTATGTGTAACATAATATATATAACATGTGCAAAAATTTGGAATTTAATTAGAGAAAAATCGGGTAATCGATAAACGTCGAAAATTCGGTATTCTACGTACACGACACATGGAACATTTTTGGCATGGCATATAACATATATCTAGACACTTTTTACATACTTCATACATTTTAAAGTGTTCTAGAAAATTCAATCAAGGGCTGATTGGAATATACCATGTGTGTATAATTAAATGTGCACTATTTTATCAAGTTTGCAAAAGTAAAATTCAGCACATGTACTATCTTCATTTCACACGCCTATACCAGCCATGTTGGAACATATGTGGAGCTTTGTTGGCATCTTGATTGGTCAAGAATAAAGCATACAATGTTGATGACATAAAGGAAGGAGCTACACAAGGTAACATTTCAAACTTATGTCACATTTGTAACACATGCTGAAAATTTCAGCATGTGCATATAGGCTGGCATTTTTAACATCATTATGAGCCATATTTTGTTGTCTTGATTAAGGTGGAATGATTGGAAGACAATATGGAAGTGTTTTGAATATTTTATGGAAACAAATAAGGTGATATTTTCAAATATCACACATGCTGAAAATTTCAGCATGTGTGGATGTATAGTGGCCGAAATTTTGGCCTCATTGGTGTCCAATTGTTATTCCATAAATGATAAGAAAATTGTATACTAAATGGTGATTGAATTATTCTTTGATTTCTTGGATTAAATAAATGCAAAATAGGCAATATTTTGAATAAAAGGTTAACGTTACACATGCTGAAATTTCAGCATGTGCAAGACTCATTATGGCCGAAATTTTGCATGCCTTCTTGGAGTTATTTGCCTAGCTAATTTTATGTGATGATCTTGAGAATTATGTTAACTATTTTATGATTATTTTGGCACATGTTTTAAGTGTTATTCTTAGATTTATCTAGTCATCAAGTGATGACAACATCCATCCAATCAATGCGTGCCAAGTAAGCAAAAGCTTAATGATCATCAAATGAGGAGATACCAAGTAAGCAAAGACATGTCACAATGATGCAATACACTCTTCCAAGGACTTAGAAGATAATTTTCAAGAGGAAGAATGTATAAAAAAGAGGGTTTGAGTGATTTCAAAATATATGATTTAAATGTGCATAAAAACGTGCATGACATAAATGTGCATGATATATTGCATAAAACTTGCCTTATATAGTTCATATATAATGTTGCCGTACTAGCGAGCCATGAAGCGTTAAAGCTTACATCAAATGACAAACATTTGTTGTGTTTATACTATTTTCAGATGCCACCATTAATGAGCTAAACTAGTTCATTAAGTGAAGTACTTAGTTAATTAAACTAAGTAGTTCATTAAAGGAAGCTACATTTGGACAAGGCACAAAGGCAACAAGACTAAGAAAGAAAAGTCTCCTTCTCCTCATTTACCACACATATACACGC